>CM034149.1:146847224-147172152 GCA_019776745.2 Taxus chinensis
ACCTGCAAGAGTAAAGACATAACCTGAAGTAGATCTTCTTTTGTCCAAATCACCTACAAAATCAGAATCAACATAATCGCAAACCTTATCACTGCAACCATCAAAAGTGATACAGTAATTGCTTGTGCCTCTAAGATATCGAAGCACCCATTTCACTGCTGCCTAATGTTATTTACCTGGCTTTGCCATGTATCTACTAACAACACCAACTGCATGTGAAATATCTGGTCTAGTACTAACCATCGCATACATCAAACTTCCTACTGCATTAGCATACGGTACACGAGACATATACTCCTTTTCTTCATCATTACTAGGACACAAACCTGAAGAAAGTTTAAAATTGGAAGCTAAAGGGATATTCACTGGTTTCACTTTATCCATATCGAATCTCTGAAGTATTTTCAACACGTACTTCTCTTGTGATAACCACAGCTTGCCTTTCGTCTTGTCTCTATGTATCTCCATGCCCAAGATCTGTCTTGCTACTCCTAGATCCTTCATATCGAATGTCCTAGCCAATTGAGCCTTTAACCTGCTGATAACAACCATGCTCTTGCTTGCAACGAAACATATCATCAACATACAATACCAATATAATGAACATGCCATTATCTAACCTTTTAAAGTAAACGCAATGATCATATTCACTCTTGGTAAAATTATGGCTCACCATGAAGGAATCAAACTTCTTGTACCATTGTCTTGAAGACTGCTTCAAGCCATACAATGATTTCTTGAGTTTGCAAACAAACCTCTTGTTGCGATTTTGAACGAACCCTTCCGGTTGTTCCATGTAAATTTCCTCATCTAAATCTCCATGTAGAAATGTAGTTTTAACATCTAGCTACTCTAATTTAAGATTATGCAATGCAACTAGTGCTAACACCATACGAATAGAAACAATTTTTACAAATGGCGAAAAAATATCATGAAAGTCAATACATGCTTCCTGAGAAAACCCTTTTGCGACCAGCCTCGCCTTGTACTTTGAAATAACATCATTAACACCTTTCTTCGATTTGTATACCCACTTACAACCAACCAATTTCCTGTTCTTAGGAAGTTCCACCAGATCCCATGTTTTGTTTTTAATCAAAGCATCAATTTCCTCTTTCATGGCATGTTTCCATTTGTCACTATCTGAAACCTCTATTGCTTCTTTGTAACAACTTGGTTCTCCTTCATTAGAAATTAAAGCAACAGAAGTGACAAAATCATCATACTTGCTTGGAACTGATCTGATCCGTGTAGACCTTCGTCGAGCTTGTTGTGGTATTTCCTCAATTTCCTGAGGTGTTTCAATCTGCGCATCCTCCTGAGTGATTTCCTCATGAATATCCTTCACGGACATCTTCATGATTTTCACCCGTGGATGAATGTATATCAAATTGAATTTGTTGTGACTGTGGTACATCAACCTATTTCATAACATTATTTCCATCCGATTTCATGAGTGAAATTTCATCAAATATAACATCTCTGTTTATGATGATCTTATGGGCAGTAGGATTCCATAATCTATACCCCTTCACACCATCACCATATCCAAAAAAGACTAATTTCTGTGACTTAGGATCTAACTTGGAACGCTGACCCTTCGGAATAAGTGCATAGGCATCACAACCAAAAACTCTAAGACTAGAATAATTACATGGTTGACCTGTCCATACCTCTCATGGAATCTTGCAATCAATTGTTGTCAATGGTGATCGATTAACCAAGTAACAAGCTGTAAGCAAAGCTTCTCCCCACAATTCCTGCTGCAACTTTGCATTATTGAGCATGCTCCTTGCTCTCTCGAGAAGATTCATGTTCATGCGTTCAACAATGTCATTCTGCTGCGGAGTGTACATAGTGGTTTTATGCCTGTCGATCCCTTCATTCTTGCAATAATTTTCAAACTCCTTAGAAGTAAATTCCCCTCCATTATCTGTTCTAAGACATTTAATGGTTTTACCTGTGCTCTTTTCAACCAAAGCTCTAAACTGTTTAAAAGTGTTAAATACATCAGCTTTCCTCTTTAATAAATAGATCCAAACTTTCCTCGAGTAATCATCTATAAAACTAACAAAATATGATGATCCTCCATATGAGAGTTTTGGAGCTGGACCCCATAGGTCTGAATGAATATAGTCTAGGATACCTTTACTTGTATGTTTTCCAGGTTTAAACTTCTGTCTAGCTTGTTTCCCATAAACACAATGCTCACATAACTTTAAATCTACAGTTTTTAAACTAGGAAGAAGTTTACGATCAGTAAGTACCTTAATTCCTTTCTCGCTGATATGACCCAGTCGTTGATGCCATAAGCGAGTGGATCCACCTGCATCCTCTGATGCGACTCCTGCTTGATCAATTTCTGTCCTTCCTTCAAGTTTATACAGGTTCCCGACTCTGTTAGCTTTCATGACTATCAAGTTACCTTTTGATATCTTCAAAACTCCACCTTGAACTGAACCCTTCTGTCCACTAGAATCCAGAACTCCCAAAGATATCAGATTCTTTCTCAAGTCAGGCACATGTCTCACATCTGCTAGTGTTCTAACAATCCCATCATACATTTTAATTATGATACTCCCTATCCCAACAGTTTTACATGTAACATCATTACCCATGTAAACTACCCTGTCATCAATAGATTGATATGTAGAATACCAATTCCTATGCAGACACATGTGATGGGATGCCCCAGAATCAATTAACTAGTCATAATGGTACTGTGAGACAATAGACGTAGATAATACCTCATCAACCATACCTGAGTCCTTCTCGGCTATGTTAGCCTCCTTTGTAGAGTCATCCTCCTTAGATGCCTCTTTACGTTTCTAGCAATATTTCTTGAGGTGTCCTGATTTGTTACAGAACCAACACTTCAACTTGCTCTTTTTGCCCTTTGACTTGGATCTAGTAGGGCCCTTCGAATGTTGTCCCCTCTCAATAGTTCTGCCTCTAGCCATCACAACTTCTATTGTCAAAGTTTCTAGAGAAGATCTCTTTCGAGTTTCCTCATATATCATAGCTCCAACAACAACATCAAAGCTAATGACCTCTTTAGAACTAAAACTAATAGAGGTTACAAAATGATCCCAAGATTCAAGCAGAGAACTTAATAATGTTACCATCTTATCTTCATTCAAAATTTTGTCACATGTGTTGTCCAATTTACAAATAAGAGTATGAAAATTATTTAAATGTTCTGAAATTGTCATACCTTCCTTCATACGCAAGGTATACAGCTGATGCTTCAGAAGGATTCTATTCGTCAAGGATTTAGTCATATACAAGCTTTCCAGTTTTGTCCAGAGTCCTGCTGCTGTTGTTTCAGACACGATGTTGAATAATACATCTTCGGCTAAGCATAGGCGAATAGCACTGAGAGCACGAGTTTCCATCTAATCCTAGTCATCATCCTCCATACTCGTGGATTTCTTTTCCTTTCCTGCGAGTGCCTTCACAACTCCCTGCACACACAGTATATCCCGCATCTTGACCTTCCATAACTCGAATTTATTGCTACCGTCAAATTTCTCAATCTTGAATTTAGCACTCTGTGTCTTTGCCATCATGCTTCAATGCAGCGAATGAATTCGCCCTTCAAACTCGCCCCTCATGGCTTCCCTCCAACCTTGCTTTGATACCACTTATTGGAAACTTATATAGCCACGAAAAGATTAAGCACATCAAAATATAAAGCGAGTAAACGAAATTAAATAGCCAAAAAAAACACAAACCATAAACACAGATTTACGTGGTAAAACCCTCAAGAGGGAAACATCCACAGAGCAACGGTATCGGTTCTCTTATTGTTCAAATCTGGAAATTACAATCAGCACAACTCTTCCTCTTACAACTCTATTTTTTTTGTGTGTAGCCTCAATGGGCATACACAGATTTATAGCATTATCACAAAACTGAATTCATTAATGCATTCCTATCCATATTCTAACTAAAGATGTCTTGTTACAACAACAAGCTGAATAATAGGATCTTGATCCACCAGAAGAGGAATGGTTGTCATCTAATCTCAACATAACCGGATCTATCTCTAGAATAAATTTAAAAAAATGCATAAGGGTAAACATAATACCCATAACCAAGGATTGTTGGTAACACAAATCAAAAGTATATATATATATATATTATAAACCCTAGTGATAAAATATTGGAACAGAGAGTAAAATAGAAGAAGAAATTCTCCCTTGTTGCAAAAATCCAGTTCAAAATGGATCATAATCCTCCATGAACTTCCATAGCCTCCATCCCTTCCCTGAAAAACCCACCCATGTAAATGGAGGTAAAATAGGTCAGATAAAAGATTAAAAGGAAAAACATAAGTAAGGATTAGGGTTTCTAGGAAATACCTAAGATCTAAAGTGGAGATTAAATCCATCCAATGACCCTAATTTAATCCTCACAACTTAATGTGGATGTGGATAGATTATAGTTTAGACACTATTTGAAAGAGTGTTTGATGGTACCTTGTTGCACTGTCACGGTTGTAAATAAGCTAAGTTTGTATTAAGTCAAGTACATTATAGCGAATGTGGATGAAATTAAAGTGGCAAATCAATGTAACTTATTCCACTTAAATTAGGGTATTATTAATGTACAATGGATCAAGATTGTTATGATTATGTAAGTGTATGTAAAAAAATCATGAAACATAATAATCTTAAACATATTCCATCACAAAACTTACAACACGTTATCTCACCATGGCCCTTTGTGATGTAGGGATTTGAATTGATCGATAAAATCAACCTCGTGTTTATAGAGGGACATAAGTTCATTATAATTGTTAACGAATATTTTATGAAATGGGTTAAGGAAATACCCATGGAAAGTACCACGAGTGATGAAATTTTTTATTTCTTAAAAATGCATATCATCATGCGATTCAAAGTTTCATCAACCATTATCATTAATTACGAATATTCGTTTAAAAATAGAATAGTTAAGGAGTTTCATGTAAAATACAAATTTTAACACACCTTTACACCCATAAGGCAATGGAAAAGTGTGGACTATAAATAAAACCATCGTGAGTGTACTTAGAAAGGCAGTTGTAAAACACAAAGAATATTGGCATAACCAAAATATATATGCATTATGAGCTTACCAATCAAGTGTGCATACACATACAGGGGCCACCTCCTTTTTATTGGTTAATAGTGATGAACTAGTCTCACTTGTAGATATGGAGATACTATCTTTACAAGTATCTCTCTAACATATATACTCAAATACAACACATACCATGAGAAGTGCCTTCAGTAATTGGAGACATTAGATGAAAAGTGTATTCATAGTATTAATCACTTACATTTGTATCATATCATTTTACAGAGGGATTACAATAACAAGTTACACAATCATGATTATAATATTAGTGACTTGGTGCTTACAAAAAATAGAAAATCATGAACGCTAATAAGGAAACAAAAGGGAGTTTTAAACCCAATTGGTTAAACCCCTTTATGACCATTGATGAGTTTGTTATTGGAGCATATCACCTACCAATCATCGACATAAAACCTCTCAAAAACCCCATAAAAATTATGCATTTAAAACATTTCTTTATGTAATTCTACTCATAACATTATCAAAACTCAAACTTTTCTTCATATATATTGTGTGTTATCTAGTTATGATGGTTAACCCCATATAGGACACCAATGCACTATCATTTACACTATGAGCTTACAATTAGTATGACTCTTTGATTCTTAGGCATAGATTTATGTGATACAAATGAGGCTAAAATTACCAAATATCATACTACACATATGAATATGAGACATCCCTTTAGACACTATCATTGGGCTATAGCACTTTGCACATATACTTTAACATT
Organism: Taxus chinensis; assembly: GCA_019776745.2. Classification (NCBI taxonomy): domain Eukaryota; kingdom Viridiplantae; phylum Streptophyta; class Pinopsida; order Cupressales; family Taxaceae; genus Taxus; species Taxus chinensis. Next base: position 146,853,082 of record CM034149.1, read on the forward strand.
ATTATCAATTGTTTGACATTTTCTTACCTTGTTTTTAACTTATTTATGACCTAACAATGCAACACATTTTCACATGTTTGATGTGGTTGTTGAGGGGAAAATACTTACCCAAGACCTCGCCTTTCCTTTTTTCCATTTCTAGCCATTGCCTCAAGGTCATTAGTATCACATTTACCTTTCAAGTATCATATTTCAAAAATATAAAAAACAATATAACATCATGAAAATATGATCAACACTTGCTTAGATTTAAGCCTTATGATCATTCGAATTTAACATTACACAGTACCTTAGCACTTAAACTTTATAGAACATATCAAGTGATTAAAACCCATATACATTATATAGGTTACCACCCCAAGTGCATGTCTACACTAAGGGGTTTCTTATATATTGAGCATACTTTGATTACACCTTTAGCACCTTATAGCTTCTTAAAACCTTTTATCCTAGGGGATGTCTACCATATTGGGGGCATACCTACACTGGGAGCATCTATAGAACTAAATTTATCACTATAAAATCTCTATGTACGAGTCCATTATGTGTACCATACTGCTTTACTACCTAAGCTATGTGTAATATCATGTTATATTCAATGATCACATTACATATTTCTAAACACAAACTTGACTATGATCCATGTTTACTTACTTTTATATTCATTGCTATTGGTCATAGGCTTGTGTTTTGGATATAATTGATTATCCACACTAAACAAGTTGCTTACACCATTGATTGTTTCATGACATTTATATCTTTGATTAATCTATATACCTATGTGTTACATGTTTTTATTTTTATGTGGCATTTATTATTTTTCCTATTATGTGCACTTATGTGTTACATGCCTCGGATGTTGTGTGACATTGATTGATTTGGTTGCCTTGTGCTCTTGAGTGATATATTACTTTATTACATTGATTGGATTGATTAATTTATGCACTTTTACTATTACTATTTGATGTTATTTATCTTGATTGCTTTGAATAACATGTTCGAGTTACAATATTGTATACTCTAATTTTTTTGTGCACTTCTATGTTATTTGTTGTGTTTTCTCTATGCTTGTATGGTATATGTTGTGTTTTCATGTTATTCATGCTTGTGATATTATTTGTTTACTCATATATTATGGATGTCTATGTTTGACTTACATTTTTGGCTTGTTTTGTGTTCATTAATAGTGAGGGAAAATTACCCCTCTTGTTACTTGTGATATATTACTAGTTATCCATTTAGATCATAAAAAACATTACATAACACGTTACTTGTTATATATTTTGACATGATCGAACATCCTATAACATAGTGCTTACCTAATTTAAGTTATTGTTGTTAGACACACACACTTACAACATAATTTGTGTACTCAACATATATTCCTTTGATGTCATCTTCATTTGGTACACATTGGTTAAGATACATGGATTATTAACATACTTTCTTAACACACATTATTTGATTGCATTTTTGTCTCTATGCCCCATGGTTGAATAACAATGTGATTATTGCTTGTTGGTGTTGCTTCTTACACATTGGATTTTACTAGCTTAATTGATAATATCACTCTCTATTACATATTACTCTGGAATATTACTTTTCTACTTCAAATTATGATTAATATTTCTTACATATGACTCTAAGCACATTGCCTATTATGATTCACGATTGTGGAATTTTCTTCCTACACCCTTGGATTTATACCAATTCTTATTGTATACTTGTTTTGATACACATGAATTAACAATTAATACTACCAATATTAGTTAAGTCTGTCACATCTTGAAAATCATGCCTCTCTGTGATGGGTATGCCATGTCTTAGGTCACTATGGATCCATTAGGTGTTGAGTCATGAGTTTTGATCATTTTAATCATCCTATCTTTCATATGTTATCTTATTGAATATTGTCATAACACTTTCATCCCATGTTTCACTCTTTTAATGATATATAGACATTTATTATTAAAATGATCTTATCTTTAAAATGCTACAAAATACTTGTGCTTGCAAATGCTTTTATCCAGATTATACACGTTGTAACATGTTAGTTGAATAATTATATATGGTTTCATATCATTGATGATGTTGCTTATGTTATTTTACATGAATAACACTTTCTCTTTTGAGCTAAGTGACCCTTTTCAACATCCCTCATCTCAAAAGGGGCATATCATGGGGTTTTTCTAACATGTTCATGCATATTTAAGATACATTGCTTCATATGAAAATGTATGATGATATGTACATAATTACTCTGATATAACGCATAACAACATTTACATATCTTCACTTCGTGGGCCCAATTACTAGATATGGTTTCACTTATGAGGCATAATTTCTAGAGAGATCTTTAGTTGGTGTATACACAAAATCACGCACATATTGCTATTTTGCTATGTCATCAAGTATGTTGTTAGATGCATGGATCTTAAGTGAGAAAAGTATTTATTGGTGAGAGAATCCCTTATCCATCCACTTATTTTCATTGGCTTCTATTTGATTGTCTTTCCACATTTTTCACTTCCACACTTGTTTTTGGTCAGGTCATAGGGATCCCTATCTGTCAGTCTCTTCACATTTATCGACATTTATCCTGGGACACCAACACCCATTATGGACACTAATGCCCAGGCACTTCTGTCCATTATGGGTGCTTCTATCCTCTTTATTCTTGTTTACATTTTTGACATTTATGGCTGTCCTTTTTGGTTTTCTTATCCTTATCCTGAGGTCTTAGTCAACATGTCGTATCATTGGTGTCGAAATTCAAGTAAGAGATCCATATATATACACAACATACATATTATTATAAAGGCTGACAATTCTAAGGGAAAATCATATCTACATACTATCAAAGGGACTACATTTTGGGCTACTCAACTCTGCATACATTGCATATGAAGGGGAGGTTCTGAATTCCATCTCACACATTTGCATTTTATTTAGCCATAGCTCATTCTCTTGGCCTCATTGGCACGAGGGAAACCTAAGGACACTATTGCACACACAAGCACATAGAACTACATGGAGTCTAGAATGTAGTGCACCACTTGGTTATAAGCTCACCCATCAGGTAACTGCCAAGGTTAGTCTGACTTCACATATTGCATTTACATTCCAATTTGTTGTGTTTGTGAGCTTGTGTAGGTATTTAGGGTTTGTGTTACAGGTTACAGGTACCCTCGGTGATCTAAGTGCAAATACCAGGAAATCGACAAGAAGTGACAACGAAACCCTAGTGACGTAGGAAAAACTTGGTTCTAGGTATTTGCACATCCACTAATGCCTAGAAGAGGCCTCTTACAGCCAGACACCCTCACCCTATCCTAGGTGCCCACGTCCAACTTTGTTTGTGCATTACATGATTGATATCGAGCATTTATGACACTCTTCCCAGCATGTTCATTAGTTTTTCTAATTCATATTTTTTCCAAGATAAGCATAAATCATATAAGTATTCTACCTCCCCCATCTTCTTGTAATATTGTATGATTAGAGTGCTTAGCATTTTTATTTCATTATATCTTATCATATTAGTGACTCAGAAACTAGATTTAACAAAAATTCATATTTTGTTAAATCATTTGGTGAACCTCATCTTAGTCAAACACCTTGCCCTAGGATTCCCAAAACCATCATGGCTAAAAATAGTTCATCCTTCCCTAGGCAAGCTATGCATCATGTTAATGTGAATCTTATCCTTGATGATGTTGTTGAGGATGAACTTAGTACCCTTTATCACAATTATGAATTTGATAACGAAATCCAAAAAAACTTCTTTCTCACCAAGGCACCATTCCTCTTAGAACTGATAACCATGATATTTGTATGCTCTCTCATGACTAAAGTCTTGTTGCATGTTCTCCCTCATCTTCTATGGCCACCCAAGTTGTTGTAGTTTCTTCTCCTCCCACTTTCATATATGATAATATTATTATAGATCCTTTGTTTGGTGACATGTTTACTTATATAGATGCAAATAAATCTATCTCTCAAGATACAAATGTACATGTGCATGATGTTGTTTCCAATAATAGTGAAGATGAATTTAAAGCTATATCCCATGCTTCTTCTATTTTTGAAAATATTTCAAATGATTTCAATGATATATCTCATATTAGTTCTCCTACGACTTCTTTTATGCTAATGATAGTCTTGAAGAACTACTTGCTTGCAAAATTTGGCTAAAAGTGATGTGGATTATACTTCTGACCATGAACATGTTAGTGATAATGTTACTTCTCTTAAGACGGATGAAGTGAATTTTCTACCCCTCCTACTTTTCAGGTTGTTTCCAATGTCATTCATGATGATTCCACCCCTTCCACTAGTTCTCCTCTCATTATGACTCATGTGTCTCCATCTAGAATTCATGTAGAGCCTTCATGCTCTTCAACTCTTCCCCCACCTTCTTCTCCTCCCTCCACATTCACTACTCCTTCGCAAGTCCCCATGATCACTCACAATTACAAGGTTCAACCCCTCAATATCCCTCTCACTCTTTCTACAAGTCTTGTAGGTGATATCTTATCACTCATGCATGTTGTTGAAAATTTGCAATCTCAAGTTCATTCTCTCACTCTTGAAAGAATATCTTATTATGCATCCATCAACAATAATTCTCTCCATGACAACCCTATCCCTAAGAAAATTCAAAATTCAACTTTTCCTAAGGATTTTATCATGCATACCTTTTCATTTTTTAATGTTATCGGCAATCCTGATTTGCATCTTACGCATTATCATTTTGCTATGGCCTCTTATTCTAATGATCAATTGTTACTAAAATATTTTCATCATAGTCTTTGTTGCTGATGCTCTACAGTTGTATACTCATTTTCCTTATGGATCTATTAGTACATATTCTAACATAAAGGATACTTTTCTTAAACGGTTTATAGTTAATAATGGTCCTAGAATTACACATGATCACTTGCCTAATTTGCATCAAGGATAAATAGAGCGAATTTCAGATTACATTTTAAGTTTCAATTCTTGCATGCATCAATTGTTATTTCAACCCATTGATCTAGAAAAGCAATTTATCTTTTGTCGTGCTTTGATTCCTGCATTGAAAGAAAAGCTACAATATGATACATGTGAATCTTTTACACTTTTGTGGTATAAATTCATTGATCTAAAACAAGATTTAATTGTTTCACATGTTATATAACCCCCTTCTATGTTTTTTACTGCTTCATCATCTATTACTTCTCCTCTTCCATCTATTAAGCATCCTCAAAGGTCTCCATCACATAAGCGCCCTCCATCTCCTTCATTGCACCAGTCTCCACCTATGTCTTCTCCATCTCCTACTCATGATCCATAGCATTTATCACATGTTACTAAGCCTTTTGATGTTTTGTGTGCTCTGGTGGACAAGCGCTTAATTCGTTTACCTTCTAATCAACACCACCCTCATCATTTCTTCATCTCCAGTGTGATCACCCTTATTGAAATTTCCACTGCATCAATGGCCATCGGGACAATGATTGTTGTGCATTGCATGACAAATTATAACAATTAGAAGATCATGGAATCATTGCCTTTGGCTATCACTCTCGCGAGCAGTATCTTTCTCCCATTCCGCATAAGCTTGCTTCCACTTTTATTCACTTGTCTCCTCCACCCACTTCTAAGGTCGTCATTTTTCCACCCCCTAATATCATTATCCATCTGTGCCCTACATCTTAGACAGTCCATTGGTACATCATATCACCCTCCTTACAGTGCTACAACTTCCCATTGTCTTTTTCAGCCGTCGACATATTGGATTCCTACCACTACATCTCCCATCATTGGTACTATTTCATCTAACATTCATTTTGGCTCTTACATTCATGTTACTACTGCCTCACATGCTTCCACCATCCCTTGTAGGACTCTCCATCTGTGGTAGGTGATTTTTATATGATTAATTCATTACCCGATGATGCAATTTTGTTCTCAAGGTTCTTAAATGATCGTTGAGGGTTCTGTTATAAAATGAACCTCCACTCACTCACGCTTCATGCTCTTCGCTTCATGATCTATCTTTCTAGCATACACTCTCAGACCATTTCTCGATGACGCACTCTTGTTCTATGGTTCATTTTTTATTTTTTAGGGGTATTATATAAATGAACCTCATTTTCCTACACATACGTTGAGGGCATCACTTTTCTTCCCCCCTCTTCATCATACTCACACACTTTTACAAACATAATCTTACATCTTCTTGTTGTCTCATTATTCTAACCTCTTCTGCTATCTACATCACATTACCATTTCCACTACTTCATAACATTACATCATATACATGCATCCTTATAGTGATATCAATATACTACTCATTCACATACAAATCATCTTTGCTTCACTACTTACCTATCATTTTCACATCATCATATGTTTCAAATATTCCACAATCAAGACAATCTTATAATATTTAGCAAATCACAAGTAAAAATGGAAAACATCACATCATATACAAATGCAAGATCACAACACATATGAGATCCAATATATATATATATATATATATATATATATATATATATATATATATATATATATATATATATATATATATATATATATATATATCACATACAAATCATCTTTGCTTCACTACTTACCTATCATTTTCACATCATCATATGTTTCAAATATTCCGCAATCAAGACAATCTTATAATATTTAGCAAATCGCAAGTAAAACTGGAAAACATCACATCATATACAAATGCAAGATCACAACACATATGAGATCCAATATATATATATATATATATATATATATATATGACTACAAAATACAATCATTGCGGGGAAATTCGTCATGCATCACTACATCCATACACATCATACATCATCCTCGCTATCATTATATACAATCGCATGAGCTCTCAAACTAGATGCTTCACCTCTCAATCCATGGCACTGGTCACGACCTCTATATCTCTCCACCTATCTCCATAATATAGCTAACTTGGTTGACTACTCCACGAACTGGCCCTGAAGCTCCACATATCTCGTGAATATATCTTAAGCTAGGGCTCCTCCTCGTATAGGCTCTCTCGCTCACTTGGTCTCCGTACAAGCCTCATCATGCTTGATCAATAGTATAGTACATGTGACTACCGCTATAGCCACTAGCTCAAATAAATTGGCATGCTCACCCATAATAGCACCCACTCACTCTAGCATCCAGCCACCCACGAGCACATGTGGAGGCATGTTCTGTGTCAATGTGTGTATGGATGAATCAACGATCAATGACCAATAAGCATCACTTATAACTATAAAACCATGCGCTAGTTATTACACACAATGATAATAACTAACAAACAAGCAAGAAGCAACAATTAACAAACAAAAACGACTACTACTTACGTTTCACGTGTGCAGCTACTGTAGCATCTCCATCAGGGGTAAGTGTTTGTCCCTCTACTCCTACTAGTGGCACACCCACCACATCTACTACAACTAGAAATAATATTACCCATCGGTGTGTTTCCCACCACTCACTATAGGCCTAGATGCACCCCACATCATTGACCTGTATCGGCCCTATGACCGTATCTGGCTCATCTAGACCAGGAAGCGCTAATTGTGCTCCTATAGGGCCTGGCCTTGCTCCTGGATGCATCAATGCTCTAGTAGCTCTCACCCATACATATGGATTTAGGTGACCATATTGGGCCATGCCAAACTGTCGCGATACACGTTCCACCTAAAAATACTTGATCACTCTTGGAAACCGATCCTCCAACCAGATGGTGCACTAAATGCACAGTAAATCTACTACATCCTCTACCAAACCCCCATAGTCTTTGTATGGCCTCCATATGATGGCCTTGGGACCCATCCATTCTAGCATAGCCCTGTAAGTGGTCGTATCCATCCACCTACTACGGTGCCTACGCACCTCATTGTAAATACATCAGGCCTCACCAAATTTGTGCGTGGCCCACTGAGTGGACTCAATATCGCAATGTGATTGTATGCCCAAACATGTAACGGATTCATGGCTCCTAAACCACCCCCATGGTCCTCCTATGTGAATCTATATAAATCTTTGTTCAAATTATGATGCCCCATAATTTCAGTCACAAAACAACTAATTAAGAGGTAGAATAATTACAGAATAATTTTTTTGTTAGGTTTCGAAAGAATTAATGAGAAACAAGTTTTCAGTTTAAGTTATTTTTTTATGTGTATTGTGCATCGATGCACGATGCCATTAGGTTTTCCACACTTGCGAGTTAGTCACATTATGCGGAAAACCTAGTGGTGTCGCTCATCGACACACATTACACATAAAAAACTTCAATTGGAAACTTGTTTCCCATTAATTCTTTCTAAACCGAGCAAAAAAAATTATTCTGTAATTATTCTACCTATTAATTAGTTGTTTTATGAGTGAAATTATGGGGCATCACACAAATGGGCCAACACCCATTGTGCCCATGCAAATCTCATCCCACGCTCCTCTATGTGCTAATAAATAGCATGCATCTTATACAATATACCCACTTCACTACCCTCTACTGCCACCGATGAAGCTATAACCACTGCGATAAACTTTTGCATTCGTGGAACACCTGATCTCAATATAGCATCTAGACTAATAAGGGTCTTTGTCTGTGCTTGTGTCCCAGTAAAATATTATCTCATTGCTCTCATCTACCTCTGGGCATCCAGTGTGGTCATTCCCTGTCTCCAACTATTGGCAGTCACTATATTCGATATACATCCTCTAAGGTCACTATCATCTCCCTAATAGGAAACCAAAAACTACATGTATCAACACACCACCTCTCACAAAATGTAGTCACCATAGACATATAATGGGAAACCTCCCACAATCTCGCTATCTTCCGCAGGCTGGCATGGTCTAGTATGTCCCACTCAACATCTAATAATCCCAATGTCAATAATGTACTCAAATTTTGACTCCCATGGAACTCTCTCGCGTATATATCTCTATGCGTAGTGCAAACATCAACAAAAATTTAACATTAGCACATCATACATATTTAAAACCAGCTAATCACAGAATAAAACTAATCATAATACCACAACCCTCTCCTGGGTCGCCAACGCTTGGGATCAGGTCATGGGCGCCTAAAAACTGGTCACCAATGCCTTAAATTAAGCATTGGTGTCCCAAAAGACATCAATGCCATGACCGCTCCTACCCAGGTAAGAAACACACAAAAACACAAAAGTTCAAAATTTACAAAAATTGGCACATTTCACCAAACTTTCAAAAAATAATCATACTTACCAACTCCTCGGTTTTCTGCGAAGCCACGACCACCGCTACTCTCTCAAACCTATTCAAACTCGTTGCTTTAGCACGTGACATCCTCATAAACTCAGAGCTCAAATTCTCACTCAATCACGGTACAAATGAAATTACTATTCACTTTTCACTATTACTATATATAACAATTTACAATTTTCCATTTACTATAGTTAGCATTTGCACTCATTCTTCCAACTAATATACGACATACAATTTCACTCATATCTTGAGCCTGTTACTTTGTTTTTGTCCCCATTTACATGATTCGGTTCATAATTTTTCCTAGCATTGTATTGTACACATTGCCTCATATTATCTCCACATATGACACATATGATAATCAACATATACACACTCTTACTATCTTTTCTACACTATTTTTTATTCACTATTACACACCTTTACTACATTTCTTTCGGCTCAATGCTTGTTTCTCCACCCCTCGCCCTTTCGCCAAAAGGGGGGCATACAATCAGGATCACCTTACAATACCTCTTTGGTTTCAATATAATCAATAAATATTCCTAAGACATCATTATCACGATTTTTATCGGGTCCTATTCACGCAAAGGTACAAATCATCTCATTCAACATTTGACATTTTCTACTGTTACAAATCTACCCCTTAATGACCTAATATGGGGGAAAAAGGCAAAAGTCTCTACGTGAGTAATCTACTAGGCACATCTCACTAAAAATCTATCTTCTATCACTTAAATCAAATCAATCAATTGGTACAACAAGCATATTTTACTATTCCTCCCAGTTGACCTAACTTCAGAGTCGCACTACTTTATTATCTCTCCCAAATGACCTAATTGGGGAGTTGCACTACATCATTATCACTTCCATATGATGTAACTTGGAAGCTATTCAATACAGAACTAAATTGGAGAAAAATTTGGTCTTTATCTGTCTACACCGGTTGGACCTTTTGGGGATGTAGTCATAAAGTGAGAGAAAAACTAGACCTCTCTCCCTAAAACTCTTCCTTTGGCGGCAAGATGCCCAAATCCTTCTATTTTTCAAATGTACAAAATCGGGCTGGGAATTAATCACTCCCCACCCCTTCAATCGCCATTGGCAACAATCAAAATCTCCAAATTTTAAGGTAGTATTGAGATTTCTCCAAGTTCTCCTCATGACAGTTCACTATCTCCATTTACACCACATGGATCGACACATTGATCTATGGTTCGTTACACCACATGTTCTTATATTCTGCGCATACTTCTACAACATGGCTTCTCTGGACTTCTCACATGTATGTTCCTTACTTCCTTTACACTACTTGAATTTCATTAAAATAACATAAAGTGGTGGAAAATATAGACACAAAATCACGCACATATTATTATTTTCCTATGTTGTTAAGTATGTTGTTTTATGCATGGATATTAAGTGGGAAAAGTATTCACTAGTGACCAATCCCTTGTCCATCCACGTGTTTTCATTGGATTCATTTGTATTCCTTTCCACATCTATCACTTTGACACTTGTTTTTGGTTAGGTAACAGGGATCCCTATCTATCAGTCTCTTCACATATTTCGTCATTTATCCCAGGACACCAACGCCCATTATGGATACTAGCCCCCATGCACTCCTATCCATTCTGGGTGCTTCTGTGAATCTGTCCTCTTTGTTCTTGTTTACATTTTTGACATTTGTGGTTGGTCTTTTTGGTTTTCTTATATCCTTATCCTGAGGTCTTATTTGGCATGTTGTGTCATTAGTGTCGAAATTCAAACAAGAGGTACATATATATACACAACATACATATTATTATAAGGGATAACAATTATAAGGTCAAATCATATCTATATACTATTAAAGGGATTAAACTTTGGGTTTCTTAACTTTGCATAAATTGCAGATGAAGGGGAAGTTCTAAATTCCATATCACACATTTGCATTTTATCTAGCCATAGCCTGCTATCTTAGTGTCATTGGCGCAAGGGCAACCTAGGGACACTATTGCACATACAAACACATAGAACTACAGGGATTCTGGAATGTAGTGCAACACTCGGTCATAAGCTCACCCATCAGGTGATCGTCGAGGTCAATCTGACTTCACATATTGCACTTTCATTCCAATTTGATTTGTTTGTGAGCTTGTGCAGGTAGTTAGGGTTTGTGTAATAGGTTACAGGTACCCTCGATGATCCAAGTGTGAATACTAGACGATCAAGAGGAAGTGATAGTGAAACCCTATCAACGTAGGAAAAACCAAGTTCTGAGTATTTGTACAGTCGTCAGTTCCCATAAGAGGTCTATGGTGCCCAGACACCCTCGCCCTAGCCTAGGCACCCATTTTTAGCTTTGTTTGTGCATTGCAGGATTAATATCAAGCATTTACAACACTCTCCCATCATGTTCATCAGTTGTTCTAGTTCAGATCTATTTTAGGATAAGCGTAAATCATATAAGTCTTCTATCTCCCCAATCTACTTGCAATATTGTATCATTAAAGTGCTTAGCATTTGTATTTCATTGTATTTTATCATATTAGTGACTCTAAAACTAGATTTAATATAAAATATATATTTTGTTAAATCAGTTGGCATGTTTAATTGTTATATATGGATGTATATAATAGTCCTAGTTAATATAGAGATCTTCACTTAACATCATTAATTTCTAGAGATGGCTTCACATAACATGATCAATTGATATAATTCTATTATGTTTGAATTTATTTTCCCTCACATATGACATTAGAGGCATACATGTGTACACATTTCATACTTTTTAATTTTCATTTTATCTTACTTATTTTATATAAGCATATTTATTGGATTTTGATATATGTTTTTCATAGAATTGAACACGCGTATTGTAATCTTGAGCATGATTTGTCCTTATGGGAGATTTACGTCTCAAAGTTATTTTATTTTATCTAACCAATTTCAATTACTAGATTACAATTGGTAAAATGTAGTTTCTTAAATTTAGACCAATATCATTTGGCCATTAATCCTTGACATTTATCTCAGTACATTAATTATTCTACACTTAAATGACTAGATCCTATATGCATTTTTTTAATCAGAATTCCTAGCCACTAGATCACACTTATTACTCATCATTAACTACACAAAAACCTACTTTCTAAATGTAGAATACATCTTCATACATCTAGCCACTATCTCCAACTGACATAATTCAATTTTTACTCTAGCATGATGAAGTCTACCATGATGTACAAATCTGTTTGAACATATTTTTCCCAAGTTTATATATTTGTCCTCCAAATTCTTAATGGTCACCTTTTCAAATTCACAACTTTTCCCACTTGGTAAAGTGCCAATTGAGTGGGAGTTTCTTTTACAATAGTCACATATAAAAGCATGTTGATACTACCAATTTAAAGGCTCTCTTATCTCATATATTTGGGGACTACTTAAGAGATCATAAGAGAGCAGCCAAATCTCTTGAGGACAACAACCAACACTAATTCTGCATATATCTTATAAAACTATCCCAAACCATTTTTCAAAGCTACATGTCTTATACCAAAGATCATTTCCAAGTTGTGAAGGTCTTATTAGGGTGTTCATTACCAAAATATGTTGGTATTACACAACTTGTACTAATTCATTGGTTGGGGGACGATAAGGTTTTGAAATCTCTTCAAAGTATTTCTACATAGGAGTTGCAAGGCTAACTCAACCTAATCGAGATAACCCCTTTTAGGTCTTCAAAAAGCAGAGCTAAGGTTTGAAGAATAATAATCCTCAAATTTTTAAACAATTGAGATCACAAAATTACAACTATAGGAAGCGAAGCTAAAAACATAGAAGATCAAAATATCATAGGAAATATTCAATCAAATCCTCTATAGGAAAAAGCCATCCATAAAAGACAAAGCCATGTGGTTGACGTTTCCCTACACATGTGAATTTTTTCCCTCTCAAATTCAAACTCCCATATTTTTAGGACATTTTAACAATAATATATACAACTTTCCTACACACTTTCAAATCCAAAATTCCCACTATTAATGGTAGTAAGGTAAATTTCAATCCAATTGATTTTCTAGGAATTCCTTTTATTAATCATGGAATTTGCGTGAAAACAAAAATGGATACCTCAATTTATGCTAATGTTACTCGTCAAATTGGATAATCTCTTCACAATGATGCTTCTTTGAGTGGAAATTTCATGAACGCTTCTCAAATTGTTATTAAATGAGTGGGTAGTAAAGGGGAAAAAGTGCAAAACCAAGTATTACACTTAGAAAATATCTTTTGAAAAACATAGTTAAATAGTCAATTTGATGATTTTATTGAAGGATGATCATTATCAAACACTAGGTCAAGAGGTTAAACATGATTTTATTATATAAGATAAGACCTGTAAGATGAACCAAAAATATTTGAATACTGGAGATAAGGATCAAACACTTAGTGGATCACCTTATTTTCCTAGTCATGTAGTTATTTCTCAACATTCTTATGATTATATTTCTTTGTGTGCTTCTATTGTTCTTAATGCTCCTCTTGATTTTCAAAATGATTTGATTTCTTAACAAGTTCTTCCACTTACTTCTGTTTAATATCTTCCAAATTCATAACATATTTCTCAATTACTTGTATTGCTTTTAATGCTTCTTAATTTGTTTCTTTTTTCATAATACTTCTATTCCACATTATTTTATATTCATATATCTTCCTTCTTCTAAAATGGCTTGGTAAATTTTATGCACGAATTGTAAAAATAAATGAAGGTGTTATCATGAAGGACTTAAAAGACATGTAACAACGTCACTTCTAATGATATATTATTTAACCCTTTAGTATATGGAGTGTTTGTTTATCTCTTTCTATTAGGATGTGCTCCAACATTTGAAGTATACAATGGTAAAGTGGATCCTTCTAATCATCTTAGGTCAGAATATGCTTCTTTATTATACTCTGCACTCAATGGTAAACTATAGGTCAATATATTTCCAAGAAATTTGAAGGATTGTGCACTTGATTGGTGTTTAACCCCAAAAATTAAATTAGATGATGAGCATCTAATTAATTTGGATTATAACTTGATAATAACACACAATTATATTTTATATATGAATACTCCAACATTTAAATATCAGAGTACATACAAAGAAATATATAGAAGTTGCATTAATTTAGGGCACACTATAAAATAAAATAAAACACAAGAGGATAAGTTGAGTTAGTTTTTGTGATGTTTTGTAGACTGATTTGGGTCTCAAATGACGTCAAATACATAATGTCAATGTCTAGTGTGTTTTGTCTTTGATTGAGACTCCTAAAACCCTCGCAGACACTAATGCTAAAGTAGACATTAGTGCTAGGAAATTCTATCCTAATTGGAGCTAGAGTCTGACATTTCTTTGTACTTTTGTTTCATTTTGGTTTGTTTTGTCACTATCTTAATTTTATTTTCTGTACCTTTGCTCCTTTCCAAAATGTTCAAACATGTATCTTTAATGATCAAAAGCGTAATCTCCTTCACTTTCACTTCAAGTACACAATCATATAACAAAAAATGATTTTTTTGTGTGGTGGATTTAGACTACCCTTGGTGGTCAACACCCTTGTTGATGCTGATCAAATTCTCACTACATTGTGTAAACGAGGGGCTCAAACTCCATGTGTTTATCCTAGTCCTCATGTAACTGTGAATGGAAATCTAGAGTGTCACCCCCCTTGGTTTCATTCATACCTCGACATGAATAATTGGCTAACTAGGTATACTTTAGATGCACCATTTGTGAGTGTTGAATATAGAGTTTTACAATAGAGTTCCAAACTAGAGTTCTTGTAGATAGATAAACGCTAGAGAAAAGAACCCTTGAAATGTCCTTACAATAATAGCTACATGGTAATACTTGATTTGACTTTAATATGCTTTTGAATTTTCACAGTTTTCTTACAACCTAGTTTGGAGTACTTCAAACTTATATAGAGGATGCTCCTAATGTATACTCTTGATTTAGGGAATATTAATGAAATTGTTTGTAATAATTGATAAATATTTGTTATAAGAGGTCTTGAGAAAGCCAGATAAGTGTTAGGTGAGTAAATTATTGTGCTTTATTTGTTTTTATAACTCCATAGAATATAATTTTGTGTTGAGGCTACTAAGAAGTGGAAATAAGATACATATAAGAAAATGTAATCGTTGGAGTGCTCTAAAAAGAACTTCCAAGATTTTTTTTCCATACCAGGTGTTAGCATCCCCTAGAAACTCAAATTTGGCAATCTATCCTTTAACAGTGTGATCTTTACATTGCACACTTGCTTATACAAATGCACTCTCCTCACTCTTGCTCAACACACCTTGATAGCTCTTTAGTTACTTTCTTATCCTTGCACATCACTATGTTGTCAGTTTTTGATTTTTAACAAAATAAAATAAATTTATAAACATCCATCCTCAGACCAATAAAGTTAAGACAATATTTTTTCCCTCTCGGTCAAAAAATTCATTTTCAGTCGATTTATACAAATATACAGATTGACCCTATTGTACGGTTTTGGACCGACACATTGTGCACTCAAAATTTCAATTCTATCATCTTCATATGGACTAATACTCCCCCTTGGTCAACATTTCATGGCATTATGACCCTCAGAAGCATATATAAGAAAGTAAATCATACCTTATCTGGCAACCTAGCACTTTAAGAACTCCTTATGTAAAAGCAAGCACAAAAGGCACTCCATTAGGGCAACAATCTCTATAGGTATTTTATCCTTCTAGGTATATGAGTCATAGTCTTCTCTCTACAAGTAATAAAAATGTCCCTTCTCAACTATT
Organism: Taxus chinensis; assembly: GCA_019776745.2. Taxonomy (NCBI): domain Eukaryota; kingdom Viridiplantae; phylum Streptophyta; class Pinopsida; order Cupressales; family Taxaceae; genus Taxus; species Taxus chinensis. The sequence goes on from CM034149.1 coordinate 146,869,172, forward strand.
TGAGTAAGTGTGAAACTCAAGTTGAAGCATTGTCAAATCACAGTTGTTGAATTCTGATTGCACTATGGTAGATATCACATGCTAAGAGAATGACATGTTGTTTGAAGTAGTAACGACATCATTAGTGCATAGGGGTGCCCAAAACCAACCTAAATTTATTTTGCAGGAACTCCTTTTTGCACTACAAGGGATCTAGGGTTTGAGTAGAGTTTACATAGCCATTTTGAAGGTTAGCAAATAATACTGACATGTAACATGACTTAGTTCCAAGCATGTGAAGCACTCAAGTAGTTAAACTGTATTTCAAGCAGGTACAAGACCATATAGAAGGGTCATAACCATACAGACACTTTGGACCTAATTGTATAGTTTTGATTAGGTTTAGTTTTAGGTGTCAGTTTCTATAACAAAGCATTTTCAATTAGTCAAATCAGCCTATTCCTGCATTCAAATCAATCAGACTCTCCCATATCCACACAAAATGAGCTAAGGGAAATCCTCCCTTATGTTTTTATAGTTGTTAAATCAATAACCACTTTGAAAAGTGTTATTCATATTTATGCAATTAATGTTGGAAGTTAATTAAATCATAATGTCCACCTATTGCATTATTTCATCATTTTTATGTATGTTGATTAGAAACACGCTAAAATATTAAAACAGAATAAAATAAGAATTCACAAAAAGTGAAATCATTTGGTGAACCCATCCTTCTCTAATAGAACATCCCAATTTTCCTCATAGCAACTATAAGGTTTTATTTTTTGGTTGTGGTATTCAATATTTCTACATCATGTCGCTTCACATTGAACTCTATAATATTTATCTTTGACCTAAGGTTCCTAAGTAATCTTCTATTATGGGTTACTATCCCTCTCACCGAGTCCATGCTCATGCTATGGATTTTAATGAAGGTCCTTATGTTTACCCCACTTGTTATATGGTTGATACCTCTCTTGCTTATATTGACATCTAATCTAAGATCACTCATGTTATTATTAATCATCCCCCTCAATCTTTTTATACTACAATCAATGTGGTAACTACATTGTGCAATAAACAACCTATTAGGGGAAATTCACATTTTTCTCCCCCACTCTCTACTCATATGCCCAAAGCTAATGTTCCATAAAAAGGGTACAATTTAATTGAAAAACTCAACAATATCCAGGCTGCTAAGATATTTATACTTGAGTTGCTTCAAAAATCCCCTATTTACAAAGACATATCACAATATACTTTGTGTTATTTCACATTAGATAATGATACCCATCCCGCTTCCTTTGCTTCTCTCATCGATGCATTCAATGCACTTGATAAGGCTATTACTTTTACTTACATATGATATCTTACCTAATGATGATATGACACAATGTCTACCTTTATCCATCATTGCATGCATTCAAGAATTCTTTCTTAAAAGGGTTTTAATAGACAACAGATTGGTTCTCAACATATGTCCTAAATCATTGCTTATAAAGATGTTCATTTATCCTCTTGTAATCAATCATTTTCCAAATATTGCACAAGGCTTTGATAACATCACGTTTTCTACACTTGGAATTACCAATTTTTCCCTACTTGTTGGTCCTTAGACATCACACACTACATTTCACATTATGGACACCGATTTACAATACAATTTACTTTTGGGTCATCCTTGACTCCATGATATGCAAGTTTTCTCGTCTACTTCCCATCAGTGCATCAAATTTTTACATAATGGCATTGAGTATATTGTCTATGTTGATCCTTATCCTTATCAATATTGCAAGGTAGATATATATAATCCAACATCACCTTCGGTCACTCCCCCACCATAACCTATTCCTATGGAAAAGCTTGATACATATGTTATTGATGAGACTAGTGCTCCTACTAAGCATTCATTGGATATACCTCCACATGTTGAGTCACAGACTGACATTCCTCTCACAAATCCACCAAATTTTTTTATCCCTAATACACTGCCACTTGATACTTCCAATCTATTAGATAATGTTACGCAACATCTTGATGCACTTGCATATGCTACTGATAGTGATGATGTTACAATCATATTCACATATGATAATTTACATAAACTCAATTTAAATCCTATCGACGTAGATGAATCTATTTTTCATTCTCTCTTTGTATCCATGAGATCTAAGCATTATCAGTTCAAAGACAATTCCCCTGGTGCTATTAGTTTACCTCCTCTTGATCATATGACCAATACGGTCAATACTTTGGATGCTTCACCTCATGTTAAACATATATTACAATCCCATCTCATCTTGACACTCCACATAAATTATTTTACATGTTACTTGATCAAGGTTTTATCTCATTTCCCTCTGAGATCCATTGTTCTACTCATAAGATTTCTAGGTATTCGAGTTGTCCTTTTTATGAATACCACCATGTCATGGGTCGTGACACTAATAATTATCAGAATTTAATCAATAAAATCAACACTCTAAAGCATAAAGACACTATTACTATCTTGTATGATAAACCTAATCCTCCTAATGAGACAACTCATTTCGATACGTTTACTAGAATTTTATATATCTAAAAGTAATATTGACCACATGTGCCTCTTAATTTAAACCAAAACAAGAACATTTGCATGTATGATGGTTTGACTACTCTAGGACTCACACCATCTAACATTACACCTTCACTCACTCTTGTTATAAATTTTCAAAGATATATTACCCTCATGATAGCTTATGGGTTGCATGTTATCCCCACTAAAGTTTGAGTTGCTTTTGATCCCAAACCTACCCCATTGGATTGTGATAGATCTTGGTTGTGGTGTATTTATGGTATTGTCAATACTTGAACAACACCCACATCACTTTTCTAGTTACTACTAACATGATCATTATTCGCAATGATTATTTTCCTTACTATCAACCCAATATGACACATTGCACCCAAGCTATGCACATATAATGTCCCTCTTACACCGTTGAGGAGTATATTATGGCTTTCAATCACTTCTGTGAGACAAGATTGTTTATCGATAATTGTTTCAACAAATTTTCTAATATGGAAGATCTTGGACCAAATGGGTTTAATCCTGCCATCAATGACCTCCTTGAAATTTTTTTTGTAGCTCTCATGATATTCCCCCTCACTTCCCAATGATGCACTCTATTTATAGGTTCAACTTGATTGTTGAGGGAGCAGTTCTACACCCGAACCTCACTTTGCACACACACACACTATGGGGCAATCTTACTCTGCATCCTTTAGTTGCATAATATATATCTATTCCCCTAAACGAGGTAATTCTTAGATTTCCCTTCCTTCTCTTAAGACAATATATTTTCATCTATGTCGTCATGGAGGTCCTAAAACAACAAAAAATCAAATATTAACGAATATACAAAATCAAGACTTGTTCTTATAGCATACATTATTTACACTTTGTTGGTTTTCAAATAGGACATTTTAGAAGAGCAACAGTCAAGGGACAAGAAGTCCCTCCTCTTTAATGGGAGAGGTTCCCTTATTCTGAAATGAACTTATTTACAAATACACAGAACATTATTTTATGGTTGAACTTGGATATTACGAAAGTGTTTTCCACAAGGATCATCAGTTACGCCAGGACTGAGGAAGGGGAATGAGAAGGTGAGCAGAATAGCAACATTCAGAATTATAGATAGCAGAATAATTCTTCGTGTATGCGAAGCTTCAAAGGATTTAAGACAAGATCATTTGCATTAGCTGAATGGGATTAAATTTAAAGACACAAAGTTCCGTAAATAATCTTCTTCAGATTTGTTAATCAAGGACACAAAGTTCCTTCTTGGTTGTACAAGATCACTGTACTTGCAAAACTGAACAGTATGCAATCAGAGAGACTAAACGAGTTAGGAACAAAACGATCTTCACAATATTAAAGGAAAACACAGAGACAACAAGAATCAGATAGACAAAGAACGGAAAGCCCTTTTGTATTGATTTCTTCAAGATCTATTTACACTTTCAGCAAATATCCAAGTTCTTCCTCCTGCGAAATGGCGTGTAAAGACCATTATATAGATTACAAATTTCAGTTACGTCTTGTAACCGTTTCTTTTAACTAGAGAATCGTTAAGGAATGCCAAACGCAATACCTTAACCAATTACAAGGAATACGGAAGGAATAGGAAGAAGAGAAAAGAATGAAGAAGGTGACAGGTGGACAGTCACTGAGAAGGACCCACCGTCTTCAGAAACCGCTTCTTGAATTTCTTCCACGTCTGAGCCATGTCTTTGCCACGAGGGACACACCAGACGTTTCGTCTTGAAGATGACGATGGATATCTCTGAAAACTGGTGTAACTGGCGTCTTGAAATTCGTCCTTCGTAACTTAAATTCAAATTTAGCACATTCGGGCTGAGCGGGAAAAACTAAGTATGAATTGCATTAGGTTCACTTGGGACATGTGAGACGCGAATGCGCGAAACACGCGGCTCGGCCGATTCGGGCGAAACGGGGAGAGGACGCACAAATGCATTTTGGGACATTTGGGATGAAAAAGAGCGAAATGCGTGACTCGGGAGTTTCGGCCGAAAATGGGACAGATTGCACTTTTTAACTTTGGGACATTCGGGACAAAAAGTTCCGAAGTACGCGACTCGGCCGGTTCGGGCGAAATTGGAACAGAGCGCACTTTTTTGATTTGGGACATTTGGGACAGAAAAGTGCGAAGTACGCGATTCGGGAATTTCGGCCGAAAATGGAACAGCGTGCACAAAAGTTTTGGGACACTTGGGACAAAAACTTCCGACGGGCCCGAAATGGGACAATTTCGGAGGTTTCGGCCGAAAATGGGACAGATTGCACTTTTTGATTTGGGACATTTGGGACAGAAAAGTGCGAAGTACGCGGTTCGGATGGTTCGGCCGAAATTGGAATGACTTGCACAAAAGCTTTCGGGACACATGGAACAAAAACTTCCGACGGGCCCGAAGATAGGACAATTTCGGGGATTTCGGCCGGTCGGAGAACAACTTGCACTTTTGTACTTGGGACAACCGGGACAAAAATATCCGACAGGCCCGAAATACTTACAAAAGGACCCAAAACTTAGATTTTTTAGACTTCCAAGACTTTTTTCCACACCACCAGCTTGACAGAAAAGACACTTAGACTCAAAATTTTGAAAATTTACCTTTGACAAAGCAGGGAATTTTGAGTGGACAACAGCTGGCTCCTTCTGGGGATGACTTGGTGTAAATTCATGGAATGAGACAAGGCAAGAACTTAGACAACTCGGTGAAGCAGACCAGTGCCTTATCCATTGGGTAAAAGGAGTCAAGGACAAACCAATACAAGGGCAACACACACAACAACAGAAGGGAAACACACCAAAAGCAAAAAGCAGAAACACTGTACATAATATACAAGGGACTCCCTAGTCACCTAGGACTTGAACAACTTCAAATACTGCCCACTATAAGGAAGTGGGAGGGGGGAACCATCCATGTAATCAAGATAGAAAGAGTTCTTACCAGCAAAGTGTCTTATCTTGAAAGGTCCAAGCCATAGAGAATCAAATTTTCCATGGCTACCACGAGGTTCGTGTCTTTTGTCCCACAACAGCACGGTATCACCAACTTGGAACTCTCTGCTCCTAGCTTTCTTATCAAACAGACTCTTCACCTTCTGCTGGTGGGCAGCTATTCTGTCAGCAACCTCCAATCTATCCTCGTTCAGCTTGTGCAGGTACATGATCCTTTTGTCCAGAGCATCACTGAAACTAGTGTCTTCAATGGCCTTCATCAGGTGCAAGGCTGGTAGTTCCACTGTCACTGGCAATTGAGCCTCTACTCCATACACTATTTGAAAGGGGGACATTCCAATGGCTCTTTTAGGTGTGATCCTGTCTGCCCAAAGAGCATCGTAAAGTTTCTTATGCCAGTTTCTCTGAGATTCATTGACCAACTTCCTTATGATAGTCACCAGATTCTTGTTGGTAGATTCTGCTTGTCCATTTCCCTGGGGATAATAATCTGAAGAATGAGCCAGAGAGATGCCATACCCGTAGCAGAAATCCATTATCTCAGTTGAGGAGAAGTTTGAGGCATTATCTGTTACAATCTTGTTAGGTACACCATACCTAACCAAGATGTTCTCTTTAATGAAGTTGCATACTACTTCAGAAGTGGTGCTCTTGACTGGAATAGCTTCCACCCACTTGGTGAAGTAGTCAGTAGCAGTTAGCACATGAGTATGTCCAGCGCTAGAAACAGGGTTGAGTGCACCAATGAAGTCTAGACCCCACTGTTGGAAAGGTTCCTCAATCACAACTGGTTTGAGAGGCAAAGAAGCCAATTTAGGTCTTCCCACGAAAGTCTGACAGGCCTCACATTTATCCACCCACTTGGATGCATCTTTGAACAAGGAAGGCCAGTAATACCCTCCACGGAGTATCTTATGAGCTGTGACTGTTGATGAATAGTGCCCTCCACATGCCTGATCATGAAAAGCTGAGAGCAATTTTCTCTGTTGTTCCTTGTCTACACACTTCAGAAATCTCCCATCCGAACCACGCTTGAACAAGGCATTTTCCCACAATACATATTGTGCTGATCTCAATTTAACAGTCCTCTTTTCTTTAGCAGTTAAATGAGAGGGGCATTCCCCGTAGGTGAGAAAATGAGCGATGTCAGCATACCATTCATCAACTGAACTCAGGAACAGAATAGTAGGAAGGTCAGCTTTCTTCTCCAATAACTCATGTTGGGCTCCTTCAGCAATGAGCTCGCAAAGACCTTTTCCCCGAACCAGCTTGGTTGGCTTGATATCAAGGTCATACTCCTGGACCTTAGCCACCCAGTTTCCCCTCTTGGATCCAAATTCTTGTTGCGTGAGAATTGACTTTACAGTCGTATCTGGGACCAGCACCGTAGAGTGAGAGTTGAGGATATAGAAACGGAACTGCTTGACAGCTTTGACTACTGCAAAGGCATGCTTCTCCATCATGGTGTACTTTAGCTCATGGTTCTTCAGGATATAGCTCATGAAGGCAATTGGTAGCTCATGTTTATCAGAATCTTCCTGGGTTAAGACAGCAGCCAGAGTACTATCTGTAGCGTAGCAGTAGATAATGAAATCCTTGCTGAAATCGGGGCAGGCCAAAACTGGAGTTTTAGCAATAGCTTTCTTGATACCCTCAAAGGATTCTTTTCCTTCAGAAGACCAACCAAATGCTTGCTTTCCTTTCATCATCTGAGAAATATTCAAAGTTAATTCAGCAAAATCAGGGATGAATCTTCTTAGAAAATTGATCTTACCGAAAAAGGAATGCACGCCCTTTTTACTAGTAGGGAGAGGAATCTGTTGGATGGCTTGAACTCGTTCAGGATCAATCTTGATGCCATCCTTTGAGACGATGTGTCCTAATAGCTTTCCCTCTGTAACACAGAAGACAGATTTTTTAGGATTTAAGGAAATCCCATGCTCTCGGCATCTTTGCAGAACTGCTTCCAAGTGGTCGAAGTGATCCGCTCTTGTCTTTGAGAACACTGTCAGGTCATCAAGGTATATGACTATACATTTTCCTTTCAAGCTTCCAAAAGCCAGATCCATGGCTCTCTGGAAGGTGGCACCTGCATTAATCAGCCCAAAAGGCATTCTCTTGTAGGCAAAGGTACCCCAAGGAGTTGTGAAGGCTGTCTTATGTTGATCAGCAGTATCAACCTCTACCTGATTGTATCCAGAAAAGCCATCAAGCATAGATAACATCTCAGAGCCTGTTACCGCTTGCAAAATCTGATCCATCATAGGCAGAGGGTAGTTATCTTTCAGAGAGGCCTGATTCAGGTTCCTGAAATCAACACAGATGCGGATCTCCCCATTCTTCTTCCTAACAGGTACAATGTTTGCAATCCAAGTCGAATGGTGAATGGGAAAGATGATTTTAGCCTTTAGCAGTTTCTGAATCTCCTGAAATATGGTGTCAGCTATCTTTGGGTTGTACTGCCTCTGCTTCTGCTTGAAAGGCTTGATTCCTGGCTTGAGAGGGATAGAGTGCTGCATTTCTTTTGGCTTGAAGGCTTTTAGATCTTCATAAGAATAAGCAAGCACATCCTTATATTTCCTTAGAAGGTCAATTGCTCTTCTCCTTTCATCTGATGTGCAACACTTCCCGATATTTACCAGCTTCGGGTCATCAGAACTCCCAATATCAATTTTATCATACTCAGCTGATTGCTGAGGTCCAGTGGAAGCTTTAGATCTCACGTACCTGTCATGTTTATCAAACAACTCCTCCAAACTCACCAAACCTTTGGGGATCTTGTTTCCTTTGAGCTTAATGCACCCTTCCTGATCAGTTTCTTCTCCTTGGGTGACGGCTTGGTCCGAAGACACGCTCTCACGAGGCAGGTTGTCACTTCCTTCGAAATACAGTTGTTCAAAATTGCCCTTGAGCTCCAGGAAGGAAAGCAAATGCTGGTCGTCGTTGAAGACTTGCCAGTTATTAGTATTGTCAGGGACACTAGGTCGGTGGACCATCTCAATAGTGAACTTATCCTGAGAGAATTCAGGATGAGGAATCAATAGTGACCCCGAGACAGCCAGGGAATCAGCTCTGCTGTTCTTTTCTCTGGGAATTGCTTCAATGGAGAAGGCATCAAGGAATTCAATTGAATCCCAAACCTGGTTCCGATAGTGCTTCAGCCTCCCATTTTTTACCTGAAACAGGCTTCTGACTTGCTTCACAATCAGCTCTGCATCACCACGAGCCAAAAGATTTTTTATACCTCGTTCTTTGGCCACTTGCAGTCCAAGGATGAGAGCCTCATACTCTGCTGTATTGTTAGTGTTCTCGAACTGCAATTTGAATGAAAAGGGGTACAGGCAGCCCTCAGGTGATATTAACAGAACACCAGCTCCAGAACCAGCCGAAGAACAACTGCCATCAAATTCTAAGATCCAGACACCACTGGGATCCTTAGGTGATATTTTGCAGGGTTGGATTTCATCAGGGGACAAAATCATGTAATTACCATGGCCCCTGTCCTCATAGAGTATTTGTGCTTTAGGATCATCTGTCTTCCGCACAATGTACTCGGACTGCTTCTCAGGTAGTAGCTTCTTCATTTGTCCATTGACAGGTATGAGAGCGTGTGACCAATCCATTTGAATCTCTCCACCCACATCTTTACAGAAGTTTCTGCTTAGCAACATTCCATAGGAAGGAGGAATGTCTGCTACTAGTATGGTAGCCAAGACCTTCTTTTCAGGTAAAGCAGCAAAAGCCACTTGTGCATCTTTAATCCTTCCCACCAGAGGTACTTCCTTACTTTCCATGGAGTAGCAAGATCCATAAGTACGAGTAAGGGTCAAGCCTAAAGCATGAGCTACTTTGGCGGGCATCACATTATCTGAGGCTCCGGAATCTATGACACAGTTACTGAGCCTGTGGCCAGCTATAAGGAGTGTTACATAGAAAGGCTTGATCTTGTCACCAGGTGAGGTGACAGCAGCTACTAGACTGGGCTGTGGTGCAGAAGGAGGTGTGGGCAAAAGGCCTTTGGAGGTGGTCTTGGAATGGGAATTTACAAATTGGATCATCTTGGCAAAAGCTTTTGGATGGGTTTGGTAATATTCAGCCTCTGAAATTTGAACTTTGGTCCTTTTTAGATGATCTACAATGTCAAAGGATCCAGAGGTGGATGGACCATCATCATTTGGAATCTTAGGCTTATCAACCCTAGGAGAAAAAGAAGAAGAAGCAACTTTAGGGGCAGGATTGGCAGTACTTACCTTTGGTGCAGATGAGGTAGGAATAGGAGATCCTCTTCTGGCAATTACAGGAATAGTTGCAGGCTGCTCTTTGGACTTCTTCAGGGGTTGTGTCACCTTTTCCCTCTGATGTGTCTGTTCCCGAGTCATGACAGCGAAGGATTCGCTGTTCATATCTGCTACCACTTCATCATAGTCATCTGCATCATCAATGCCTTCAGTGGTAAAGAAATTGACTCGAGATCTCTCGGGTTCTTCTGCCTCATCATCAAATTCCTCCAGGAACTCCTCACAAGCTTCATTATCATCTTCTGGTTCTTCGACCTCGCAAGTTGCATTCACAGGAACTTTGACGGGAGGTCCTTCAAGTGCCAATCTTGTGTGGGGAGCTGGCAAACGGTTTCTGGGTTGAAAATTTCTTCTCGGAACATCTGCATACGGTGCATGCTGAGCTAATTGTTTCTTTATGGCTACTAGATCATTTGCAAGTTTCTGGACTAATGGATCAGTACTGAGTCCAGAGGTGGAAGAGGAAGAAGCAGCAGATTTGGATTTGGGAGGATCTCTCTTCAACTTCCCTGACATGATTAGGTCATCCTCGACACTAACAGCCAGTTCTTGATCCAGAATTAACGTTCCAAGATTAGCCCTTCTTAGAGCATAACTGACTTTAGGCGTTTGGGCATTCAAAAAGAAACATTTTTGGATTTGATCAACCGGCCGAGTATTCACAGGAATTTTGTTGATCAGTCTGTTGAATCGAGCCACAAATTCTCTCATGGGTTCCGATGGATCTTTCTTTATTTGAGAAATCTGGGCAAGCAGTGCATGCACATCTTCTGCCGGCTTGAAACGACTTTCGAACTGAGTTCTCATGGTATTCCAGTCGATGATGGCACCAGCCGGAAGGTGATAGAACCAGTCAGCAGCATTGTCCTGTAACGTCTCGACGAACAGTCTTACTGAGACGTCTTCATGTTCAACCCCCAAGACTCCACACGCAACTATGAAGGCTGCAATATGTTCATCAGGGTGCACTTTGCCGTCGCCTTTGAATTTGGGGAAGTTCTTTCGGTTACCTCTAGGTAACTCATGCAAAGGCTGAGTGAGGGCCAGGGGCCCGACACGTTGACCCCATGGTACTTGTGCCATTCTTCTTGGAAATACGGTTCGGAGGGGAACTGTAACACCAGCAAGGATTAAAGCTTGTAGATTAGGACTAGCAGGCTCTGAAGGACTTCTTTCTCGAACAGGTGGAGTGCTCGTTGAACGAGTTCTTCTATTTGAAGGGAAAGGAAAACCCTGTTGCTCCAAAAGCTGAAACTGAGAATCTTCGATACCAAGGGCCCTTCTCCCTCGAGTGAAACGCGGAGTCGCCAGATCAAAGGATGATCGAAAAATTATAGTACTGGAATGCGATTTTCCCCAGCGGAGTCGCCAAAAACTGTTGGTTTTCAAATAGGACTTTTTAGAAGAGCAACAGTCAGGGGACAAGAAGTCCCTCCTCTTTAATGGGAGAGGTTCCCTTATTCTGAAACGAACTTATTTACAAATACACAGAACATTATTTTATGGTTGAACTTGGATATTACGAAAGTGTTTTCCACAAGGATCATCAGTTACGCCAGGACTGAGGAAGGGGAATGAGAAGGTGAGCAGAATAGCAACATTCAGAATTATAGATAGCAGAATAATTCTTCGTGTATGCGAAGCTTCAAAGGATTTAAGACAAGATCATTTGCATTAGCTGAATGGGATTAAATTTAAAGACACAAAGTTCCGTAAATAATCTTCTTCAGATTTGTTAATCAAGGACACAAAGTTCCTTCTTGGTTGTACAAGATCACTGTACTTGCAAAACTGAACAGTATGCAATCAGAGAGACTAAACGAGTTAGGAACAAAATGATCTTCACAATATTAAAGGAAAACACAGAGACAACAAGAATCAGATAGACAAAGAACGGAAAGCCCTTTTGTATTGATTTCTTCAAGATCTATTTACACTTTCAGCAAATATCCAAGTTCTTCCTCCTTCGAAATGGCGTGTAAAGACCATTATATAGATTACAAATTTCAGTTACGTCTTGTAACCGTTTCTTTTAACTAGAGAATCGTTAAGGAATGCCAAACGCAATACCTTAACCAATTACAAGGAATACGGAAGGAATAGGAAGAAGAGAAAAGAATGAAGAAGGTGACAGGTGGACAGTCACTGAGAAGGACCCACCGTCTTCAGAAACCGCTTCTTGAATTTCTTCCACGTCTGAGCCATGTCTTTGCCACGAGGGACACACCAGACGTTTCATCTTGAAGATGACAATGGATATCTCTGAAAACTGGTGTAACTGGCGTCTTGAAATTCGTCCTTCGTAACTGCTTCTTGAATTTGATCCTCGCAACTTAAATTCAAATTTAGCACATTCGGGTCGAGCGGGAAAAACTAAGTATGAATTGCATTAGGTTCACTTGGGACATGTGAGACGCGAATGCGCGAAACACGCGGCTCGGCCGATTCGGGCGAAACGGGGAGAGGACGCACAAATGCATTTTGGGACATTTGGGATGAAAAAGAGCGAAATGCGCGACTCGGGAGTTTCGGCCGAAAATGGGACGAATTGCACTTTTTAACTTTGGGACATTCGGGACAAAAAGTTCCGAAGTACGCGACTCGGCCGGTTCGGGCGAAATTGGAACAGAGCGCACTTTTTTGATTTGGGACATTTGGGACAGAAAAGTGCGAAGTACGCGATTCGGGAATTTCGGCCGAAAATGGAACAGCGTGCACAAAAGTTTTGGGACACTTGGGACAAAAACTTCCGACGGGCCCGAAATGGGACAATTTCGGAGGTTTCGGCCGAAAATGGGACAGATTGCACTTTTTGATTTGGGACATTTGGGACAGAAAAGTGCGAAGTACGCGGTTCGGATGGTTCGGCCGAAATTGGAACGACTTGCACAAAAGCTTTCGGGACACATGGAACAAAAACTTCCGACGGGCCCGAAGATAGGACAATTTCGGGGATTTCGGCCGGTCGGAGAACAACTTGCACTTTTGTACTTGGGACAACCGGGACAAAAAAATGCGACAGGCCCGAAATACTTACAAAATGACCCAAAACTTAGATTTTTTAGACTTCCAAGACTTTTTTCACACCACCAGCTTGACAGAAAAGACATTTAGACTCAAAATTTTGAAAATTTACCTTTGACAGAGCAGGGAATTTTGAGTGGACAACACACTTTACATTATACATTTTGTTTACTCCTTTGGTTTGAAAGACGACATTTCTTCTTTACACACATGTGTTCACATTGTATATTGATCATGATGTAGGCCACACATAGAGCGGTACACGATGAATGATGTTGACCTTCCCTTTTCCCAGACTACTAACCTTTGTGAGCATATACTTTTACATACTGCATATAAGTGTTATATTTCCATTATAGTTCCTTTCTTTCCACATTATTTTTGGTTACATCTCTATATTTTCTACTTGTTATCTTTCAGACTAACAAGACTAACACATGTATTTTGTGCAACACTTACAATTATTGCTATCTCTTTCTTGGGTAAGTGCACCAAGTTGGGGGGCCAAAAGGGGGTCTTAAGTGGACGCATTTTTCTCAAAAAAAAAACTTCAACTTGTATGAGTTTTTCGAAATAGTTACACTCAAAATTGGAATATGTTGTAGAAATATGAATCATAGCATTTTGAGTCTAGTTTCTAAGCTACTAAATTTTATTGAAAACGGATACGTTTAAGTGGGTCAAACAACTAAAATACCAACAGATGCTCCTGTTTTTGTTAAAAAACATAATAAAGCAACTTTTGTGGCCCCCACGATTTTTTGAGCACCATTTAGTATTTTTAAAAACCCTTTGGTAGAAAGATAGCTAGGAGCATCTAGTTTGGGCTCCATTTTTTTTTAAAAAAATTAGTGAATATTTTTTTATTTATGATTTTTCTAGTACAAAAATTCTACGTTTTGAAAAATAACGGAGCTCCGACCGTGCCCCCCCCTAACTACCTCAAAAAATATCAAAAATTAGATTTTTTTTTGAATATGTATAGAATTATGCCTAGTTTGGTCTAGTATAACTTTTTTAAAATTTCGATCACCCAAAAAAAAGATGCACCATGAAAGATAAACATATTTACACTTCAAAAAATAGCTATAAAAAGGCATAGTTAGAAAATAAATAATATGGAAACCTTATATTAGTTAGAAAATTTGAAAATTATATTTTTAGAAATAACAGACTCTGCTCTATGTCGTGGTATAATTTTTTTTAAAATGGATCGATTGTTTTATTTTGATTTATCATAGAGGAAGTGGCATTTTTACATTTTGTTGTAAAAAGACGTTGTTTGTTGTGTTTGTGCAAGTCCATGCCCCAGGCTTGGGGATCCAAACCGGATCCCATGCCTTGAGGCATGACTTGGGAAAAGAGAAAACGTAAAATGTGTACGCGTTACATAACGCGTATGCATTCTGTGTAGTATAAACATTATGTATGCTTTTGACATGCTTCTATTTGCATAAATAAATGTTTAAGTATAAGAAATAATAAAATATAAATAATAATAAATTTATTTATGTAAATATAAGAAATTAGGGCCACTCTACACCTTATGGAATTAGTCTCACAGATCCATGAGTCATGGTTTAGGAGATAATCTTTTAAAGTATAATCTAGCCAGTACATAGGCAATTTTTTAGGATTTCAGCATTCAGCCTAAATCTTTTAGCGTTTAACTTATACAATCAAAACCCTAAACCATAGGCCATAAACCTATTTACACTAAAATGTAAACCTTGAGCCCTAAACCCTAAACCCTAAACCTTTAACCATGATCCCTAGACCCTAAAACGTAAACCCTAAACCCTAAACCCTAAACCTTAAACATTCAACCCTTACCCGTGACCCCTAAACCCTGAGCCTTAAACCCTAAACCCTAAGCCATAATCCCTAAACCCTAAACCATAAACCATGAACTATGAGCCCTAAAAGCTAAACCCTAAACCTTGAACCATAAAAACTAAATCCTAAACCCTAAACCTTGACCCCTAAACCCTAAACCTTAAACATTGAATCCTAAACTGTAAACCCTAAGCCTTGAACCCTACACCCTTATCCCTGAGCCCTAAAATCTAAACCCTAAACCATAAACTATAAACCCTAAGCCCTAAACCCTAAACCTTGATCCCTAAACCATAAACCCTAAACCTTAATCCCTAAACATTAAATCATAAACCCTAAACCATGAACCATAAACCGTAAACCCTAAAACCTAAAATGTAAACCATAAACTATTATCCCTAAACACTAAACCCTAAACCCTAAATCCTTAACCTCGATCCGTAAACCCCAACCATAAACACTAAACCCTAAACCTAAAACCTAAATCCTAAACCATAACCCTGAACCTTGAACCCTGAACCCTAAACCCTAAACCTTAAACCCTGAACCATGCGCCCTAAACCCTAAACCCCAAACCATATTTCATCAATATTTCCTAGACTCGTGCCTAGAACCATTATTGAGTTTACTTATAGAACTACCTTGTTTATGAGAGGTGGGACAAGTAACTAAATGGATATGACATCTACCTTGTGCCTTGTAATGCATATATTA
This sequence comes from Taxus chinensis, assembly GCA_019776745.2. Classification (NCBI taxonomy): domain Eukaryota; kingdom Viridiplantae; phylum Streptophyta; class Pinopsida; order Cupressales; family Taxaceae; genus Taxus; species Taxus chinensis. The sequence continues at coordinate 146,884,551 of CM034149.1, forward strand.
CACATCTCTTCCAAACTTGTTTCGCCCCACACATACTTGCGCTCTTGAATGTAAATTTATTCACACTCTGAAACAAATTTCACTTTTCTCATATTTCCATGTATGGTATTATGTAAGCCAAGATGACCCATTGGAAGCTGGAAAAAATAATCATCAAAATAAAAAAATCAATCTTAAAGGAAACAAAAGAAACATAGATAATATATCAATGCAGAGGTCTAGGATCATAATTCAATTTCCTGCAGTATCCTCCCCTCCGGAGAAATATAAAGTTCAATTGTTCTACTGGAATGGATAGTAAATTTGACAAAACTTCCTGAAGTGTTCAAAATAAGCATAGAAACATGGGAATGGCTAAGAACACTAAGGGGTTATCAATCACCTAGTAAATATTTCTTGTTTAGTTCTAAATGGGAGTTACTTGGCATACGACTTAGTGACCTTCCATTCATTGATAATTCCTTATATGATAAACCCATGGATGTTTTCAAAATCCCCTGAACAAAAAGATAGGGGTATTCATCAATCCTAGTGAAGGGTGTGATGTGATTTCCAAGCAACTTGAAATTCATATAGATTTAGAGGTCATAACACAAAATTATAAATATCTCTATCATTATAAATGGAAGCTAAGTAACAGTGTCTCCCTGTACATCCAAGGATTGAGGTCTATTGGGGTCTTTGAAAGGATTGTACAATAAGGAATATGACATTTCCCTCCTTCAAAATATCAATAGATGAAATACATCAAATTTTGATGACTCTCTTTGAATGTTCTGCCTAGAAATTCAATGAACCTTGAACTCTGTGACCTAAACCCTTAACCCTCAACCATGAGACTTAAACCCTAAACCCTAAAACCAAAATAATAAATCCTAAACACTAAATACTAAACCCTAAAACCTAAACCCTAAACCCATAACCCTAAACCCTTGACCCTAGACCCTAAACCTTGAGCCCTAAGCCCTAACCCTAAATACTAAATCAGCAGCCTCGAGCTCTAACCCCCAAACCTTAAACCAGTAACTATGAAACCCAAACCTTAAGCCATAAACCATGAAGCATGAACCCTAAACCCTAATCCCTAAACCATAAGCCTTAAACCTTCAGCCTTGATCCCTACACCTTAATCCTTGACCCCTAAACCCTAAACCTTAAACCTTGAGCCCTAAACCCTAAATCTAAAGCCCTGATCTCTAACCCCTAAACCTTAAACCCGTAACTTTGAACCCCTAACCCTGATTTGTAAACCTTAAACCATGCACCTTAACCCCTGAACCCCGAGCCCTAAGCCCTAAACCATAAACCCTAAACCGTAAGGACTAAATGTTAAATCATAAAGGTCCTTAAACCCTAAACCCTAAACCCTAAAAACTAAATCATAAACCCTAAACCATAAACCCTGACCCCTAAACCCTAAACTATAAACCCCAAACACTCAATCCTAAACCCTAAACCCTAAGCCCTAAACCCTAAACCTTGAACTCTGCGAACTAAAACCTTAACCCTCAACCCTTAACCCTGAGATCTAAATCCTAAATTATAAACCCTAAACCCTAAAACAAAAATAATAAACCTTAAACTCTGAACACTAAAACCTGAACCCTAAACCCTAAACCCTAAACCTTGAACCCTGAGCCCTGAGCCCTAAGTCGTAAACCCTAAACATTAAGTCCAGAACCCTAAGCTCTAACCCCTAAACCTCTTATATTTCCATTAGGTCTCATGAGTGAGTTCATTTTTTAAATATCTTAGGACCATATTTCCTAGTCTTGTGCCTAGAACCATCATTAAGTTTGCTTTTACATTTACCTTGTTTATGAGCTCAGTGGGAATTTCCCTCCTTCAAAATATCAATAGATGAAAGACATCAAATTTTGATGAATCTCTTTGAGTTTTGTTCCTACAAAGTCGATGAACCCTTTTTCAGTTGAATACTCTCTGTCAATACTAATAAGAATGGGTAAGACACAAAACATTACAATGAGTGAAATAGTTCGCATGCAATGGACATTTTCCTCCTTTAAAATATCAGTAGATGAAATGCATCAAATTATGATGACTCCCTTGAATGTTCTGCCTTCGAAGTAGATTAACAATTTTTAGTTGAATACTCTTTGTATTGATACTTATAAGAATGGGTAAGATATAAAACATTACTGTGACTGAATGGGTGAGCCTAATCCATGAGCCTTAAATCTTGAACCCTAAACCCTAACCCGTAACCCTTAAACCCTAAACCTTGAGCCTTAAACCCTAAACCATGAACCCTTTGCCCTAAACCCTGAACCCTGACCTTTAAACCTTAAACCCTAAGTCCTAAACCCTAAACTATAAACCCTAAATCCTGAACCCTAAACCTTAAACACTGAGACCTAAACCCTAAACCCTATACCATAAACCCTAAGCCATAAACCCTAAACTCTAAGCCCTAAATCCTAAACTCTAAGCCCTAAATTCTAAACCCTAAACCTTGAGCCCTAATCCCTAAACCATAATCCCTTAACCCTATGCCCTAAGCCATAAGCCCTAAGCCAAAACCCTAAACCTTTAACCCTTAAACATAAACCCTCAACCCTAAACCCTAAAAACTAAACCCTGAGTCCTAAACGCTAAACCCTCAACTCTCAACCCTAAACCCTAAACCCTCAACCATGATCCCTAAACCCTCAACCCTGAAACCTTTGCCCTAAACCCTGAACCCTGACCTTTAAACCTTAAACCCTAACTCCTAAACCATGAACCGTAAACCCTAAACCTTAAACCCTAACTCCTAAACCCTAAACCGTAAACCCTAAATCCTTAACCATAAACCCTAAACCCCGAGCCCTAAACCCTAAACCCTATACCATAAAACCTAAGCCCTAAACCTAAACTTTAAGCCCTAAATCCTAAAGCCTAAAACCTAAAACCTAATCCTTGACCCGTAAACCCTAAACCTTGAGCCCTAAACCCTAAACCCTAAGCCCTGAACCCTAGGCCTTAAGCCATAAGCCCTAAGCCAAAACCATAAACCTTGAACCCTCAAACATAAACCCTTAACCCTAAACCCTAAAAAATAAACCTTGAACCCTCAACTATCAACCCTAAACCCTAAACCCTCAACCATGATCCCTAAACCCTAAACATTGAACCTTGAGCCATAAACCCTAAACCCTCAATCTTGACCCCTAAACCCTAAAACTTGAACCTTGAGCCCTAAACCCTAAACCCTTAACCCTTAACCATAAACTCTAAACTCTAAACCCTAAACCCTAAACCATGAACCCTAAGCCATGAGCCCTAAACCCTAATCCCTAAAATCTAAACTATGAGCCTTAAACACTAAACCTTAAACCCTAAAATCCAAACCTTAAGTCCTAAACCCTTAGCCCTAAGCCCTAAACCTCGAGCCCTAAACCCTAAACCCTAAATCATAAACCCCCACCCAAAGGAAAGTCCTAAGAAGATCATTCAACGTGTTTCAGTGTGTAGGGAATAGTGTTTAAGGTGATTGATCGAATCATTTAGTTTTGATGAGAGACTACTTCCTTTAAAGGCCTAAAAAGACATTTTTTGCCATTCTGTAGTTAATTGAACACCCTTCAGAACAACCTAAAATGAGCTAGTCATGTCACCGAGTTATCAAGGACCATTATTTGTGAAGTATTAAGGCATCGTTTGTCTCCATAAGAGACATATGAGCAAAAACATGTATGAGAATCATGAATTTGATTCCATGAAAGGATGCTTTTAGAGCTAGGAAAGGTGAGGGGATGATCTTTATATTGAGCACCATGTTTCTAAGAATGAGCAATCATCTGAGTTCACTTGATGCAATTCACTTGGTACTATTCGTAACAACCCATTCAACACCTAGTAGTGTTATCACACCTTAAGGAGGAGGCACATTACAATCACCTCATTTTGGCCATAGGATAGGAATCCCATTCAGGGAACAATCCTCTATCTACAAAGTGAGGATCTCTTTTTAGTAAGAAGTAGACAAACATCACAGAGTTAATTCATGGTCACTAAAGTGAGTTATGAACCAAATTTAAAAATTAGTACCAATTCAAGTAGTGGTAGGGCCAAAATTCATTTTAGAAGGTCAAAAGACCTTAAAAAATGACTATATGCTTTCCCAAAACAAAGACCGACTACAATCTATATGCCTTGAAAGTTTTAGGCCATTTGCTAAAACCCTAAAAAATGAGTAAGTAGTGACCAGATTAGATTTTAAAAAACTATCTTCTAGATTATAACTATTGGAGCTACGAGACCACTTCCATAAGGTGCAGAGTGACCCTAATTTCTTATATTTACTAAAATAAATTTAAAGTATAAGAAATAATAAAAGAAATTAAAACATGAGCGCATTTTAGCAAAACATGTGCACGTTTCGTCTGTTTTTGGGTTTTTGTCCACTTTTTGGCCCCCCGACTTTGTGCACTTACCCTCTTATATCATATGTTTTTCATTCATTTAGATACACTTGTTTTTCATACATGCTTCTTAGTTATGTGTATGCTTATTTTTGCCTCTGATTGTGGCTTGAGGGCCTTGATTATCTTGTTGCATCATGGGTGTCCCATGTTTGTGAAATTATTCCTTGTGTGTGGTTTTATGTCTCTTATTTGCAGGCTCATGGGCCTTGATTGCCTTGCGACATCGTGAGTATCTCATGTTTGTAGGAATTTTTACCTTTTGTGTGACATTATTTGGCATGTTTGCACCTGTCTCTACATTTTATGCACTTTCTTTCTAATAACACATCATTTTTAATTGTCATTATTTTTTTGTTGCATTAACAATGTTCTTGTTATCATGCTTGTTGTCCTTGTTTTCATCATTTTGTGCCATGGTTTTTTTTTGTGCATCCCCTTTTACAGATACAATTTCTTCTTGGTGGCCACCACATCAGCTTTATAGAGGTTATCTACGGGTTCTTAACATCTTAGACATGGGTATACATCTTTCCTTTTGATCCACACTCTCAAATTATTCATCGCACATGCCTCAAAAGTGGAGGGAAAGATCCAGGGTTTTATTCTAAGTTTTTAGTAGACACACGTGAATTTTTCTAAGCATATACACATGCAGGGATGAAAAAAAAATCTCATAATTTGACTCAAGCGCATGAATTTATAAAAATATACAGGGGTTCAAGACTATAGAACTTGGTAAGGACCATACGAACGATTATGACCCTATTTTTCAATTGTAGAAGAAGCTTCATCAACATTAATCATTACTTACAGTGATGTAGAGTTGATTTTAAGACGATCATCGGGGATAGATAACATACATGTAGTTTCTCAAATTCTTTGCATTCTCTGTTTTGATTTCTCAATGTTCGAGCTTGTTTTTGTTCAATTGTTTTCCTCTTCAATTTTTCCTCCTGCTACTATGAGACCCACTAGCCATGATCTTGAATTGAAAAATATAAAAATATGAAATTGTTAGTATAACATACAATTAATTAGATAAAACAACAAGATATTTAATTAGATTAGAGTCAAAATGTTGAAGATATAACAAAAGACAAGTAATCAGAAGCGGTGTCGAAATGTTGAAGACAAAACAAAAGAGAAGAAATTAAAAGTGGGGTCAGAATGGTTGAGACAAAGCAAAAATGATGTAATTAAGCATAAAAAATGTATCGAAATCTCTATTTGCACTATACAGTAATGTAAAAAAGTGGAGTGGGGTCAAAATGTTAGAATCAATTGAAAAGAGACATTAAGATTTGGGTTTATATGGTATACAAAACATAACGTGTATGTGATATATAACGCATACATGTTGTTTTAATTGACTTTCCAAAATCATCCCTTAAGGTTCGAGAATGCCTCAAATTTCTGAGCCAAAGTATTGTAGCTGTAATTTTCATGCGTTAAATGATTTCATGTAAAATTTCATCTTCAAATATGGAACACACTATGCATTTCATACACAAATTTCATCAAATCATGACTATGAGGAAGATCAAATTGTTCTCTTTCTAATGATATAAGTTTTTTTTATAACTATAATGATACTAACGTTAAATATTTGTAAATATGTCTCCTTGTGCCATTATATTGAAATAAAATACATGTCTAACTTTATGTATGTAAGTTTTTATGTATGCATCCAAATTCAGAAAAATTTACACCATCACATACTAGACCTAATTCTATGCAAATTAAAAAAAATCTCAATTTCGATTAATTTTGAGGTAGTTATGTGGGCAAAGGCTCAACTATCTATTTTAAAATCAAATTCAGTACGTATTTACTGGTAAAATTCATATAAAAAAATTACGATAATTTTTTTAAAAAAAAATTGTAATCTACTAGATAACCTTATTTAAATTTCCACATAAGGATTTAAAAAACACTAAATGATGCTTAAAAAGTGGGGCGAACAGTCAGCTATCGACTATGTTTTATCTAAAAAATAGTACTTTTTTATATTTTAACAATTTCTACCACATATACTTAACCGTTTGCAAAAAAATAGTTATTTGAAAATTAGGTCTCTCAAAATGCAACAATTCATGTTTTTATACCTTGTTCAAATTTTAAGTGAGGTACCTCAAATAATCAATGAAAGTACAAGTTTCTCAATTTTTAGGAAAACATGTGCACTTAAGACTCCCTTTTTGCAACCCATATTCATGAATGTACCTTGTGTGCCAATTGGAAAGGTCAAGGGTTCATTAAATACTATAAATACTCTTTATGGTTTTGCAGGAAAGAAAATAGTTTTGAGATAAGGTTTTATGTTTTATATATGTACATGAGCCGCTTGTATGTTGTAATAAGTTGTATTTTTTTTACACATGGCGCATGATTGCATAATGATCTCTAATATATTGTCTTCTTCTTATATATGCTAAATATAAATGTCTATTATGTGACCCACATGAACTATTGTTAGCTACTGTGTTGAAGTGTATTATTTGTGAGTATCAACTTTGTGCATGTGTTAGATCTTTGCAATTATCTCTTATAATGAGGCTCCTAATGTTATCTATATGCATTAGGTGATGCTTTCAAGAGTAAGCTTGATTGACATGTCAATGTAGTGCAATTATGTTTCTATTTATTGTATGTTTGATACTTTAGTGTAAGATTTAATGATATGGTTTCAAAAATGCATCAACTCATCATATTCTTATGACAACATTACATTTTTTCCATAACCTAGTCATGACACTCATGTGCTTATGTTGATTGTACCTCACCCATACCTACATCTTACATTTTACTTAAATATATTATATCATAGGATCATGCAGGGAAATGTTTTTATTGTTTATATTACGTACAAGATTTCATAATGATATCTTAGTATGTTACACACAAATGATATTACTTCCTATAATACACATTATGTGCATAATCCCTTTCTTTGTATGTGTCATAGATTCATCCCATATCTCAAAGTGGGGTGTATATTTTACACTTTTTATTTTCATACTCAAGGATTGAAGACATTTAATTTTGTTTTGTTCCCATATATGGTGTCAATTATACCATGTTTTCAAGGACTTACCCAATGCATGATGCTTATTCCCACTATTGGATATATTCATGACATATCCTAATTGTACTCTCTATCTTACTTAGATTAGTTTAGCTTTGAGTTTTACTACTAAATAGTATATTCATAAATACATCCAATATTCAGTGCATGTTATGAGATTAGGATTCAATACATGTTATGAGATTCAATCTTCTACATGAACATCCTCACATCTTTAAAAAAAACTAAGTGCATCGTTTCCAATTTGTATTTCCTATATTTGGTCATATTATTGTTGTGAGCATATATTTGTGTTTATAGGCTTCATAGGGACATCCATGCAAATTTATATATGTCAAGGACTCACACTTGGTCACCACCAAAACGAACTATATTATTTCTAATTTTTCTTGTCTAGATCATCAAATATTTTTCATTTATTGAGCATTGATCCACATGCACGTGTTATTTTTAGGTTTTTTAAGGTATGTTGGAGTTGCTTTAAGAATGATTTTTTTTTATATCCATGTTTTTTAAGGTATATGCACATGCACGTCAAAGTGGGGCAATATATAAACATCTTATTTTAGTACGTGGGTTTTTATTATGCAACATCTTTTTTGTTTTTCAATTATTAGTCCAAATTAAGATCTTATTGGTATGTTCGTATTTTCTAGTTATTTATTAGTGTTTCTCCTTGTTTTATATTTCTCTATTTCCCCTATTTTTCCTTTTGTTATGGTGTTTCTCCCATAACTATATAGTTACATTTTGGGGTCACCCAAAACCATACATGTGTATACAGTCTCAAGACGCATAACCCTTTATGTATGGTCCTCGTACCCCTTATAGATGTACCTATACTTTTCTAGGTTCTTTTTTCATGATCGATCTTTTGATCCTTCTACGGGTTCCCTGGGAGTTTTAGGCATTCTTTGTTTAGTTTCTCACTTGTTATGTGTTAACTTGAGTGCTAATAATATAATAATTTTAATTCAATCAGTATATGAATATAGAGATACATATATTACTACATTTATGACATATGACATATATAGCAAAAAAAAGATAAAGGTTTTATTTGAGTTAAAATAATTTAGAGCAAGAGAATAGTTGAAGCATTTATTCTTTTATCAATAACTTATTTCAAAAAAAGTCATATATATTAGACAATGCGTCACGTTACACTACGAGGCTAAACTACATTATATTTTGTATGTTGTTTTCAATATTGTACATTGATAAGGGCCTCATAAGTATCAAGTTATTATCTTCTCTAATTTAGCATATGGCTCAAAACAATATAATTCTTATTTATTCTATAAAACCTAACAACACTATTATGGTTTAAATAAAAACGAGTGACTTATCATAAATCTGAGAGGAATTTTAGGAATGTTTGAAAAAACATAAGGTCGTGCTCTTGAGGAATAGAACTTCATCAAATCATTTTTCATTTTCACCACTTTTACCTAAATCATAATTTTTTTTGTCTTGGTATAGTTGTGGGAAATAGCTTTAGATACACAAATGTACTAACCAACCATGCCTAAGGATATAATTAGATCCTAATCCGATATCAATCAATGATATGAACCTAATTATAGAAAATAAAGGCTAATATATATCACAAGAAGCATTAGAATAATTGACAACAATGAAATAGTTTAAAGTGCTATGGAAAATTAGGGTTTAGAGGATAATACAAGATTTGTACAATTAGGTGAACAATGATCAACTATAAAATAAAGAAAACGAAACCAAAACTTAGCGAGAACGAATCCTCAAAAAATAAAATTGTCAAACTCGTGTGATCATTTTCGTCATATGATGACCACATTCACATGGGGCGAAAATGGGTGTTACCTTCCAAAAATGGCTTTGCGCATGCAAATTGAATTTTACTAAATGAATTCTTTTCTCATGCCCTAATGTGTGCAATATTTTCTTGGTTTATCTGGTTAGCTAATGTATCAATGAGAAGCCAATATCCTTTACAAAATCTTTAATCTACACTCATTTTCTTATAAAACCCATAAAAACATATATATTAAGGGGGCATGGTTTATCCCTCCGTTATTCATTATTATTAGGGAAATTATGATTTAACAAAACCACAAGCAACAGTCAAAATACATCCATAATCAATTTTGTGAATGAAAGTATGTCAATCCTTATCTTTCCATGTGTACAACAACTAGATATGTATTATAACTGACAACAATAACTAGATATGTATTACAAATGAAGTATTATTGATAATAGTAACTTTGGTTGGTAAATTAGCTTATTTGTAAGAGTTGTGATATGAATTTTTGGTTAGACATATAAACCAAGAATACAAGAATAGACAATAATATAACTATTTATTTGATTACCTATTATAACCAAATAATAATAACATTAAGAAAATAGGTAGCAATTTTTTTTCACAAACAAAGCATAAAATATTTATACACAAAAACTAGAATTACACTAAAATGGACATTGAAAAAACTATTTATTTGATTACCTAGTATAAGCCAATTTTCAAAAAAAAAAGAAAATGAAAATTAAAGAAATAGGTAACCATTTTTGAATACAAACAACCCATGAGAGTTTACCTTGAGAAACTAGAACTATATTGTTCTTATTGGCCTAGGGGAGAGCCACCAATACTTGAGCATGGCCCAATTGTGGACATAATGTCTTGAATACACAACACCTAGTAGTTGTCATAGTACGACTTGATAGTTGTCATAAAAGTACCTAATAATTATTTAATTTTGACATGACAACACCCAATCACATCATGACATGTAAGATTTATTATTATTAAATATTTAATGTTTAACCATTATCACCCATGTTCAAGTATTGGTTCCCATCATGGTGTAGTGTAACTCAAATTTACTATTTTAAATCAATTCAAAATATGTATATCCCTCTATTAAACACTTCATAAAAAATATATAATTAAAAAAAAACTTGAACTACATGTTGGTGAAAAACTTAGGATCCCACATGGTATAGAATTGATTTTGTGGGCCCCTAACTTATGGTGCATCACTACTAGCTCCTCTCCCGTATAATGAGAATTATCAATATTGTAGACACCTATAATTTGATCAAAGTAATTTTATTACTAACATTGCACTAACTATTCTATTCCCCATAAATTGACGATACTTCATTAATTAGGCTCGTTTTCCCCTCAACTCCTCTTAATTAACTACTATACGTTGATTAAACCTCCTACCATGCATTTCACCAATAAACCTTCTTATTGGCTATCACACTTCCAAAACATTCAAAATCTATCAAAACCTCCTCCAGATGCTCCCAAAAAGCTTCCTAAGCCTACTTGGGATTCTTAATTAATCTTAAAATATTAATATGCTTCTAATTCTAGTCAAACGTGCATTGACTTGCTAAAATTACTTTTTGGACTTACCTTTTGTCACACATTCACCAAAATCATACCATTCTTGGAATGAGAAACCTATAAATAGAACCCTCCTCCTCATCATTTCTTAGAACACTTTTCCTCCTCTAGCATAAACTATAAGCATTTAGGATCTTGAGCGTTTCTCCATTTATATTGAGCTAATATCTTCACTAGTGCATCCATTAACTCAAGCTTGAGTAATATGGGGAGAACCATATGGCCTTAAAGCCATTATTGGTGAGACTCCATTCTCAAACCTTGGGATCTTACTAATAATCATATTTGATTACTAAGGATCTTCTTAGGTTCATTTCAAAATTAGCATTCAAAGAGTAGAGATATATTTAGGCATGTTAGTTTGATTGTTTTCAAAGTTATATACATGTCAAAGAAATTAGCCTCTGTAAGCTCTTATCTTGATGGTTCTTGTTAGAATAGTTTAAAGCTTTGAAACTCTTAGGTGTGTAGCTTCAAGTCTTATAGCTTTCCTAATTGACATATGAACACAAGTACCAAAGAGTAACATAGACATAATAAAAACAATACCAAGGGTACCATGGACATAATAAAAACAATTAACGATCAATGAGTTAAAATTTGGCCAATCAACATTCTTATTTTCTTTTATTTATATAAAATCAAAGTTATTTATATTGTTGTTTGCTCACCCCTTATTCTGCCACCTCTTCTTATTAATTTGTGGGGGATTTTCAAGATAATATTATTATTTTACATTTTTTTCAGGAGTCTTCTGAGGCATATTTACAGTTCAATGTGGCTAAAAATGGAACCAGTTGATAGGTGTAAGACAATGGAGTACTTTGGGTGTGAATGTGAATGAATGGATGATTTTAATAACATCCATGAGACCAAACCGTCTATGAGACCAAGAGCTGCAAAAAAAATTGACCATATAAAAACAAAACATCATGTCATAAAGGTTGTCTACTGATATTGCAAAAAGTTAACTCCTTTCTCAATGTCAATGCTTTTACTATGTATCTCGATTTAAAAACTTGATATTTTGATTAGCCTTTCCTCTTGAAATAGGTTTGTTAACTTGTCAACACTTAAGCTATACTTGTAGTTACTTTGAATGCCATTATAAGTTGCACACTCCATAATGAAGTGTCATTCTATCTCCACTAACCCCTTGACATAGAATAAACAAGTTCTTATTTCCCATTCTTCTTTGGGTATTGTCGTTTCACATCTAAGATGATGCAAGTTGGTTCTTAGTTGGGTGATTAATATATTTTCTTTCCATTTAATTTATGATCCTATGTATGCCTTTTCTTCGTGCTCCTAAGTGGGGTTAAAATGATTGATGTAGTATGCTTTCTTTTGTCCTATATGCCTTGTCCACATGGTTGTCTTGAATTTCTCCTTCACATACTTTTTTATTTCCTCATTGGTATTTGGACATTCTTGCATGTTGATGTTCCATTTACTCATCCACTTGTTGTTTTGCTTCATCCACATGTTTTTCCTTCTACTTAGTTTTTCTTCAGCTACTATGTTTAGCCATCGATGATTCTCCATTGCCTACGCCTTTTTTAAATAACTTAGAGTTCAGATCATTGTCAATGCTTCCAACGGAAAGGTACTAGATTCGGCCAAAAGAATCTCATATGGAACCACTGCTTTAACTTTTAGGATACTAGTTATTAAGTGGTTTTGGACCCTCTTTATTTGTCTCCAATTTAAGTCAGAAACATTGCTGCCCCAAACTTCACACCCATATAGAATCACTGGTGTGAATATAAAGCCAAACAAGGTATTTTTAGTTTTCCAATCCCACAATTATGCATTCCTGCACCTATTCTACAATTCAGTATAAGGCCTTCCACCCCCCTTGGAATGTTTTTGCCCTGCATGTCTCCCAACTAAGATTGTTGTGAAAGTCAAGCCCAAGATATTTGTATTATTCCTCTATTTCTAATGTGTTTCCTTAAAAAATAAACTTGTATTGCCTCTTTTTCTCCGTAGAGAAAAGATCATATTTTTTTTCTTGTTAGTATTCACTTGCATTCCCACTTCTTGGAAAAAAAGGTCTAGAGATTTTAAATGTTCTCTCAAACTTTGGGTTGTTTTTGCAATTAGAATAAGATCATCTATGTATAGAAGTAACTTTACAATATAGCTAGCTAGATGGGTACCCCCTCCACCAGCGTTATCAATCCACTTCTCTAGTTTATCAATGTAGAGACCAAACAAGGTTGGAGATAAATGGAAACCTTGTTTGATTCAAATGTCACTTCCAAAGCATTCTAACACATCATCACTTGTTCTGATTTTGGCCCTAACTTGCTCATAAATCCTATGCACTGCTGCTTTATACTCATCTGGAACACCAAGCTACTCCATTTTTCTCCAAAATTTACATCTAGGGCCGTGTCAAATGCTTTCTTGAAGTCAACAAAGCAACAAGAAGCTTCCTCTCCTTGATTATCCCATATTTTTTCCATCAAGTGTCTAAGAATAATGTAATGATCGATAATGGAGTGTTTCGGGCTTAAACCTGCTTGTCCTTTTTCTCTTTTACCCTCCTTTTCTGCCCAGCTGCTGATTTTGCACATTGCCATACTACCAAATAGTTTTCCAAGAAGGGGATTCATCATGATGGTCTGATAATTTGATGGATTATTGATGTCCCCAATTTTATAAAGAGGTATAACATCATTAGTCATCCAATCTGCTAGAAAGCCTTCTTGAATGATACCATTAAATGTGTGTTTTAATAATTGGTGTGAGAGTTTCCAAGCCCCACTTTAATATTCAGCTTGCAGCCCGTCAATGTCATGCGCCTTACCCCTTGCAAGATTCTTGATGCCTTGAATGATATCCTTTGTAGAAAAAATCTTAGTTGTTGTGTTGATTACAAGAGGTTTGTCTTGAACTCTTTGATATGGTAGCTTGACGTACTCTAACCATTGTGTCATTAATATTGTTCTCTATTTGATTTCTTTTTTGTTGTAGCTCCCTCCAAAAACCTTTGGGGTAATGCTTTCCAAGGTAAATAAATTATTTTCTTCTTGTGTTCACATAAATTATCTTTTAGGACCGAATAATGCTTTCATAAACCCTTTTTTTACTTTGGTCATTCCAAGCTTTCTCAGAGTTCTCTTCATTGCATTGCATTCATCATCGTACCATGAATTTGCTGGAAAACTACTTGTACTCCCATGTTTAGGTTTGCTTCTTTTACATGCATTTAAGGCCTTTTGAATTATAGAAATCAACGTATTATTATTTGTTGGACAGTTGTTCACAACTAAAGTATTCTTTGGTTCATGGGAATGTTGCTGAAAATGATGCACAAATTATGCTTTGAAGAGTTCTCGATTCTCTTGAGTCATGAGGATTCTACCTTGCAAAGGTTTCTTCCCTTGTTTGTGGTGATCTTACCCTCTATTCCAATGATTTATATACATATATTGGATTGTGATATGGTCTCATCTTGATAAGGCAGTCCCCAACTTTGAGGCTCACCAATTTTGGGATAAAACTTTGTGAACAAATAATGTAGTCTACTACACTTTGAACGTTGTAGGTTTTACAAGCGATGTTCCTTGAGTTCGGCCATGTCCTAATGCCATTGCAAATAACCATGTCATATAAGTTGTGCATAAGCTCAAAATTTCTACTCCATATTCCCATCTTGTGAGTTCCTTGCCCAACACTGATTTTCTTCTTCTTCAAACCATAAAGGATTGTTTCTTATTTCTTCTTCCTTTCTCAAATTGAGAGCCTGGTTGTTTTCTATCCGCACATTAAAGTCTCCTATAATCAAGACTTCCCCTAAAGTGCTGAAAAATTGAAATGTTGTTTTTTAAATATGCATAAGGATCTTCATAGTCTAACTTTTTTATATATGTTTTTGAGTCTCTCGAAGCAAAATAATGAGTAGCAAGCCTAAATTAACTCATTTTCTATTATTTTCAGCCTTATATATTGTTTATTGGGGTCCTCTTTCTCCATTGTTATAATTCCACACCATGATTATTTGATTAGCACCATAACCCCTCCATGACCTTTTCCATTTTCAGTTCGTTCATTCCAAACTGAAACTTTCTTATAACTTCCAAAATATGAAACTTTACAACCTTCGTGTTCATGGGTTTCTGTAAGAATAATATTGTCATTTCCATTTGTTATGGGCCCCAACCCAAGACCTCTTCTTCAAGGGTAACCTCTACAATTCCAGATTACCAAGGTTAAGTGCTCCTGGGGGGCCCAAGTCCCTATTTCTTGTATGTCATTTTGTGGCTGATTTGAGCTCTTCCATTTTTTAGCCATGCCCATTTCCCTTGATCCCTTGTTGCTTTCACTTTTTCCCTTTCTTTTCTCCTTTCTTGTTGTTGTTTGGGAGTTAAATCTTCATCTAGGTAGATGTGTGTCCCTCTAAGAGATCCTCTATTCCTTAATATCCTATTTTTGTCTTCCATATTTTTCATGATAATTCTTATATGTTTGTCCTTTCCTCTACTTAACCATTTTCCCATTCTATTTTCCTGAAGAATAGGGCATGTCCAATGTAATTGATTTGCTAGAAAGTCTCATGCTAGTTTGTTGGCGTTTTCATTTTCACCATAATCTTTTAATCCCTTGATAATGATGTTTGCAACCTCTCTTTCCTGTCTTGTTCTTCTCTTATTTGCATTCTAATTTGTTCTTCTATTTGAATGTGAATGTGGAGCATGAAGTTTTTAGTGTGTTGTTTTATACCTAAATTTATTTATTTTTGTTGAAGGTCTAGTCTTTTTTAGTTTAGTTACAAGATCTTAGGAGTATCTATTTTGTCAAAGTTGTCATGGGTATGATCCTGGCATCATCCCGTATCAAGCATCCCTTATTAAGGTGTCTGAGCTTTTGCACTGAGCAAGAATTGATCTTTGGTGAGTTTTTTGTGAGCCTAACAATTTCATTAATGAACCAACGACCAATTGAATTACACCCAAATTTTCTTTTCGACTCAAATTGATTATTTTAATTCTTAAAGGTCATACAAAGAGACTTCACTTTATTCTTGGTATACAAATGACAAATGCATACCCTTTTCTTCCGAACATAAAAATAATTGAAAAACCCTTTGATGTTATTAATAAATTCTTTGTTCATTACAAGGAATTCTATGGAAGATTGCAGGTGGGAAATATGGGCTGCCCTTCTCACGGGGTTAAATGACTACTTTTATTTAACAATAGCCTTAAAAACTTCATAATGGGTGTGAAAGTTTTGTTTCTTTCTTTTCAAACAGATCATTCATACTGATCTCCTTGTGCAATTTTTTTTTTTTTTTGGGATCCAATGGCTGAAAAGCAATTTGTTAAAGAATTGATTCCATGGTTTGCAACACTGGGGAAATCTAGGAGAACAATGAAGATGCTCAGAGAAGAAGAAAACCTTGAGCTAGCATGCAATCCCGTATAGCTGTGGATAATTTTACAGAACTTGGCATGTTTGACAATAGTATTAGTTTAAAATTCATGTATGGCTGAACAATTTTTTTAATTGTACTAAAACATTTCTATGTTGTTGATTCAAGGCCCTGTACAATTCATGTATGGCTGTCCAGGTCCTGATCCCCAAATCACATGAAATACAGAAAACAAATCCAAACAACTTAGAAAAAACGAAGCCGTCGCCATTACCAATTAATAGAGTTTAACTTTTCTTCCCCTCTTCAATGCAAATCTGGATATTAGAGAATAGATTCAAAGTATTTAGATCAGTCTTTAAAAATAAAAAGTGATACGCGGATATGCCTTTCTGCAGCATTATATTAGCTGACAAGGAAACAGTCATAACGTCGACATCAAAATTGTCATAAAAAGATCTTTCCAACTATTTCTTAGCTATGCCTCTATAAATATCTTTTGTGGATGCCTTTTTTGCACTTTTTTTTAAAATTGTGTTATTCTAATCAAAATATACTTTGTGCACATTGATTTGTATTTTATGTGTGCAATTTTATAATTTACAAAGCTGGTCATAACAGAGAATCAGACAGCTCAGTTGCGGGGCCAATATTGTAAAGTCAGACTGCAACTTGAACCTGGATAGTTTTGGTGTAAGTGCCAAGTCCTTATCGTTGTGATGGCCCAAGCTCCTGGCTGGGACAATTATTTTTTTGTAAAATAGATCTTATATTAAAATAACACGTATTATAATATAAGATTATTCACAAAAATAAATGTCTCAAAACCAGGAGCTAAACCAAGTCATAAAAAGATCTAATAACAAGAAAAATCCAAACTAGACCGAACCTAGAGAAAACTATCTATTACATAAAAACCAGAAAACTAAGCCTTTCTAACCTTTTAAATAAGTTACCCACAGAAAATTACTGATACACATTTCACTTGAGACTATGAACATTTCTTTCTAATCGTATAAATTTGACACTCAATACTATGCTCGGAACTTCGTCAACTTTAAGAGTTACGATCCAGATAGTGGTCAATGATTCAGTTTTAATATGTCAATATGTGGTCTCAATGTACACAGATTTCTTTTGTTCATCAGGCAACGCTCAAAGATGCAGTTTTAAGATGTGGATTACAGTTCAGTGAATGATGGGTGACCAATGATTGCACATTATCATGATGTACTAATCTAACTTTCAAGCATCCATATGGCAATAGCTGGTCATTGCCACTTTCTTAAATATGCCTCTTAGTGAGATATATTACTACGTAATTTTAGGGATATTTTGCTTTAATATGACAATAACTATCCCTCTAAATCAAATAACATATACCATTCGGCGTTCACATTGCATTGTACAAGTCGTATAAATTTGACACTCAATACTATACTCGGAAGTCAACTTTAAGAATTACCATCTACTACGGACTAATCATCCTAGAAAATTATTTTCTAGTTTAAATCACCAAATGAAACTTAGGACTGGTATGAAAAAAACTCAATGTTGACTTAATTGCAATGTCGTATTTTTTTTCAATTTTCTCAAGACACGCTAGAAGAAATACATGTTCACCTTAGAAATTTTGTTCCTCTGAAAATTTGACCAAAATATTGTCTTCGAAATTTTAAGGTTTTACGAAGTTTTGCAAAAATCATGGAACTTAAAATTTCATGTACTCCAGAGTCCACACCTCCCAATCGGCATTTACTAGTACTCTAAATTTTTGGAACCTTGAAATATTTGTAAACATTAACTGCTGCAACTACTAAGGTAATATGGTAACTATCTTTTCATTATCGACATCTGTATCTCTTTTTAATAATTGTTGTCTCTTTCTCTCTTTTTAACAAGTGTCATCTCTTTCTATTTTTTTAATGTGAAACAATTGTAACGGTGCATTTTTAGAAGGTTTTTATTGAAAAGAGCAGTTTTATTAATATAACTTGTACAAAAATATAGTATAAAGTTGATCATATGAAAAATGGTTGGAAAGAGTCACATACTAGAATATTAATCACATTCAACCACAAAAACTTCAAGAAAATATTAATCACCTTCAACCACAAAGACTTCAAGAAAGAGGTTATCTCACCTTGAAACAAAAACACTAAAGTTGTACGAACATATCAATAATAAATGTGTGGTTTTTAACCAAAAAATGTGTGATAGAACCAAAACACGAGATCATAAAAAAATAAGACAACTATGCGAAGGCAATGAACATGGCATTTGGGAGAGGCAACCTGAGGGATATCAAGTTTGTTCCTCGGGCAACTAGTGTTGGAGGGATGTATCGTATCCATGATGGGGTCCCATCTATGGTTCTATTGTTGTTGAAATGGCCAAGACCAATTTTAGAATTTCCCTTGGGGGGACATCCCAACCACTTTTGCCACCACTCTCGAGGCAATCTAAAACACCATCGTTGCATGCAGGTGAAAGGGGTTGAGATTTAGGCGAAGGTTGACTATGATGGGGATATAAACTCCGCCTGCTTCTGGAGTGACACCTATGAAAAATCCTATCTACATGCTTGAGAAGGAGAGTACCGGTGAGGAGATTCCAGAGACACCCAACTAACAGTACATGGAGCATTTCCCCAATTAGAAAGAAGAGATTACAAATGCTCCACTTCCAAATGGACTTTTCTACTAGGATCTGGATCTAAAGCAACACATTAAAGATCATGTGGAAATAACTCTATTAGTAACAAAGAAATCTCTTTCCATAGTAATATTGTTAAAATAACATAATTTTTATGTTTAAATATGAAATAGAATATTAGCACACAAAAATTGACAATGATCATTGCATTTTGCAAGAAGCATGGTCAAGTCCCTAAGAAGAACAATTTTCCAAATAAAGAATTTTGTAATGAACGTTAGAAAATGGTATGAATCCATTTCCACTCTAACTTTAATGTGGACAAAACCAAATAAAGTATTTGAAAGACTCCGATTGACAACCTTTTCCCTCTCAATTTCTTCCAATTATCCTGCCACACTTATTATTACTTATCTAAATTGCCTCCGGCCTTCCATTTATATAACGTGCAACTAAAATTTGAACAAAAGAATTATTTTTCAATAACAATTATAAAAAATAATGACAATTGGAATTAACTAATAATCCATTACAAATCATGCCTCCATTTGGAGTTATGGAGGAGACTAATGCGGCCTTTCAATATATTCTCAGTAGATTTTATTCTAAAAATAATTCTTTAAACTTGAAGCCACTTAATGTTAGAGTGTAACAATCACATTTTTTATTTATTCTTAGTCAATGGGATATAGGACATCTTCACCATGATGATTTCAAATCACAATATAAAAATCAATTTCATCAATATATTCAATAAAATAATAATCTTGATTTTGTATGTTTCTAGTCCAAGTTTATGAATAAAATTCATTACAAACTAATTTATGTTGAAACTTAAATCAAAATATGCATTTTCTCTATTTTAATAGTTCATGTAAATATATGTAATTGTACCAAACATTTTGGTAAATACTTATTTAATAATCTACTAATGCAAGTATTTCAATTACATAATGTTTACAATTAAGTTACAATATATTTACTTATAAATTTGATTTTAAGTAAATATATTATAGTATGCAAACCGCAATAATATGCAAGAACCCTATCTTCTGAACTTCCATTAATAGTTCAACGTGATACACTCCCAGGAATCTAACTTTTCCCAAGCACCGGTGCATTTCAGTTGAATACCCCACCACGTATAAAAGTAGTAGCATTGACTGAGGAATAAAGCCGTTATGCACCGGCAGGATCAAGGCTTCCTTTCTCATATGCACTAGCACCAAATCAGCTTCACCGACCAATTCTTCTATTTTCCTTTACTTAATCTTTATACTTCCCACTAGTATACTTATATACTACAATCTCTTCTTCACTGAACTGCATAAGAATCTATACCTTTTTTTCTCTGATGAAAGACTTAACAAATCAGTGATTTTATTTAGTGATATTCCGTACACAATCTGAAATGGTGTTTTACCACCTAACTTGTTCATTAAATTATAAAACTGTTTACCAAGTTGTTTCATTGATCCTTTGAAGATATCATATATCTAGAGGACCTCATTATCCGGCATCAGTACGATCATCAGTCGTATTATGTATAGAATAGATGAATGATCCCCATATCTAGATAGATAGGGCGCCCGGGACCCAGATAGTTGGGCGAGGGGGAACCTCAAGACCTTGTAAAATATGTATACAATTCTTTCGTCTTCTTTAACATAATCATCTCCGCTTACATGGTACTCAACAATACAACTCTTTGTTCATTGCATTTGATATCTCACTTGACACTCTATAATTTAGGACAAACGAAAAAAAATTCACGAACTCGACCCATTTCATGTGATTTTAATCCAAATTGGTGTGGTTTTTAATTTAACGAGCAATCGTATGTGAAGTGTACGACGGAAACACCGAAGGGGATGAAGCAAAGAATTGCAAATTGAGAAAGCGAAAAGAGGGAGAAGAAGAGGAGCGATTGAAAAGGGGTTTGAGGAAGGGGAATGACAACATGTTCCATTAATTTGTCTATATTTTGAGCGCATAATTCACGCGAGTGTGAGTTTACAATATTGGTGTCAAACAATATACAGTGATTTGCAATATTGATGTCAAACATTACCTGCCAACAATGTATACATTTCAACTACACCATAATTGCAAACTCTCTTAGTTCAAGTTTAATTTACCGTAGTGGACCTAAACCACAACTTTAACAAAGATGAAAGTAACAAATTACTCCACATAATAACCTGGTGCTCTTACATATATGTTGCCCAATGCATAATCATGCCTATAGCCAATCTCTGGAGCTCGATTCAAAAGCTTCAAATACTTTTAACCACAATAATATATAATTCACATGGTAGAAACATTTTTACAAACCACTTATGAGACAACATTTTAAAACATGAAACAACTTATAAGCATTTAAATACACAAAATCGTGTCATAAATGAAATTTGATATTGATACATAATGTTGATAAACCCAACAGATGAAGAACATAGGCACCCTCTGTAACAAATACATTCTTGGTTTTACTTCCACAAAGTTGTGGAGTAAAACTTAGCAACCTATTTTATAGGCTCTAACCAAAGTTGTAAAGCGGAAAAAACTTTCTTGTCAGCTTTGTCAACATATTGCACATGACAGTTGATTTCTATAGGAGCAATGTATACAATTGTGTTAGGAAATAAGAGATAAAATATGCAGAATAATCCCTCACAAAATCGCAATAGTAGAAACTAATATGCAGAAATTATTACAGATCTCGAATAAAATTGTAGAATAAAATAACACAACACAAAGAGACCGTATTTAACGTGGTTCACCCAATTTGGGCTACGTCAACCAAGAATCACTTGCTCAGATTTTATTACAAGTCACCGCTCTCTCAATACAATACCCAAATCTGTTTGGAGCTATGCTCAACAAACTCTATAGAATTCACACCCGAATTCAAAGCACATTTGCAATGTTTTTCATACATCTATCATATGCATAAAACCATATAAATAGACAACTGCTTAAGTAGTTTTACAAAATCGTGGGTATCAAAACCATGGGCAAAAACCATCCCATAAACCTATGGGTCAAAATCCAGCCCATATGAGAAAATCACGTTTCCCGATATATCGGACACGTTTTACGGCCCAGAAAAAAAAAATCGGGGGCTGCATCCCGGAACCCCTGCTAGAGGATACATGAAAAGTGTACAGTACTCTTAGTGTGTTAGGAAATATATCTTAGTGTTCCATTTGTATGTACGGGTGAATAATAATTACATGTGTAATTATTATTATGGTAAATTAGTGAAAGTACATTTACTATGTAAATGTAAAATGTGGTTAGTATGTGGTAAGTTAGTAAGTTAGAATAATAAAACAATTAGTATTGTTTTATTATTATATTGGTGAGAGGTTGAAATCATATGGGTGTATGGTTGTACATGAAGACAAATGTTGTTGTAAGGATTGTTATTTTACATCTCCTATATAATGGAGTGTAATGAAATAGTGAATATATAATAAAAATATAATATAGAGTTGTTGATTTCAATTATTGTCTGTGTAGCTATTTCATGGATTCTTTGTATTAGATCAGATTAATTTTTACATTTGGTACCAGAGCAGGTTAAATCTGTCTCGAAGAAGATCTCGTAACTTTTGTTTCGCGATCTGGGTTTCTCCAAAAAAAAATTTGTGGAACGATTTGTTATACAAGAAGCTACAATAAAAATTTCAGCAAAACCCAGTTCTTAGTTTGGGAGAAACGTGCAATTTACTATACAACACATTGATCACTGCTGTTTTTTTGAAGAAATCAGAGAATCAAAGGTAATTCAAATCTACATTCAATTTTTTTTTGGATATTTAGATTCAGTAAAATGGATACACCATTATATAAATTTAATGGGCTGAACTTCCATACATGGAGAGTAAAAATCCAGATGCAGTTAATGAATAAAAACCTATGGAGGATAGTAGATGGAAAAGAAAAAGCACCTACATATATAAGCAAAATTGTAGAATGGGAAACTAGAGATGAACAAATAACAGATGAAATTGACTATAATTCTGAAGAATTTCTATTCTAAGTGAAGTTCTTGGAGGAAGGAGGCACAGGAGGTTGGAGGTCATTCAGCGACCTCTCGTCAGTCACCAACGACGGGGTCGTATCAGCTATGGTGATTGTTTTTTTTTATACAGTGTGTTCCTATTGTTTCTTTGTGTTTCTGGAAGAGTGTTTGGTTGCAGTGTTCCTATTGTGGTTTGCAGAATAAAGGAAATTTCACATTGAGGGGGGAACATGATCTCAATGTTCCATTTCTAGTTTTCTACATTTTTGGTATTTTCTATATATGCAGCAGATTTCAACAGAATTTCCTATGTTATTCCCTGCAGTGAGATGTGATGAGGGCTAAGGAGGGCTAAGAATAATACTTGGCATATCATGATGTGGTTGTAGGTAAACCACTTGAAAACCTTCATTTTTGGTTTGTGGTACACCACTTGTAAAACCACCATTTTCGGTTGTTGGTAAACCCTATGCAAAACCATCACCCTTTTGGTTTGTGGTACACCACTTGTAAAACCACCATTTTTGGTTGTTGGTAAACCCTATGCAAAACCATCACCCTTTTTGGTTTATGGTAAACCAATTGCAAAACCATCATTTTTGGTTTATGGTCAACCCTATGAAAAACCATCCATGAGGTTTATGATCATCCTGTAAAATCATCAGATCATGAGTAGGTGCAAGTATAAGGCAGGTTTTCTCCATGTTCGCACTAAGGGGGGGAATGTTAGGAAATATATCTTAGTGCTCCATTTGTATGTACGGGTGAATAATAATTACATGTGTAATTATTATTATGGTAAATTAGTGAAAGTACATTTACTATGTAAATGTAAATAGTAAATGTAAAATGTGGTTAGTATGTGGTAAGTTAGTAAGTTAGAATAATAAAACAATTAGTATTGTTTTATTATTATATTGGTGAGAGGTTGAAACCATATGGGTGTATGGTTGTACATGAAGACAAATGTTGTTGTAAGGATTGTTATTTTACATCTCCTATATAATGGAGTGTAATGAAATAGTGAATATATAATAAAAATATAATATAGAGTTGTTGATTTCAATTATTGTCTGTGTAGCTATTTCATGGATTCTTTGTATTAGATTAGATTAATTTTTACATGGTGTACAGTCTTCAACACTTTCACACATGAAAACAGACTGCACAACCTAACAAATTGCTTTACTCAAACGGAAATTTCTGCTAGTACTACCTCAACTTCTGCATGAAAGAAAACAAATTTCAAGCTTAAAAATAAGATATGCTAATGGTAATTACAAAAGTAAAATGTAACCATTAGACAAGAAATTAAACATGCAATGGTTTATTAGAACCAAGTATCGGTTGATTTTGAAAATGGAAACTCACATGGCTGTGCCATGGCCTATTTCTGCTTAAAAATTAAGAAATGATTGCTTGGTTCAACAATGTTGCTTTTGTTATTTGAATTCAAGAGAAGAAATAGAAAATGCAAAATTATTTTCTGGGTGCTAAACTGAAATAAATTTACTAGTTCATTCCAAAAAAAAAGGAAAAACAGGAAAACTAATGGATATCAATCGTTGCTTAAATCCTTAACAAAACCAAACTTTATGGGTACAAAAGAAATCATTAGTATTGCAAAATGCTTCTAGACAATTGAAACAAACTGACACTCTTTTAAAGGTTTCTCACTTTGGTTTACAACCATGTTTTTTCACACAGAATTTTGTTCCAGAATAGAGTTATTTCTATCTTTCATTCTCTTGAGAAACATATAAGGGTTAGGGCTAGGAGGAATACCTGTTGAGTGTTGGGAAGGTGTGCGCGTACCGTAGAGAGATCAGACCGATTGTGAAGAGCTCCTTTTTGTCTGGGAAGGACTACCTGTAAATAAGAATGCAAGACCACCAGATTTTCGTTAAACAATAAGTGAGGGAACTGCCTTGGGCCCAGGAAATATTAGACTTCCTTTCGAAGGTGGTCAGTTCCCTTTTAATACAAATTAATGCAAATGATAATAAAGAAGCTATTGCGAAATCACGATT
Source organism: Taxus chinensis (assembly GCA_019776745.2). Classification (NCBI taxonomy): domain Eukaryota; kingdom Viridiplantae; phylum Streptophyta; class Pinopsida; order Cupressales; family Taxaceae; genus Taxus; species Taxus chinensis. Next base: position 146,909,564 of record CM034149.1, read on the forward strand.
TAGGTACCTTGTTACTAAAAGCAATAGAGACTAAACTACCAATAATAAAATGTCATGTTGTTTGTTTGGTCACTGGTTATTAGTACGTTCAGATCAAGTTACAGGAATAGACAAGGCTGGATATGAGATTGTTTGGAGGTAAATAGGTGAAAGGTTGGTTTTTGGTATAAGTCACAGTGACCGATGCCGGTCACTGGATAACCGACCGCGGTTATAAAACCAATACCAGTAGGGGATAACCGATATCGGTAGGGGTAGTGATTTAGGGGCTTTTAAATGGAGGTTGGTTGTAAGGTGGTTATGGGGTTTAGAAGGTTGGTAGATGGTTGAGGGGAGTAGTAGGGTGATAGAGAAGACTCAGAGAGTGAGAAAGCTGTCTTTGGGGCAATATAGAGATGGATGAATGAAGGTTAGGTGCAGGGTGCTGCCGGGTGGTAGATCCAGGAGTGAGCTTATAATCACTATGAATCAAAAGTTCACAAAGTAGTGTCTAGAAGCATACAAGGTAATAAAAGAGACTACTTACTAGTTTCTGATGTGGATGCAGGTCCAAGGAATGCAGTGGTGAAGGCAAGGCTCAGTTGGGATGATCCGGCAATCGGAAGTGAGCTGATGAAACTATCCTCCGACTCTCCCAATGTTTGGATGAGTGTGACAGTGATCTAGTTGCTCAGTTACAGTCTTGGGCTCAATACTCCTCTCTGCAACCTCTTCTCTCTCTCTCACTTGTCTCTCTCTTGCAAATGAATTCAGATCCTGAATTGGTTTTGGTTGGGGGAGGTCATTTACAGGGAACCGATGGTGGTTACCTAACCGATGCCGGTCGAGTAGGGACCGATGTCGGTTAGGTCAAAGTTGGCTATTTTTAGTAAAATAGCCAACTTTCCCTCCTTTTCTCCTAAGGGGTCAGTTGTGGGCTTGGTCAAGTCATTATTAGGTTCGTTTTGGTGTGGGTGAGGGGTGATGAGTCATGGGTGTGGGTCTAGACCAAGTTGTAGGTCTTAATTAGGTTAGTTTAGGGTTAGGGCTAGGTCATGGTGAGGTGGCGAGGTGAGGTGGCAGGGTTGGAGATGTGGATTTATTAATTATAAGGTAATTAATAAATAATTAAGTGTGTAAGGTTTAGGTGATGAGGTAGGGTTAGGTTGCGAGATGAGATGCAGGGCACAAGGCGTCGTAAGACCCAAATTTCGTGTCTACATTTGCCCCTTGTTGTTGTGTAGCTTGTCTTGTAAAGCTGCACTGACAATAATAAGAAGTGGTTTGCCCCAGTTAAGGGTATAGGTAATCCCCCTCAAATCTATCACAGATTGAGGTGACGTGAAATCAGGGATAGGGTTGATAAAGGGTGAATGATGATGAGATGATGGTAAGATGGTGGGGTAAGTTCAAGGAAGTAGACGCATGTTGAAATGTAGTAGTGCGACCTAGGGTACACGATTTGAAGAGCAAACAAGCTCAATTCATAGGCAAAGGTCGATAGTTTATCCAAACAAGGTTGATATAATCCTGGTATCCAAGGCATAGGAATTAGCTCTCAGGGGATATAATGGGTAAGGTTCAGAATGTTTAGGCATGTTCGGCAGTACCAAATGGTCTGGTTTGGTTGAGATAAATGTCATACATGAGTCTAGGAAAAGTATGGTTGGCTGATCAATTCAAGTATCCTAGTCATGCTAAAACCGAATGATAGTATAGCTGACAGATTGAACAACTAGCTACATGATGTGTGGATAGAATCATAATTTGCGGGCCTCAGAATCGAGGTACTTAATTGGTTCATTCTCTTGGGTTGGGCCGATTGGTTGGTTGCGGCCTTGGGTCGGGCCGATTGGTTGGTTGCGGCCTTGGGTCGGGCCAACCGTGGTTGGTTATGGCCTTGTCAGGCCAATTGGTTGGTTACGGCCTTGGAATAAAAATGCAAGGCCAATTAATTGGTTGTGGCCTTGGGTCCAGGATTTAATTAGGTGACGGCCTTGGGTTGAAGGCTGATTGGTTCCCTTTTAATACAAATCAGGCCAATTGTAATAAAGAATTATTTGAAATCATGTCTTGGGTCAGGCCGATTGGTAAGTTAGCCTTGGGGTCAGAGTCCGACTAAATTGATGTGGCCTTGGGTCGGGCCGATTGGTTATTGGTTACAGCGGCCTTAGGAAGGCCGATTGAGATTGGTTGAAGGCCTTGGGTCGGCACAGTGATTGGTTAAGTTGCAGGCCTGCCGGTAACTAGTCATAACTGACGGGCCGATTTATAAAACTGGTACCGGCCTTGGGTCTGGGCCGATATTGGTTGGTTGTGGCCTTAGGGTCGGGCCAATTGGTTGGTTGCGGCCTTGGGTTAGAGCCGATTGGTTGGTTGCGGCCTTGGGTAGGCCGATAGAGAAGACTCAGTGCCACCAAGCATGGTTGCACGGGCACATTACATGGATAGGTTAGAGGCCAGGGTACTGCAGGACCCAATCTATGGTACCGGTGCAGCTTATAATCGGCATATGCGGTCATAAAGCCGAGACTTCTAGAGTCAGCAATACAGGTTGTAATGAAAGGTTACAGGTACTAGGCAGTCTTAGGCAACAGGGGATGTGGTCCAACTGATGAGTGGCGAAGACAAGGGTGGGAGACGGAAGAGCTGAGTTCGGTAACCAATTGAGTGGATGACATTATTTGGTCCCAAGTTTGGATGATGATTTGATCTAAGACCTCGGTCTGCGGTCTTGGGTCACTATACTGCAGGTGCCTCTCTGATTTATGTATTCTCTTCTCACTTGTAACCCTCTCTTGCAAAATGAAGCACAGATCCTTTGGTTACAAGTTGGGAGGTCATTTACATGGGCCGATGCCAGTTACCTGACTGGTCGGTCGCTGCAGAGACCAGGATGTCGGTTGACAGAGTAAGCAAGTGTGCCGACTTTATATTTTAGATTAATAGGCCCTTTGCATCGGGCCCCTATATTTTGACAGCTTTGTCGATTATATAGGTGAGTTTTGATGTGGGTTGGGTGATGACTTTTGATGTGATGCATATTGGACCAAGTTTAGGTCTTTTAGGTACTAGTTTAATGTTATGCTAGTGTTGATGAGGTTTTGAGGTGAGGTGGCATAGGGTTGAAATGTGGATTTATTAGTGATAAGATAATTAATGGGATAATTGATGTCGTTCTGTTTAGGAAAAAGAGGTAGGGTTCTGCCAACGAATTTGTTAAAAAATGGCAGCGTAAGACCTTAGGTCTATAAGCAATACAGGATGTATCAGATCCATACGTGCCTTATGTAAATTGATAGTATTGTAATTCCCGATGTCTATATTACTATGTGACCGATACCGGTTAGGTAACCAAATCGGTTATTCTAAATGAATTGTGTAAAAATAAGTTAGTATTTGGATGCAGGTTACCCTTCAATTCTTATTCTTTAGAGTCATGCAGTACATGCACTAAATACGAGGATTAGAGGTGAATCTATATGTCCATACAGGTTAATTGCATGCCAAATTGAGTGATTAGGAGGAAAGAGACCCTAAAGAGGATCGTGGTACCTTTTTGCACTTCGGGTAAAGTGCTCAGTCTAGGTGAAAGTGAACATGGCGTGAACTAGGATGAATCATCCAGTGGGCAGAGATTCTAGAGCTGCAAGACAGTTCCACCTCAAGCTGCGAGAGAGGTATAAGTTTTGGTTGGAAGTTGATTTCAGCATGGTTATGAATACCGGATAACTCTGGTTAAAAAGTGGATTACGATGTAGAGGAAGAGAATGCAGGTTGATAGGCAATGGATCTAATTTTGCACGGATGGTAGAACAGAACCTGTAGTGTTATATGAGAGGCTATCTTTCAGTAGGTGTTTCACCATAGCTATTTTTGTTCCAGAATAGATATTTCTATCTTTAGATTCTCTTGAGAAACAAAATAAGGGTTAGAGTGGAGGAATACTTGTTGAGTGTTGGGAAGGTGGGTACCGTAGAGAGATAGACCGATTGTGAAGAGCTCCTTTTTTGATCTGGGAAGGACTACCTGTAAATAAGAATAAAAGACTTATTTACCAGATGTTTGATTAAACAATAAGTGAGGATGAACTACCTAAGGCCCAGGAAATATTAGACTTCCTTTCGAAGGTGGTCAGTTCCCTTTTAATACACAAATTAGGTTGCAAATGACAGTCTTGGATGGCTAAAGAAGCTATTGTGAAATCACGATTTAGGTACCTCATTACTAAAAGCAATAGAGACTAAACTACCAATAATAAAATGTCATGCTGTTTGTTTGGTCACTGGTTATTGATACGTTCAGATCAAGTTACAGGGATAGACAAGGCTGGATATGAGATTGTTTGGAGGTAAATAGGTGAAAGGTTGGTTTTTGGTATAAGTCACAGTGACTGATGCCGGTCACTGGATAACCGACCGTGGTTATAAAACTGATACCGGTAGGGGATAACTAATATCAGTAGGGGCAGTGATTTAGGGGCTTTTAAATGGAGGTTGGTTGTAAGGTGGTTATGGGGTTTAGAAGGTTGGTAGATGGTTGAGGGGAGTAGTAGGGTGATAGAGAAGACTCAGAGAGTGAGAAAGCTGTCTTTGGAGCAATATAGAGATGGATGAATGGAGGTTAGGTGCAGGGTGCTACCGGGTGGTAGATCCAGGAGTGAGCTTATAATCACTATGAATAAAAAGTTCACAAAGTAGTGTCTAGAAGCATACAAGGTAATAAAAGAGACTACTTACTAGTTTATGATGCAGATGCAGGTCTAAGGAATGCAGTGGCGAACGCAAGGCTTCGTTGGGATGATCTGGAAATCGGAAGTGAGCTGATGAATCTATCCTCCGACCCTCCCAATGTTTGGATGAGTGTGACAGTGATCTAGTTGCTCACTTACAGTCTTGGGCTCAATACTCCCCTCTGCAACCTCTTCTCTCTTTCTCACTTGTCTCTCTCTTGCAAATAAATTCAGATCCTTGCAAATGAATTCGGATCCTTTGGTTTTGGTTGGGGGAGGTCATTTACTGCGAACCGATGGTGGTTACCTAACCGACGCCGGTCGAGTAGGGACCGATGTCGGTTAGGTCAAAGTTGGTTATTTTTAGTAAAATAGCCAACTTTCCCTCCTTTTCTCCCGAGGGGTCAATTGTGGGTTTGGTCAAGTCATTATTAGGTTTGTTTTGGTGCAGGTGAGGGGTGATTAGTCATGGGTATGGGTCTGGACCAAGTTATAGGTCTTAATTAGGTTAGTTTAGGGTTAGGGCTAGGTCATGGTGAGGTGGCGAGGTGAGGTGGCAGGGTTGGAGATGTGGATTTATTAATTATAAGGTAATTAATAAATAATTAAGTGTGTAAGGTTTAGGTGGTGAGGTAGGGTTAGGTTGTGAGACGAGATGCGGGGCACAGGGCGTCGTAAGACCCAAATTTGGTGTCTACATTTGCCCCTTGTTGTCGTGTAGCTTGTCTTGTAAAGCTGCACTGACAATAATAAGAAGTGGTTGCCCCAGTTAAGGGTATAGGTAATCCCCCTCAAATCTATCACAGATTGAGGCGACGTGAAATCAGAGATAGGGTTGATAAAGGGTGAATGATGATGAGATGATGTTAAGATGGTGGGGTAAGTTCAAGGAAGCAGACGCACGTTGAAGTGCAGTAGTGCGACCAGGGTACACGTTTTGAAGAGCAAACAAGAAATTCATAGGCAAAGGTCGATAGTTTATCCGAACAAGGTTGATATAATCATAGTATCTAAGGCATATGAAGTAGCTCCAGGGGATATAACGGGTAAGGTACCAGAATGTTTAGGCATGTTCAGCAGTACCGAATGGTTGGTTTGGTTGAGATAAACGTCACGGTCTCGGTCTAGGCAAAGCTGGTCGGCTTATCAATTCAAGTAACCTAGTCATACTAAAACACGAACAGGTGAGCTCGATTGAACAAACAACTACATGATGGGTGTATAGAATCATAATTTGTGGGCCTCAGTTGAGGTACTTAATTGGTGCGGCCTTGGGTTGGGCCGATTGGTTGGTTGCGGCCTTGGGTCGAGCCGATTGGTTGGTTGCGGCCTTGGGTCGAGCCGATTGGTTGGTTGTGGCCTTGGGTCGGGCCGATTGGTTGGTTGCGGCCTTGGGTCGAGCCGATTGGTTGGTTACGGCCTTGGATCGGGGTGATTGGTGAGTTGTGGCCTGAGGTAAGGCACAAGTACCCCAAAATGTTTCACATAGAATTTTGTTCCAAAATAAAATTATTTCTATCTTTTCATTCTCTTTAGAAACAGATAAGGGTTAGGGCTATGAGGAATACCTGTTGAGTGTTGGGAAGGTGTGCGCGTACCGTAGAGAGATCAGACCGATTGTGAAGAGCTCCTTTTTGTCTGGGAAGGACTACCTGTAAATAAGAATGCAAGACCACCATATTTTCGTTAAACAATAAGTGAGGGAACTACCTTGGGCCTAGGAAATATTAGACTTCCTTTCAAAGGTGGTCAGTTCCCTTTTAATACAAATTAATGCAAATGATAATAAAGAAGCTATTGCGAAATCACGATTTAGGTACTTCGTTACTAAAAGCAATAGAGACTAAACTACCAATAATAAAATGTCATGTTGTTTGTTTGGTCACTGGTTATTGATACGTTCATATCAAGTTACAGGGATAGAGAAGGCTGGATATGAGATTGTTTGGAGGTAAATAGGTGAAAGATTGGTTTTTGGTATAAGTCACAGTGACCAGCGCAGGTCACTGGATAACCAACTGCGGTTATAAAACCGATACCAGTAGGGGATAACCGATATCGGTAGGGGCAGTGATTTAGGGGCTTTTAAATGGAGGTTGGTTGTAAGGTGGTTATGGGGTTTAGAAGGTTGGTAGATGGTTGAGGGGAGTAGTAGGGTGATAGAGAAGACTCAGAGAGTGAGAAAGTTGTCTTTGGGGAAATATAGAGATGGATGAATGAAGGTTAGGTGCAGGGTGCTACAGGGTGGTAGATCCAGGAGTGAGCTTATAATCACTATGAATCAAAAGTTCACAAAGTAGTGTCTAGAAGCATACAAGGTAATAAAAGAGACTACTTACTAGTTTATGATGCGGATGCAGGTCCAAGGAATGCAGTGGCGAAGGCAAGGCTCAGTTGGGATGATCCGGCAATCGGAAGTGAGCTAATGAAGCTATCCTCCGACTCTCCCAATGTTTGGATGAGTGTGACAGTGATCTAGTTGCTCAGTTATAGTCTTGGGCTCAATACTCCTCTCTGCAACCTCTTCTCTCTCTCTCACTTGTCTCTCTCTTGCAAATGAATTTAGATCCTTGCAAATGAATTCAGATCTTCGGTTTTGGTTGGGGGAGGTCATTTACAGGGAACCGATGGCGGTTACCTAACCGACGTCGGTCGCGTAGGAACCGATGTCGGTTAGGTCAAAGTTGGCTATTTTTAGTAAAATAGCCAACTTTCCCTCCTTTTCTCCCGAGGGGTCAGTTGTGGGCTTGGTTAAGTCATTATTAGGTTCGTTTTGGTGCGGGTGAGGGGTGATGAGTCATGGGTGTGGGTCTGGACCAAGTTATAGGTCTTAATTAGGTTAGTTTAGGGTTAGGGCTAGGTCATGGTGAGGTCGGAGATGTGGATTTATTAATTATAAGGTAATTAATAAATAATTAAGTGTGTAAGGTTTAGGTGGTGAGGTAGGGTTAGGTTGCGAGACGAGATGCGGGGCACAGGGCGTCGTAAGACCCAAATTTGGTGTCTACAGGGGGTATTTTCATTCTAATAATATAACAGGAGGGGGTATTATCAATTGAGTAATTAGAGGTAGAAACTAGAATTAAGGGTATTCTTTAATACCCTTTGAACACACATGTTATACCATGCTTTTACTAAGTTAACCCCCTGTGACACAGTCCTATTAAGAAAAGTCTCAAGAGGATTCAATGCTGGTAGCTCAAGTTGTCCTATTGCATCTGATGTATCTAATCGAACCAAAAAATTATGGGAAAAGGAGTTTTACATTTAAAACAGTGTGTAAACTAAAGTAAGATGGAAAACTGAACAAAAAGGCACTCACACTCTGCTTGGTGATTGTACAAGGCCAGTAACAGAGAGGACTACTGATATTTCTAGAAATTTAGGATAGACCGGAAACTCTAAGATATATTTCGTAAGAAAGTGATGGGATGTGGGGAATTTGAAAAATGGTAATGAAAGCTACAAGAAACACTTTAATTGAATTTGGCCATAAAAGTCCCATCTAGCCCTGGTGTGAATAATTTACAAAATCATAGGCAGTCCAAGGAAAAAATTGATTTACCCATTAGGAAATGATATAACAACTAAGAACATAAGGCATAAGCCATAGGAAATTGTGTTTCAAATTACGTTGTAAAAAAAAATTCATAACTGGAAGGTCGAGAGTATAAAAGGAGAATCCATCAGAGTAGTAGGGTTGAGACCAGGTGGAATTGTCAAATAAGGAGATACTCCACTAGGCGATGAAAGAGTAGACACAAACTTAAATCGGGCGATATCCAATCTGGGTGCATTAAACCCTCCTCTGGAAGCCAATCTCTCTAACAGGCCCCCCCAGACAGTGATTTTTGCGTTTGTCTAAAACTGTCCAAGGATGATCCAGAATTAGTAGTAGCCACACTAATAGTAGTAATAATACCACCTGAAACATTAAATGGGTCCACCTTATCAATGCTCTTGTTTATGCAATTAAGGTTTGTGGGCGATGAGGGCTTCAATTTCTGTACCTGGATCAATGAGGAATCCATTGACATAAGTTGTGACAATGGGTGAGAGTTAAAGTCCTTGGCCATCAGAGCTGAAAACAACGTTATGGGGCTATGAATAGGCCCCCAATCAAAAAACCCCATCTTGTTATTATCATCACTCCCTGCAATTTCAACCCTTCACATGCTAATCAAACACCAAGAACAAAATTGGTTCTCAAAGGTTGTGAAATGGGTGGTAATGGGTCTCAAATGAGTGTCAATAGGTTTTCTTGAATTCAATCCGTCTATGATTCTATAGTCACCAGCTGCATAAATACATGATTTTTAATGTGTATGTGGAACGACGGATGCTCCAAACCCCATATAAATCCGAAATGGGTGGCTCGAAAAATAAAATGTGAAGCCTCTAAACGTGTTTGAAAAAGGATTAGCGCTAAAAATGGATGCGGTATCTTCCTCGCCCGATGTTGGGCGGGCTCAATGACGTATATACAATGCATATCCATCCCTACATGTTTTCAGGGGTGGGATTGCAAGTATGGATAAAGGGTGATCAAATATTGAAGTAGATGCGTTGTTAATTCACTATAAAAATCAATGTGACTTGTTTGAATTACGCCAAGGAAAACAAGATAAGATATCATCCCACATGTATATCGGCTTCAAACGACGAGAATTCGGGAGACACCTTGCTATCTGCGTAAAACAAGCGAAGAAGAAGAAAATGAATCGACCTTCTTGTGGGTATTGTTGCAGTTGAGCTGCAAGCGCATCAACCAGTTATCAGATCAAACCCCGGGGTATGGTAAACATTACTACTCGAAATAATATATGAATGTGATTGAGGTTTCTTTTTTTTCAATAGACTAAGTTTTCCTAGCATTTTGGGCATATTTCCCAATACTTTTTTCACCCTTAACTTGTGAATGGAAATTTTATGTGACAAAAGAAAAAACTCTTACTTATCAACACCTATGTTTTGAAAGTTGTATTCCATGGGTAACATTTTCCACTTCACTTTTAACATCCACACAACTTTGTTCCAAAGCTTCCGGAATTCCTCTCCAACAATGCACTTTGACACCAACACAAGCCTTCCTTCCTCTCTAACAATGCACTCTGACTCTAACACAAGCCTTCCTTCTTCATCACTTGTTGACAATTATGTTTGAGACACAATGTGCACCCCAATATTTTTGTTCTTCATATATGACACATCAAACACATCATGCATCCTTTAGGGGCCTTGTTTGGTATGTCTATTACATAGGAAACTTTTCCCACATTTACGTACATCTTATAGGGCCCATGATACTTTGGTTGTAGCTTTTACTTCCCTATTTGGGTAAGAAAAATGTTTATACAGTTATAGACATACAAATACCATGTAATCCTCAATCTCAAACCTCATTTATGTCCCATTTTGATTTTCTAGCTACTTCGTTTTGTTGGCACTGTAATATTAAGTTGTCTCAAAAGTTTTAGAATATTTTGCATCTCTTTACAATGCATCCTCTATTGTAGGAACCTTCTCCTTCTGAATTATTCAATCCGATGGTGATGGTGGATCATACCCTTACAATACCTTAAATGGTGTCATGTTCATGACTGAATGATTTTTGTTGTCAAGTACTAGTACTTAACAAACTATCATATTCATTCAACCAACCTACTTTGAACTTATCCCATGCATACTTTCTCATATACCTTTCCAAGCACTTGATCACCACCTTTGTATGCCTAAATTTGTTTTGGGATGGTAAGAAATTCTCATGATAAATGTAACACCTATATTTTAATATAGCTGTTTCTAGAAATGACATTGAAAAACTCGGTCCTGAAAACAAATGATCTATTTTGGGATCCTGTGTAACTTAAAACACTTGTTGGAAATACAATTTTCCAAACTTAGGGGCCACATGCATTTCTTTTGGTAATTATATAGGCATACTTTTTCAATTTATCTATCACCATAAAAAATCATCTTAACCTTCAAACTAGAAAACCCTGAGTTGAAGTCCATTAACACAATTTCCCACTTTTGTTATGGGACCAAATTTGGTTGTATAAGGCCTATGAAGCAACACTCTTATCTTTATTGAATTGGTACATTTCACACTCCAATATAATTTTTGGAATGTTTGAATTCATTCCCTTCCAAAATAATCAATTACCTTTCATGTTTTTTATGTTTTATGGAACCCAACATGGCTTGCAAATTGAGACTCATGTTCATTCTTGAATGCCTTTTGAAGAAATGGTAAGTCACCCCTCGAGTAAATTCCTCCTCAAAAAAATATAATGCCATTAGAAACTACCCAATCATTCCTCTTTCCCCCATACTTAATTTCGCTCAGGAGTTTTGTTGATGCAAGTTAAGTTGAGTAGTCTTATAGGTGGTAATGTATCGAAGCACGTTGACTAATGGACATGGCCTAAAATGTTGGTCGTTTTTCTATTATCTCCTTCATTTTATTGTAAAGGATCTTAAATTCATATGCTTGTAGGGAATCAATACATTTTTGTAGCTCTTTTGTCACTATCCCCTAAGTTAAGAAGTGTTTGAGGATGAGATGGTCAATCTTAATAAAGAGCTTGGAGTCCCTAATAGAAACCAGTGCCATTTGGTTATTGCATGTAAGATGATTGATATCTCTTTTCTATATGTGGACATATTTTGTTCTCATTCACTCAAAAAAAAATCGTCAAATGCAATGAGGTGGTCATCCTAAGAAAGAATTGTAGCCAATCTGGATCCAAAAACATTGTATTCAATGAAAAGGGATTTTGAGAAATCAATGGTTGTTAAAATTGGGGTAGAGACCATAGCTTTCTTTAGATCCTCAAAATAATTCTTTTTCTTTGGTAGACCACTTGAAGGAATCCTTCTTGGTAAGATCGGTCAAGGCGCATGTTATTGTTGAGAAGTTCCTGCTGAATCTTTTATAGAATCATGTCAAACCTAAGAAACCAAAAATCTTCTTAACAGTCTTGGGTATAGTGTAATCACATATTACTTTGATATTTGCAGGGTCATTATGAACCCCCTAAACGAAAATGATGTACCCAAGGTATTCCAAATATTCCTTTGCAAATTTACACGTAAAGGCCTTAGCATATAATTTCTCCTTGGATAGTATATTCAACACAACATCCAAATGCTCAAGATGGGGTGCATATGAATTACTATAAACGAAGTTATCATCAAAACATATTTAATAAAACTCACATAAAAAATTATTGAATACCTTGTTCATCAATGCTTAAAAGGTTCTTGGAACATTGTTGAAACCAAAGGGCGTGACCCTAAATTAGTAATGTCCATGATGCATTTTGATTGCAATATTGTCTTGGTTTTGAATCCAAATTGGTATCTAATAATATCCAGATCGTAGATATATTTTTGAGAAAAAGTTTGTTTCATGCAAATCATCAAGAATATCATCGATCCTTGGCATTGGAATTTTTTTTTAAATTGTGATTGTCTAGGTCCTTGTGATCAATATAGAGTCTATATGACCCATCATTTTTCCTAACTTAATGTGGGAGCATATCCTATATAGGCCATAAATTTTGATGTGGCAAGTTGATTGAGCCCTTTTTTCAAAATGAAGAACTTGAAAATCTCTCATGCATGTCGTGACTTGCACCACTGGTTGGTGTATATTTGATATTTTTTTAGTCTTGAAATCAATCATCTAAGGTTTGAAATGTTTATTTCAATTTTTATTTTTGTACTTTTAGGATTTTAATAACTTACTTATTTTTTATCTCGGCATGAACTTGAGTTAGAAGTCACCCAAAGGCTTTATTTAGACATGTATAGAATAAGGCAAGGTTATTGGGCCGTATGAGATTGCTTGCAAAAGTTACCAAAAGTAGCAACTACTGAGAATAACAAGTTAAGTTAGATTTTGCAAGTTTTTTACTTTAATTAGCTTTAGGATTGATTTGTTTCTTTAATTATCTTTCAATTGGTGCTTTTTTAAAGACTTGTATGTACTACTTATGAAATAACAAAGAAAATAATTACCTTTCTTGTGTTTAATAATCTTTGTATGTAATTTATTACTTGTTTTTGCATTGCTACAATTTTGGATTCATCATAGGTAGTACCACTAAAAAATAATATGGACTCTTATTTGGGACAATGATGCTAGCCTCCAATAGTTCACTTACCATATTTGATATCTTTCACTTCTAAAAATGCCCGTATCTATAGGGTGTACAACCATTGACCCCTTTGTAAGATTAAGTTCGATATTGTGCTTCAATTTCCTATCTAACACTAGGCTCTTTCGTAGGTCTTAGAAAACTACCTTATATTTGCATAGTAAATTTGAAATACCTAGAGCATATTCATGTGGTATAGATAATTTTGTATCCATGTATTGTAAAGGTGGGCACTAAAACCAAAGATTCCCTTCTTCAAAAAATTATCCATCTAACTGGAATCAACAATTTGGATTTCTTTCAAAGGTAAAAACTTTATAGTATACTCATGTTCCCCTTACTTGAATGTCAAGAATCTCTCTTTGTGATTGGTGTCATATGTTGCAAGTGAGTATAACCATTGAACCCTTAAAATAATAACCACACCCCAGATATTTGCCATATGAAATTTATTTTTAAGGACATAATCTACCACTGAAAGTTCTATCTTATGGACTAATCTTATGCACTCAATACTTTAATGACTTAGAACTTGAATTGGAAAATGTTCATAATTGTCTAAATAAAAACCTAGCCTATGGACTTGTTTCTTATCTAGAATATTAAGTGTGTTGCATGGAGCAAATGTGACCAAAAATTGAGATGTCTTGATATAGATAAAGAAATTGAAGGTCTTTGGACGCTTCAACCCTATCATTGCATAAATTGATTCTTATGGCTCCCCAATTTCTATTATGGAGGGATGGATATTTTATGGTTCACACTCTACATTGTCTTTTCAATGGTATCCTCATCATTAGAATCTAACTCTAGCTCAAATGGACACATATATTCTGCCATGTAGAACCCTTTTGTGTCACATACAAGGTCCTTGTTCCATGATTTAGAACACCTAAGACATGGGTTTACAATAGTATAAATAGGGGAAAACTAATAACTAGGATTTTTAAGCATTGGAGATTCACATATTTCCTCATCCCTATGTTTCCTATTAAAGGTGTACAAGATCTGAGACATATATCCTACCATTTTTTATTTTTAGGACATCAACATGTTTTTTAACTTTGCACTGGCTGTACAATAATATCCATTTCAAAACAATTGGGTTCAAACATCCTTACCTTTGTTTATATATCATCCCACGGGTTGAAAATATAGATCTTACAATTAATTAAAGATGAAACGGAAATTTTGGAGCATGAGTAAATGAATGTCTCAAACTAAGTATATCAATGAAATGGATGCACATAAGACTTAGAATCTGAATACATGATCAAAATAAGTTCGTCGTCAAAATAAAAAATTTCACAATTTAAAAAGGATTGGGTTCATCACCAAACTTGTATAAGGTTGTCAAACTTATCCGCTATTGATCTAGAAGCTATGCAACATTTGGTGCATGTTCATAGTATCTACTCTTCTAACATAAGACTCTAAATTCTAGTGATGTGATGTGATACGATGCTTCTAAATTGGCTTCTCCTTCACTCAAACCCTACAAAACCTTAAGCTCCTAAACTAAGCCTAGACCAAACTTCCACACCTTGTTTTGTAAAAACAATGCATTACATACTAAGGATCAAGTTTGATGTAGTTCCCTCAATGTGACCTGAGATTTTATGGTTTATTCTTTCAACATATATGATAAATCAACACTCCTAGATTCAAATCAATGTAACAACATGAATCATACTCTTAATACAAAACAATCGGTGACATGCAAATTTGGGTTTGGGATTACTTCTGATTTAAAACTTAGCATATGGACTACTCTTGGAAGCTTTAAGATGTGTATAACCTTTTTGTAGTGATCTCAAATGTGTCTAATGGATATAGTGTGTTCTAAATAACCTTTAGGGCTATATATATATGAACTTCATTAATTCCCCAAGCAAGAAAACCTAAAAAAAACTAGTGTAGGTTGACCTAATGTTCAAGTGCCTAATTTAAAAAACTAACCATTGCAATGGAAAAGGACAAGTCCAACAAAGGGAGAACAAGATCGTGACCAAACCTATCTATGGTGACCAAACTAGACCCATGTTCAAAAATAAGGATTTGTATATGGAAAGAAGTTTGCAAAGGTGTACAAGTGATTCTAAGAAAACTAAAAGTAATCATGACTATGTGAAAATAGAAAATGGAGAGGGCTAAGGGGATGTGGAGGTAATCGAAAGTGGAAAATGTGTGTTAGAAAATCCAAGTATGTGTCACTTGTTCGAATGTCCTAAAAAGGTGCCAAAACTAATGTTGCCAAGTGCCTCAAACCAAAATCATGTGTTTACAATGGAAAACAAATATATTTTGGGACCTATGTTAAACTTTCGGAAAATTAGTTTCCTTTACATTTATCATTCCCCTCAATTAGAGAACAATATGGCAAACAATAAACGAATATAATGCATTTGGAAAGCAACCTTGTGTAGTGCAATTGCCAACCCTTATCTTTTCAAATGCAAGTAACTATTAAGAGAATCTATATGCTTGAAATTTGGCTTTTGTTACAAGGATGCTTAAAAATAACAAATTATTTCCTTACAACTTCAATGTATTTCTCATATGCACTTTGTGTTCCTAGATGCACTAGTGTACCTTTGTATTTAAAGCCCTCATAAATTCAAATTAGGACCCTATTCGCAGGAAAGCTAGAAAAAAAAGGTATAACCCAAGAGAAATCATACTAGGGTCAAAAGGGCCCACAAAAAGCAAGCAACTATTTTCATAAAGATGTGACCAAATTTTTAGGAACGAAACTAGTCACAATCATACGAAAGAAGAAAATGATTCAATACATGTCAAAAATTAGGGGGAAGAGCAAGGAAACAAGAGAAATGGAAGAAAATAGACGTAATAGGAAACACACAAAGAAGAATGAAAAGCCAACAAGAGAAAACATAGATGTCCTTAACACAAGGAAACAAGTTGAAATTTGATAATTTTGTACCAATAAAAGTCTAACTTAGAATAATTAACTATAACCAAGTTAATACACTAATACAATACCAATTACCTAAATTCATACAAAAATCAAGTGTAATTACGTGCGTGTGTGCATGCGCGTGCGCGTGTGCGCGCGTGTGTGCGTGTGTGTGTGTGTTTATATGTGTGTATGTGTATATGTGTGTGTATACATGTTTGATTGAATAACACATTTTTATTATTCGAAATATATACTACAATGTTGATGGTACAAAAAGGATGGTTGGAAAGACTCACACTATAGAATGTAAGTCACGTCAAGCCAATAAAACTCTAGAAAAAATAAATATTATTATTAACTAGCACCAAATGGGTGCAATGGATACGTTGATAGGCAACAATTATTTTTAGACGTGACATTATATTGATAACTCCATCTAGCAACATGTCAATGGCATTCTCTATTAAGGTGACCGCCATCCTACAACGGAGAACTATAAAAATCATGTGAAATCATGGAAGGATGAGTCACAATTTTTTTCTCTTATATCTTTATGACTGAAGTGGTTAATAGTTTAGTTGTGAAGTGAAGAATATCATTTTGTTCAGAAATCCATAGAAATACCATGAACTATTCCTTATATCCAAAGAAACATAAGCAAAGTTAAATATCATAGCAAATACGTAATCAATAATATGGTGTGTGTTTTTTTGGGTTAAGGAAAGCCATGCAAGTAGTAAGAAAATAGTTTCAAAACCAAAGGTTAAGTTAGGAATACCTTGAGGCAAATTTGTTTTCCAAATAAGTGCAAGTCTTCTTATGTCTTCGGCAACTAAGGCTCTTCCACAAACAAAACCTACAAGAAAAAAACAACAAAGCCTTTTTAATGACTTCAACAAGGAAATAAATCTCATTTCAATATAGTGTACAATTGAGATGCAAACATCTTTTCTTTACAGAATGTCACACCATGCAAAAACAATATCCATGTTGAAAATGCAAGAACCCCGGTGTCATTCATGTAAAACTTCATGCAGAAATGCCTAGGTGGTTCTAGATTTTTTTCTAGATTTAATTTCTAATGGGCTATAGATCTTTGATGAGTGTTTCACCCATTCGTTCATCTGATGTATTTTATATTTCTATGAAGAAATTTATAATCACATTCATTTGGGTGTATTTTCCATACATATTGTTTCATATTAGAAGACAAATTTGGAATAATTGTCTAGAAGAGGATACACTGATCAGTTTTCTCTTAAATTCTTCATATGGATGTTCCATTTAACATTTGAATTTTTAATATATAGTGCAAGATATGAGATATCCAAGTCGAAGCTACAAAACACTGATATGACCACTTCAAGAAAGCTAAATTATTTATATTAAAATCGACTTTCTATGAGATCAAGAGTTGAAATGAAGTTGTACCACACAAACATGATTGCTTGCAAGAAAGGTCAATTATTTATATGGAGAAAGAGTGTCTTCGTCAACACATGTGATGTAAGACCAAACAACGAACAAAGTGAGTAGTGCGGAATACACCCTAACAAAATGTAAAATGGAACATTCACATATTTGTATACATCATAATATACATGTTTGCAAAGTGGGGAATCCTACTACACCATAAGGGAAAATGACAAAAGTTCGGTAGCATTCTTTCAACATATGACATAGTGATCCATCAAGCAATAATTGCGAGCATATTTGTTTTAAGAAGAAATATTCTAAACACGAAATCACCAATTAAACAACCAAACATTCACATAATCATGGACTTTATTTTTTCCCTTTGCTTATGTGCTCATGCCATCATTTTACAAGAGGGGATTGAACAAACTAGCAGTTAAAACTCTGTAAATAATAATCAAAAGCGAAAAAATACGCGAGCATATGAGCGAAGAAACATATACTACAAGGAAATCTTAAGAGCATAACAACTTGCACTGTGTAATATCAGTTTAAAGCAACGATAACACAATAGGTTGCAAAACCATGCATGAAATAAGTAGTATGTATTTTCCATTCATGATGTTTTAAGAGCTGAAACAATGCAAGACATTGCATCAGCCAACATAAGGCAATTTAATATATATGTAAAGGAAACAGTAAGCATGAAAAAACAACAAATTGAAAGTTTCAATCTATACTTGAAAACAATAATAAGAACTGAAAAATAAGAAATTGAAATAAGCTTCTTCATGTTATCAAACAACGTCCTATGATAAGAAACATGGGCAAATTTGAGTTCATGCCATGAGAGAATAAAGCTATATATAACCTTTAATTTTCCCTGTAACACTTTTCTAAACACGATTGTGGCATTGCACTATAATTGTTTGAATACAAGATATCCATGTGCTATATTTTTAGTTGTATTATCAAGCTCTATTCGCCTACTTTGATCATTCACTAAAATTAGTATGATTTCTCTTTGTTATCTATATAAAATGTGACATATGTTATGCAAAAACTTAGACATTATTAGTGTTCGAAAAACATTTGGAATCTAGTATAATTTTTCTACAAATGACCATAGATTATTTTATAGAATATGAGATCAATAACAACATGAAATAACTGTAGCTAGCCATGAAGAAAATTAAACGAAAGATCGACAATGAAGTTTTTGTTTCTAAATATAAAAACTACTAAAAAAATAGAAATAAAAAACATAGGACAAAAGAACACATAAGAATATGCTAAAGATAATATGACGAGAGCAGTTACTAGTCCTCCCCTGTTTGAACCAAACCTTACACCTAGGTTTCATGTATCCACAACTAATTTACACAAGCATATAATTGTTTGAATCCCCAAGAAAGATGTAAGGTGAATAAATGGATCAGCTTATCTAATATCACAAACTCCAAGGCACGGGTCTTGCACACTATGTTTTATCAAGATTTTTTTCTTAATTATTTTTTCATTATATCAAGTTGTAGCTTCATTGTTGTGTTTTATTGAGATAGATATTCATTTTGTTTGTGCTATAAATGAATGGGAGCTTAGCCCAATTCAATTTACATTGCACTCAGGCAAATCCTGTATTCTATGGAAATGTTCTCTCAAGTAAAATAGAGAATGCATAGAATATGTATATATATTTGTTCAAATAAATTATCACAAAGTGAGTTTCAATATCATTCAGAATCAGTGAATACAAAATTTGGTTCAATTGTCGCCTCTTGTTTTGAGGAGATGGAATAACAATTTTTTTCTAATACAAAATAAAAGTCTCAAAGTATTTATTGTAGACACCAAAATTTGGTTCGCTTGTCCCCCATCTCGTGTTCGCTCCCCTTCATTGTTGTCTTGCACATGCACACCCCTCTTCCTATTCAAATCCCTACTTCCCTCCTAAATCCCATTTATTTCATCTAATTCCCAATTTTCCCATCTTAATTCCATCATTAATTTAGCTCCCATTATTCACCCATAATCACATTTTATCATCCCTAATCACATCCCTAAACACCACATTTATCCTCTCTAGACTCCCATTTACCCTCATTCAATGCCTTCTTATCCTCCAATTACCTTTTCATCCTTATGCAACCCTAACCCACCTAAACAGCTTGAAACCCTAATGAAACCTCTTTAGGGCCCTTTATCTGGGGTTGGGCATCATCTCCACTACCCAGATCAATGGTTTTCCGCAATCGAAGGTGACCCAAGTGGGTCGTTGTCGACCCTATAAATACACCTCTACCCCTCTTTTCAAGATAATGAAAGTTTGGGTATTCGGCCTTCTTGCGAGTTTTCTTTATTTCATTCTCTTCTTGTGTGATGTTAGCATCAACTTGGAGTCGTCTTGGAGTCCTTGTTTGCCATTGTTGGAGATCTAGAGCTTGGATTATGCTTGGAGCTCTACCATTGTTTCATCATTCTTTCGATCATTTTTGCAGGTATGTGCTTCGTCTTAGAGGTCTATCATCCTACCATTCATCATTGATTCTTCCTCATATCCCATTTTCCATCTATCAAGCTCCATTAAACCCTAATCCAACCTCGGTCGCTGTCGATCCGGCCCGATCGCCATCGAAATGATCTACATCAATTCATTTCTTTGTTTTATGTCATCCTACCATCTATTTCTCAGTTTCTACATCACCTACATTCCTCAAATCTTGCAAGATCTCTATTCTGCTTATCTGACAGCTTGGATCTCAACTTTCCTACTTCGGTTGTCATCGATCCAACCCAGTCGCCATCGACCCGATCTACATCAACTCACTTTCCTGCATTCTACCTCATTTGTCATCTGTTTTCCAGTCTTCTTCAACACTCAGATCCCTCTCTTTTTGTGAATCACCTATCTGATAACCCAAATCTCACTTCTTGGCCCCGGTCGTCATCGATTGTCCCATATTTTCCCCCAATCGTCGTTGATCTGATCTGCATCCATCATTTTCTCATCAGATCTCTTTGCTTCTTACATCCTTTTCGTTTCTTGTCTTTCGGCATCAGTTTTAAGACATCCTTAGCATTTTAGCATCAGTTTTAGATTTGTTTTCTGCACCTTTTATGATCTACTTTGCTACAGTCGTTGTCGACTATCTTGGGTCGCCGTCAACCTGATCATGTTTGATTTCATTTATCTCAATTTCATTATCATTTGCACTATTTGATCTATGATCTAGCATATCTCTTATTTGTGTTCAAATCTGTTATATATTGCATGTTATCCATCTTTTATCTTTTATCGACCTTTTAATCAAAGTGGGTTGACATCCTCTCTAGGAAGTTTATCACTTCTCGAGATTGACTTTGCTAGGTAACCTACCATCCAATCTACTAATCTTTTTCTTGTCTCGTTGTCTTTTTGTTGTGCAGGTTATCGAATTCACCGTGGAGAAGATTTTTGCACCCGTATCTTCATCTTCATCATCATCACACATCATAAGGTAGCTCTAAACCCTCCCATAATTTGAAGTTTCTTATTTTCTTGCATACCGTTTCATTAACTTGAAACAGGAGCGAGAAAATTTGTCAAACACCTATCTATCTAAATCTGACATAAATTTTGTATTCAACATCCCAAGTTCATTGAACTCTTGGCCTGTATCATCTTACCAATAAATATTATGATATATTTTTGAATCCAAATGATCATAGCTCCTTGATTAAATAAGGAGAACTAAATATTCATATGATATTATTTGGAGATAATATCTCTTTTGAGTAGATGTTCTTAGTTTTGATTTTCACTAAAATAAAAGACATTAAGTCATTACATTTTCACATGTCATGGTTTATGCAGGTCTGTTTTTAGTTATTATAAAATAACAGGTAAAAGTGTCTGAATCGTTGTTTAATAGAATTAGATCATACAAGTGTCTATTTGAGACTCTGCAAAAACTTGGCATGACTCCTTTCAACTGTACATTTTATGAAAAAATCGACACAAAATTTTGGGTATTTAGTTATCCCTGTTTTTCTCTTAGTAAGAGCCTTTGTTTGGTGGTTGGCACACTTAAACCTAACCTTAACAAAGTGAAGAAAACCCAAATAGAAAGTATTGAAAAATGTTTCAAGCGCAACAAAATTGAAGATCAAAACCGAATGCAAGAACAACAAGAAGCTAAAATCCTTTACCTCACTCAGTAAGATAAGAGTAATGTGTTGTAATTGTGTCATCTTCTCTATGCAAGAGGGCATGCTATGTATGTATGTATGCATGTATGTATGTAAGTAATGTGTTGTAATTGTGTCATCTTCTCTATGCAAGAGGGCATGCTATGTATGTATGTATGTAAGTGTGTGTGTGTATGTGCGTGCGTATGTACATGTGTATGTATGTACGTATGCATGTAGGTATGTACGTAGGTATGTTGGTATGTTGGTATATATGTATGTATGCATGCATGTATGTATGCTCCAATATCATAGAAGCCCCCCTATCATGCTTACCGCCCAACGCCAAGTCAGCGACATCCATTAAGATAAAATGGTGTGGCAGCGCTGCACACAACCTTAATGTGAATGCAACGAATGGAAAAGGATGTCCAAACCCAACAGGGTCCATTAAAATGGAATGGTTGTTATGTCTAGGTAGACGTTGTGCTTCAATCTACTATGCAAACCGTGTGGATAAATATCCCTTGCAACTCTATTCAACGAAGAACAGGGCATATGAATGCATTAAACCTAGTATCCACCAATACCTGTGTCAACCTCTTCCACAATGACAAAGGTAGATGAATGCATTGAAGTTGAAAAGTGGTCAGCCCATTGTCAACACTGGCCCTATACAACTTGCATCAGATGGCTTGTATTGATGCAATGGTCGTCCTATGCATAGATGAAATGACCACTGTTGATTTGCCCGCTATATAAATGCCTATCTATGTAAATAATTAAATATTGATATAGATTAAGCACTACTGTCCAAACAAACTCTAAATTTGTATATGATGGGGCCCATACTTCCAAACCAATACCAAGAAAGACATTTATATATAGTACTATATAATCTCTTTTAGATCTTTTATGTAGAAAAATCATATTTTCAAATTTCAACTTACCAAAAATCATATTTTCAAATTTCAACTTACCAAAAACATTTTATTTAAAATTTGCATTATTACGACTAAAAGATTATAGTTTAATTGGTGAAAAAAATAATAAAATATATTTGTCACTCCATCCATTAAAATACAAAATACAAAATCAAAATCAAAAGATGCGATACATGGGACTAAATTCAAGCCCTAAATACCCCTTGGTCATTGACATCAAAGCCAAAAAGTACAACATTCAACGTGTTTGTCGTGCGATCAGTAGAACTTTAGAAAATTGCACTCAACTGTATTAGTGAAATCTGAATAAGACAATATTCTATATGATTATAATGCGTAAAACCTGGGTCAAGTATTGATCCTTTTATTTATTGCTGTGTATACCCTCTTCAAGAATTAACATCCAACTCGTGATAATTTGGTGAGGATAAATAAGATAAATAGGATATTGTGGTGATTTGGTGAGGATCTATAAGATGAACAGGATATTGTGGTGACATATGCCCCTGCCTACATATCCACCATTTTGTTTTTTGCCGGGGAATTTTTAACATAATCATTCCTTAGTCTCTGATTCTATTCAATCATGGTTTCAGAGCGAAGGATTTACTCCCTTTAGCCCTGTTTGAAAACCTTTCAGAGCTATGCCTGGTTATTAAAAAATTTACTCGTCTATCCACACATCTTTCTCTTGCTTGCTATGTCACCATACAATTATCCTTAGAAACTCATTTCACTGCCTGCTAAAGATAACGAATCCGACACACAAGTAAACCGTACAATCTAGAAAATGCAAAAATCACCCAATGACAGAAAAACAGTGGTCACTCTCTTGAAAGCATTGTAGTCACCATGTGTTTCTGCAAAAATCACCCAATGACAGAAAACAGTGGTCACTCTCTGAAAGCATTGTAGTCACCATGTGTTTTCCCCAAATTAGCCCTTTTTAATATAGGCCAAAACAATGTTTAACAATAAAAACCATGGCAACAGAATGGCTTAATAAAAAATTACCAGAATCACACAGAAGTGTTGCTCTTATAATATAATTTTCTATAACCTTTATGATTCTCAACTTTTGTGAAATGAGACTCTCTCTACTTCGATTCATGATCCCTTTTACAGGTGAACCAAGACCTCAAAAGAGGTGTTCAAACTAGAATCTTACAACATCTTCCACTTAAATGTGGTTAAATTATCTCTAATATCTGGGTTTATGGCTGCAAATATACTAGAAGCAGTGACTGTTTGTGTATCTATGTTTTTTGGTGTCTATTTTTGTTGCTAATTCCAGAAACAAAACTAAAGCATGCTTATTTTAGTTGATGCAAAAAAAACTAATTGTTTGCACTGCAATAAATGATTACTTATGCTGCAATCTACAAAGCAGCATGTTTGCGCATTTCTTTGACTGGTAATCTGTGAAACACCAGTTTCATGCATTTGTTGTCCTGATACTTCTCATTAGTACAAACATATGGACAAAAGAGTTACTAAGCCGGTAAGAGGGCTTAAGTCCCAATGCCAATTTCTCCCAAAACAACAAATTGACAATGATTCCCAGCAGATGGCATCATCAATCCTACACTATACAAGTACCCAAAACATGTAAATGCTTTCCATTCAACACAATCATGGAATAAACTTTACAAAGTAGTACAAATCGTAAAACCTGTAAAGAGATAACTATAAAAGGTCTTCTCTTGAACTAAAAATTAAAATTAAAATATCTCTAGGAAATCAAGGATCATTAAAGTTCTCAAGGAACAAACAAGGGTACAGGGTCCAGAAAGGATGTACATTTACTCAAAAATATCAAGTTACCAACCTCGTGAAACTAAATTCGAGTTGCTGCCACAATGCCATTGAAAGAGAAATAAAGTCACATGCCATAGTGCATTTTTACAAGTAGTAACCCACCTTATCCAAATTGCAATCATAACTTTAAATATAGAAATTGTAGATAATTTCTCCATGGAAAATTTAGTTACAAACAACAGATCTGAACTCCTTGAAAGCGTCAATGCAAGGCCTGATTTTGCGAAATTTGATATATACATATTACACTTAAGCAATGACAATGGCAAATTTGGGTTAATTTGTCAGCAATAATAGCTGTGTCAAATAAAAGGCAACTTGAATGGCTTAGTTGAATGAGTTTGCACTGCAGAAACTGCCCAGATTCCCCCAGAATGTTATAAGCTGTTACATAAAGATCAAGGGGTTGCCTTTCTAGGAGATTGCCTCTTGCCCAACATAAAGATGAATTGATTATAGAGTAGCTGAAGAATTTTAGTAAAAGAAATTCTACAACACATTATACAAGAAGTTATTTCTGTTGTTTTCAGTGGCTGCACCAAACCTCATTTCTTGCAGGTATCCATAGCCCGCCAAAATGGCAACAAATTCTACAGATTGAGACTTTGTACATGATTTTCAGATTGAAAATAGATTTTGCTAGATCACTGATAAGAGAGGAAAGTAGCAACAAAGAATATATCCGAGGACTGAAATTGATTGCAGATGCAGAGTAGCTTTCCAGCAGGACTCTACCGCAAAAATTTGCAATCAATCTGTCACTGTTTTGAAAAGAGAAATAAGGGGTTAGCATGTCAAAAGGAGAGATCCTTCACATTAATATCATGACTCTGATTCACTATCAGAACTTTCCATAGCCTTCAGCCCCCTTGGTTTCTGCAGTATAAACAATAACACAAAAGATGCAATCACTTAAGTGGACTCATAACATAAAGCAATGGATTCAGTTAAAGCAAAGGCTTGCCAAACAAGCAACAACTAGTAGAGGCAATCCCAAAGCATAGGCAAAAAGGCCTCAAATGTTAGGGAATGAGAAAACAAACCTTCTTTGAACACTTTTTTTCTCTAACTTCGTATCGTCCCCTTGTCAAATCTGAAAGCCAGCTACCGGGAAAGCAATTCTGAAAATACAAAATGAGAAGCATACTAAGCACAGTCCTGTCATGATTGTGTAGATCCAGAGAAAGGAAAAAAAGAAAAGCATTGAGAAAAATTTAATAATACCTGTAGAACCTTCTCAACATTCTTGGGGCGCTTTTTAGGTCTCTGGGATAGTTTGGTGCCCTTCACAGTAAGAAAATCATCCTCTTTTTCTTTGCGAGATAATGATAGCAATATTCTTGGCCATTCAAATGTTTCCATATTGACCTTCTCTGGAGGTGCATGGGCCTCTGCATCTGATGGTGTAGAATTGCGTACCATACCCTCAGTTACTGTAGCATTCCCAAAAGCATTTGGGCTGAAGCAAGAAACTGCTTTGTCATGCTTGTCATGACGAGCTGGTGAATGCATATCCATTCTTTGACAGAAGCCACTGTTAAGGTGGATACCATTCAAATCTTCTGAACTCCTGGCAAAATATATATTTTCACATAAAAAAATTAAAAAAGCAATTAAGCACAACCATCTAGGGAAAACAAAATGTTTTTGAACGGATTATTTTTCTCAGCAGTTTACATTCAAACTATCCTTAACTCACCTTCTGATCGAGCCATATTGGGCTTCTCGGTGAGGGGTGCAAGCCCTTAATGTCATGCTTCTTGAATTACCAGTTACTTGATATTCTACAGGAACTCTCTGCTTTTCTGGCCTTGTCATTTGTCGTTCTGTACGAAGAATTTTTCTTGGTGGCTTGCTAGAATCTTTCCCTATACTCCTAGATTCAGGCTTGTAAGCACGAGGCCTTTTCTTCCATTGTAAAAGCCTATCACCACCTTCTTTCAGGGCCTTCGGAGTTGAATTTCCCTCAATAGATTTCTGAAAAGTTTCAGACAGAAAATTCTCGTTCTCATTTCTATTTTCATGACCTTGTTCCTTAAAAACACCGATATTAGGACTCCTCGTGGATGAGGATCCTCCTTTGAGACCAAATCTTCCCACATTAAATGTTATTTTGCCATCCGAAGAACCTCTATTCAAATCCCTACCACCATTCTCAAAATTATTGTCCTTACTAAATATTTTAAGGTGTGGCTTCTTTCCGTTGTTAGGATGGTGGTGCAAAACTTCTGAATTAACACCTTGATACCTGCACATACGCAAGAGCCGATATAATATAAGCAAATCGTTCCATGGACACAACCCTAGAGAACATCAATTGCAATTTACAAAGTTACATGATATTCAGTTAAATAACAGAAAACCAAAATTTTCCGTTTGACCTAAATACCTACTTAACATTACAAAATAACATACACAAAACCAACCTAAGTTTTTCTTCACAATACAGAACTGAATACCTTTGCTGATTGGGATAGGGTTCTACAACCCACTATCAGAAAACCCATAATCTAGATATTAACAAAAAATAAATCGTATCCTAAATATTACAAAATTTCAATCCCACACCAACAGAAGCCACTGGAAGTGTTGGAAGACCCAAAGACCCGAATCCCACATAAACCTGTTATAAAAGCCTTGCTTCTTGCAGAGAAAAATAATACAGACCCTAGACAGGTATACTAGTTTAAAAGGGGCTCTAAAATCCTATAAGTGTCAAAATACCCTCAAATTACATGTTGCAGAAAATAATCTCATTCAAGGTACTAAATCATTCACACCCCAAGCTTAAGCCTTTGTAAGAGAGAAGAGACCTGCAAATAAGGTCGTAAAATCAAAAGCCCATGACATTAAAGGCTTTGTAACTGCTACAAGAACCAAAAATTCCTAATTGGTAAAATCAATCCTATAATCAAAATCATGCACCATCAAGGAAAAAAGCAAAGAAAAAAACCCAACATTAAATAAAATAGCTTTTCCTGCAACAGACCGATCCATGCAGATTTCAAGGTATTTCTAAAACTAATTCAACAAAATGCATTAGAAGACGCCGCTCTGCAACCTTTTTTTCTTTTTTTGATCGGACTCAACTAATAAGCTTGAAAAAACAGGGAAAAAAACTTTTTGGCCGGATCTTCGCTAAAATAATAACAATACTAATCGGAACAAAGCAATATTTTTTTCATCACACAGCACCTTTAATCAGAAATAATAAATAAATTTCTTTCATGGATACAGCCAGAGTACTTGAAAAAATGAAACCCATACAACATATACTAAAAAAACGTTCCAAGACGCAGATTTACAACTAACCTCATGGCAGAAATTGATTCAGACCGCGGAGAATCACTTGCAGAGGGAACATATGAATATTTTATCCGAAGGCGAAATCCTGTCATTTTTACAAGCAAACCAAAAAGCATACAAAAGCTTCAATGGGTGTTCAAAAAATACAGAAGTATGCATGTTTATCAGCTAAAGATGATAGGAACAAGAGAAACCAAGATTTTATATGCAAGTTGAAAGCTCAAACGAGGGAAAGGATGTTTGTATGTGTTATTAGACCTTTCGGGGCTGAATTTCAGAGCTCTGTAGAGCAAAATCAATGGCAAATGGTCGACCCAACAGAAGAATTTATTATAGTAAGTGATGTTGCAGAGCTGAACAATAATCTCGCGCTAAGGAGGAAGAATGCATAAATGAATGAATCAAGGAAAGGAATGTAAGTATTGTATGGAGGATTTGGCTTTTCTTTTTTAAATTGTTTAAATGAGATTATATTTTCGTTTAGTTTTAGCTGTGCGCTTAATCCCTAACAATAACATTGGTGGTGTGTTGCTTGGGGGAAAAGCTTATCCCTTTCACCTCCTAATTTTTAGTTAAAAAAAAAGTGGGCCTTTGTATATAACACTCTTTTGTTTTGTATTTTTAAATGCGGTGTTTCTAGTGCACTATTTTTGTTGCTTTGCTAGGTTTTCCCCATTGTCAAAGAAAACGACGTGGTGTTTCTTCTTCACTTGGTGTCTTTGTTAGGTTTGCTTTCCATTATAGGGGGGGAAGAGTTTACATCGTTAGTACATTTCATTTTGAATGTGTCACTTGTTTACCCCATTTAAATGCAAGTAGTCTAGCCTAGCCTAGTGATCCCTATCTAGAGGTATGGGGGGTCCTCTATCTAGAGCTCCTCTCCTCTGTCTAGTTGATAACTCAAATGTATTGGTCATTTGGCTTTAATGATCGATGAGGTGGGGATTTATTAGTAAGGGGACTTAAACACACAATAAAAGTACGAGAGCTTTCTAGACATATTTTGACTTTTCAAGGTCGGGCTGAGACAACCGATGTGAGGATGATGTGGAATGAGTGGTTTATGATGTGGACGTGGATGATGTTCCAACATATAGTGAATACACTTTGTTGTTCTAGATTGTTCGTGCAAAGTACCAAACTAACTAAGCATACAAGCCCTACAATAGTAAAGCTCAATGAGCACCAAGCATCGTAGTTACCGATCAATGTTGGTGTATGAAAATAGAGCGAAGTTAGGTTGGGCTGCTCGTGGAATGTATTGCTTTATGTCGAGTTGGATTTGTTTAGAGAGGGTCATGCGAGTGAAGGAATGAAAAGGAAATGGGACAAGGTTAGACCCAGAAATGGAGGGATAACTCAAATCCTAAGGTTAGACTGTAATCATCTGAGGTCAGGGATATGTTGACAGATTTTCTCACATGTAGGCAAGGCTCGTGCATCTAGTGTGCATAATTACTCAATGATGAGATGAGATGTGGTGGTGGAGCAAAAGACTTCATGTCTCAACTTAGAATTGATGTTATCTTGTATATTATACCACTCAAGTGGAGTGAGAATGTAAGGGAACCACCCTACCTTGTGTGGAACTACCTTGTTGTCAAGTGTCATCTAAAGAATGTGAGGGTGTTGCCATGTAGCCACACTAGCCAGATCGAGAGATATGAGTTTGGGTTTAGTTTAATCGAGAGTTGTAGGAATGTTTTAGCTTGAGTGGGTGTTGTTATGGTATTGATTTTAAAAAGTTTTTGGAATTGGGGTGTTTGTTGGTTTTCTGTGAATGGACTTAGAATTATAGTGTATGGAGAGTTGATTGCAAAAAAAAATCATTTATCTTGTGGGAGATATAATGTTTGTTTGTGAACATTGTTTGTTGAGACATGTTGGATGATTTTTAATGTGTGGGATGCCAAGTTTATTATGTGTTTTGGTGTCTATAAATGGAGATTTTAAAATTAAAAGCTTGCTGGAATTTTTTTACTTAAAAGCAAATGTTTATATCTATCCAAATGCATGCAACAAAACCTTACAACAAGCACGAATTTAATACTAATGCAATTTTTTTAGTTTCAATTTATTTTCAAATAACACGAATGTCTACTCGCTAAGAGATAACTTTCCAACTAACATGAAGACAGTATGATGAGTTTTCATATCTATGAATGCCAAAAAAATTCCCTGTTTGAATGCAAATGATGAATAGATCTAAACAAACTTTTTTAAAGCAAATGCAAGCAAAATGAAACTTTCTCTTTTCTAAAGGCTAAATGCAAACTAAAATGAATTCCCATTTTTTCTTTTGAATAATTGGGAGAAATGATTTATAAATTTTCCAAATGCAAAAACAAAAGTGAAATAACTAAATATAATCTTTGATCTATGAGGGGGTAGCCGATCTAGAGCCAAGAAGTGGATTAAACTAAAAGAGGAAATCTAAATTTATTTATAATCTACTTATTTCTTTCTTTTTGTGAATTTTCTGAATAAAAGGTAACAAGAAATATAGATATAAACTAATAAAACAATAGACAAAAAATGAAAGAAACTCCCAGTCTTTTCTATGGTAAAGAAGAGGGTAGAATTGATCTAGATGTCACCCTCAATATGCTACCCCTTTAGAATTATGCTCAATTGACCCAGGAGTTTGTGAGGGCTGAAGGTGGAAGGAAAGAAATTGTGTGGATGCAAGAAAAAAATGCAGCATTGCAGTTATTAGCTCTAAAATGAAAAGAGAATGGGCTTGGTCACCCTCGTATTCTTCTCTTATGGTGGCAAACAAAGTTGAAGTGTGGCTAAGATGTAGATGGAAATAAGCGTAAAATATTGATGGTGCTCCACACGTGCTACACTACTAATCTTCACCTAAGATGACTTATTTGAGTGATGATAACAAGAATAAAATTTAGAAATGACTCTTAAATCAAAAGAAATCTCCAAATCTCAATCTTTACAAATGAATTCTTCAACTCCAATTTTTCCAACCCTTCAAAATGAACACACTATCTCTTTTTCAAAAGAGGGGCATTTCTCAAAATGAAGTTGAAAAAATTTAAGTATGAGATTAAAATTTGATCAATGGTTGTGATTGAATGTGACGAACTGAGGTGGAGTTGGTACGGATTGACATATATGCAACTTGGGTTGATTGGAAGGCAATGCAGATGGTTAAAAACGTAACTCAAGTCGAAAAAACATGTTCTCAAGATAGAAGTTTAAAATTGCATGCAAAGGTCATCTAACCTCCAACAAAACTAGGTGGTAGTTGTGTGATCATCATTGTAGCTAGTGAGTTTTTTATTGGTATATTGTGACCACTACAATAATTATCCAAACTACCACGATGAAGAGGTGCATGAAAAGTAGATTCAAGGTTAAAGAAAAAGAGAGGAAAAATATTTTGTGTTGACAATCAGGGCAAACTTTGAAGGGCATTTTGAAAAGAATAAGTAAGCATAATCCAAGGTCGCGGTAAGGTCTAAGCATTTTTATAATGTTTGGAGGTCATAACATCATCATTGGGGTTTCAAAATATTATGCCATGGGAAATTTGGGTGTGTACAATACCTAGTTGTTAAATGAATCATTTTCATATTTGTTTTATTGTTGATTCCATATTCTATTAGGGTTTTTAAGAGTTAAGATTGAAGATTGATAGTGATTTAATAACAATTTGTTTAAATCTAATTTCAGAGTAACTAATATGATAAGTACAATAAAATACAAATGTTAGGCACTCTAATGATGCAATCTTGTAAGTAAATAGGAGAGATAGAGAACTTAGCTTATTTATGCTTAATTTGGAACATATTTGAATTGGGAAAATTGATTAACATGTTGAGTAGAGTGTCGTAAATGCTCAATACTAATTATGCACTTCATGGACAGATCCAAACACGGGCACCTGGGCTAGGGAAGGGGCGCTTGGGCACCAGATACCTCTTATGGGCACCAGTGACTATGCAAATGCTTAGAATTAGCTTTTCTTGTGTCGCTAGGGTTTCATAATTACTCTCTGTTGATCACATAATATTCACACTTTGATCTTTGGGCGTACCTGTAACCTTAAAAACAAACCCCAGCTACCTACACAAGCTCACAAACACATCAAATTGGAATGAAATATGTAATATGTGAAGTCGAAATGACCCCAAAAGTCACCCGAAGAGTGAACTTATGACCGAGCATTGCACTACATTCTAGAATCCATGTAGTTCTTTGTGCATGTGTGTGAAATTGTGTCCTTAGATTTCCCTCATGCCAATGAGGCCAAGATAATAGGTTATAACTATCTTTGATGCAAATATTTGAGATGGAATTCAACACTTCCCCTTCCTATGCAGTGTATGCAAAGTATGCAACCCAAAAATGCAGACCCTTTGATGGTAATGATAATATGTAGGTATGATTACCCCTTATAGTTGCCAGCTAGAATAATAGAGTGTGTGTTGTGTATATATATGGATCTCTTGTTTAAATTTTGACACTAGTGACATGACATGACGATTATGACCTCAAGATAAGGATAAGAAAACTAAAAAGGCCAACCACAAATGTCAAAAATATAAACAAGAACAAAGTTGACATAAGCGCCCAGAATGGATAGGAGCACACAGGCGTTAGTGTCCAGAATGGGAACTGGTGTTCTGGGATAAATGATGATAGATGTGAACAAACAGACATAAGGGGATCCTTGTGACCTGACTAGAACTCGGTATAGAAATGACAGATGTGAAAGAGAATACAATAGAAACAATCAAAGCAAGTGGATGGACAAGGGAGTGTGTCACCAGTGAATACTTTTCTCACTTAAGATCCATGCATATAACAACATACTTGATGGCAAAATAAAATAGTAGTATGTGTATGATTTTGTGTCTACAAATAGAGTTTCATTCTTATTGTATATGTTAAGCCTATAGTTCACCAAGGTTTTATTAATATATGTCATAGCCTAAAGAT
Organism: Taxus chinensis; assembly: GCA_019776745.2. Taxonomy (NCBI): domain Eukaryota; kingdom Viridiplantae; phylum Streptophyta; class Pinopsida; order Cupressales; family Taxaceae; genus Taxus; species Taxus chinensis. The sequence continues at coordinate 146,941,970 of CM034149.1, forward strand.
AATGTTTGTTGATTAATATAATAAAAATAGAATAGAATATGACATGAAAATTTTCAACAATATGTATAGCTTTAGCTTTATCATATCTATGTGGTCAAATTGAGTGGCTCAATTGGTTGGTGGTTTTTCTTTCGTATGCAAAACTAGAGTTATAATCTCTCAAAAGACATCTAGGCTCTGACACGAGTTTTTATAATAAGCAACTTGTGACTATGATATATGTGGACTTGAAAACTAACCCAAAATAAATTTACCCTTTAAAATAACTCTAATTATTCATATTGGATTCCATCAAAATCTAATTAGATTGGAATCTACATGTAATATATTGAGCATGGTAAGTTAATACTAAGAGAATGTATCTAAATATACTCACCCAAAGTTTGTAAAATTCATGACGGTGTATACAAAAACTAATATGCACATATAGAAACTCTTTATCAACACTTTGTAGTTGCAATGTCAAATAATTGTGGCTAGATGTATTCATGGTAATCAATACAAGAAACTCGTATGATATTGTAACACAAATAAACGAATTACATTTAGTTTCGCACACACGCACGCACACACGCACACACGCACGCACGCGCACGCACACACGCGCGCGCGCGCACACGCGCCCACACGCGCACGCACACGCACACGCGCACGCACACACGCGCACACGCGCCCACGCGCCCACGCGCACACGCACACGCACGCGCACACGCGCACACGCACACGCACGCGCACACGCGCCCACACGCGCACACGCGCACGCGCACGCACACGCACACGCGCACACACGCGCACGCGCACACACACACACACACACAAAGTAATGTTTAATTAATAACTAGATGTGAGCAATAAGCGTTCATAAACATGCACAATACATAATTAATGCTTAATTAATAACTATATGTCGAGCACTGTGATAAATACATAACTATATGTATGTGTACACTGTTATGGAAGACGTGTCAAAAAAATTGAACATGGAAATGCAAAACTAAACCCAAGACAACTACACCTTCAAATTTGACTCTAATCGGAAACACTTGCCAAGACTGTATGTCACTTCACTTTGGATAGTGTTTGAAACATAACTTTCCAATTTAAACAATGTTTAAAATTGAAACCCAAATTTTTCAGTTTTGTTTGTTTAATTTCATTCTTCGCTTTCCAAATTCTAGAACTAACATATGTGCTCCTATGTTTGTTATAGAAATATGTGCTTCTACAAACATATGGTAACATATGCAAGTAAATCATTTTCTTTCTATATAATCAATTAACTATTATAATCTAGAGAAATGAAAATAAGAACGAATACACCTAGTTTTTCTTAATAGTGGGAAGATTCCTATGTGAAATCCATATATCCTAACTTGTGTTATATTTGTCTAATTAGGTGTTTCTCGTGGTGAGAGCAAGTTGAGTATTTTGTGTAACATGTGAATACTTCCATATAAAGGAGCAAGGGAATTTCATGGAGGTCTAGAGATAAAATAAGTGGAATGGTGCCCCCTTCTAATGTGTGGGATGATCTTGTGAATCACATATTTAAAAACAAATGGTTTACATGCACCATATGAATGATAAAATAAATATATTGCACTTATGTAAACATAGTAAGTTAGATCATTGTGAAAACATGTATCTAATAAGAATTTTTTACAATGTGGGCTTTAGTATAAAAAGTGTAAGCTAACAATAGTATACATGTCCCTTATTGGTTGGAGTTTTTTCTATGAAAGCACAAGTGTAATATGTCCCAATTGGGTATGGGATATGGTCCATGACACTGTGGGAAGGTAATATGCCCCAAGTTGGGTTGTTTATAATTTATGTAAGTGCAAGTGTAATACATCTCAAGTGGGTGTGAGATAGAATTTAAATAATCACAATGCACTATTTCTATTATGGGCTTTATATATCATGTATATAATTTTAGGAAATTAAATCTCCATATGGGCAAGGTTCAATTATTGTAATTACAAGTGTAACAGGCCGCTTGTGGGAAAGATATATTCAGTGAAAGTGTAAAAAGGTAGGATATCCCAAGTGGGAAAATATAACCTCAATGTAAGCACTGGAAAAGATATCACTTATGGGTGATGTATAATCAATGCAAGTGCATGTGTAATGTGCTCCTTGTGGGCAATATAAGCAATGCAAGAAAAAGAATGGACTGCTCCCTTTTGAGAAAGATATAAATAATGTAGATACAAGAGTAAGAGACCCTTCTATGGGTACAAAATAATCATTGAAAATATCATAGTAGTTTGCCCCACCATAAACATGGTATAATCATTATAATGCAAGAAATGATAAACCTCGATATGGGAAAGATATAGTAATATAAGGTATAATACATATACCTTGCCCCCATTATATGCTTGATATGGATCAAATGTAGGCAAAGACAAGAAATTGATTAACTAAAATTATGAAGTTTATAATCAATCTAAACAATTACAACAATGAAATGACTGATCTAAAACGAAATATAAATCGTAACTAATTTTACTTGATATTCTAAATAAAATGAAATAATTGAATAGGAGGGAAAATATACTAACATGAAATGAACTTACCTCGTAGTAATATGGAGTTGTATTGGATGATGCACAGGAGGAACAAAGTATGACAACACACCTCAGGAAGTTGTAGCAGATGAATATTTGGCCGGGTTGGGGCGCCTGTGGGAGGATTAGGGCACATGTGGGTGCCCTGGTTTGCAGTATGGGTGCCCTAGTCTGTAAAATAACTCAAAACCTGAATTTGAGTTGGTCACTAGGTCTTTGCAATAACTCGGTCTTTGTCGCACATATGTTGCACTATATTTTTTTATTTCGTTGTAAGTCTCCGATGAATAATATCGTACAAAACCCCACACCAAATCATAAAACCCTAAAAAAGAAAGATGTAAATGAATGGGGTCGGATTGTCCTTAGTTGTCAAATGGATGGACTTACAACTAAGCCTTGCACTACATCTTAGACCTGATGTAGTTTTATGTGCTTGTGTGTGCAATTATGTGCCTAGGGTACCCTAGCGCCAATGACGCCAAAATAACGGGCAATAGCTAGATGTAAGATGCAAATGGTAGATGGAATAGAATGAATACAACCCTTCTTATGTAATGTGTGATGTAGAATAGTGCCCAAATGCAGTCCATTACCTTATGTTGATAGCTAGCCCTTAGTAGAAATAGTATGCACTTAAGATAATGTGTAGTGTTGTGTTTATATAGGGATCTCTTGCTCAAGTTTTAACACTAATGACCTGGCATGCCGACTAGTACCTAAGGGAATGAGAGGGAAAACTAAAAATACCGACCTCGAGACTCTAAATGAGAACCAAGTACAACCGGGACCGAGGCGCCGACGGGTGCCCCAATCCCTTCCTAGGCGCCCTAGTCAAATACTAGAGACAACTACTGAGTAAATAACGACATCTAAGACTCCATGAGAGACAACCAAAACTGTGCAAGTAACCAATGGCTGTGTAAAACACTTAATGACAATGACCGACTAAATTGACGATGGGACTAGGGGATGAGCCATTAGTGAATACTTTTCTTACGCGAGATCCATATATAAAACAACATATTTGGCTGTATAATAGTAGTAGTAAGTGCGTGATTTTGTGACTACATTTTCCACTACTTTATGTTAGTGAGCGGAAAGCTCAGTAACATAAAGTAGATGTTGGGGTTAAACCATAAACCAGTATTATACAAATCTATAATCAATTAAAGCATACCAACAATAAACATGGAATTTAACCAGAAGATAAAATAAATAAGATAAAAATAACACCAGATATAATGTGGTTCACCCAATGTGGGCTACGTCCACCAAGAAATGACCAATCTTATTATTCAGTGCTTTATAGAGGAAATACAATGAAGATCTATGATCTTCCACACCTCATAGGATGTACAATGCTTTCTCATCACCAGTTACTCTTTCTTGCTCTCCAAGGAAACTTACATTCAACAAATGCAATTCACCACCTTCTAAACCCTAATTGTCATGCCTTTATACATATACCAACTTATTAAACCTTAGTTATGCATTTACAACCATTAGAACAACTTTACAACAAAGATTAGATCTAATTCCCATGAGTTAAATATAAACATTCATGCATAGGCAACCGATGCCAGTTACCCTAACCAATGTTGGCTCCTCCTTGCCTTGACCGATACCGGTCCCCAGCTGGTCGACGCCGGTTACCATGTATTCCAACAAGGTTGTAAAGCATGCTAATGTGAAGCAATTAAGCTCCACAACTCAATAATCTCCCACTTAGAGATAAATTGTTGCACTGCACATACAACTCCATCCTTGAATCCTTTTCCTTGGGCTATTTCTCCCTCTTCAAGTCTCAAACTTGAAGACCAATAGAAGTGGAGTGAATCTCCAACTTCTCCTTTGCCAATGACTTCATTAGCATATCCGCAGGGTTCTCATTTATATGAATTTTCTCCAACTTCAACTGCCCATCCTCCAACACCTGCCTTATGAAGTGATATCTCAACTGAATGTGTTTCATTCTTGAATGAAATGTTGAATTCTTTTCTAGATGAATTACACTTTGACTATCACTATATAATCTATAATCCTCTTGCTCCTTTCCCAACTCTTCCATGAACCTTCTCATCCATATCATCTCTTTGCTAGCCTTTGTAGCTACAACATACTCGGCCTCTGTAGTAGACAAGGCCACAACCTTCTATAATCTTGAAATCCAGCTAATTGTCATCCCACCTAATGTGAATACATATCCATTGGTGCTTCTCCTACCATCCAAATCTCCAGCCATATTTTAATCAACATAGCCACATAAAAAAGTATTTGACCCTCCATAGCATAACTGCATATTAGATGTCCCTCTCAAGTGCCTGAAAATCCATTGAACTGCTTTCCAATGCTCTTTTCCTGGATCAGCCATAAATCTTCTCACAACTCCCATTACCTGTGCAATGTATGGTCTAGTATAAACCATAACATACATAAGACTTCCAACTGCTGAAGCATATGGAACTCATGCCATGTACTTGAATTCCTCATGTGATGTAGGACACTAATCTTTTCTCAATTTTAAGTGTCTAACCATATGTGTACTTACAAGTTTTACATCTTACATTTTAAATCTTTTCAACACCTTATTGATATAATCCTCCCAAGAAAAATACAACTTTTTATTCTTCATATCTCTATGAATTTGCATGCCAAGGATTTTCTTTGCAGCTCCTAAATCCTTCATTGCAAATGTGTGAGCTAACTTTTCCTTAAGCTCACCAATGTCCTACATACTAGATCCTACAATAAACATATCATCCACATACAATAAAAAAATAATATAGCTCCCATTTTTAAGCTTCTTGAAATAAACACAATGGTCAGATTCACATCTCATATAAACATACTCATGCACGAAACTATCAAACCTCATATACCATTTCCTTGGAGCTTGCTTGAGCCCATACAAGCTCTTTTTCAACATGCACACAAGTTTCTCCTTACCCTTAACTTAATAACCAAGCGGCTGATTTATATAAATCTCTTCCTCCAAATTACCATGAAGGAAATCTGTCTTAACATCAAGCTATTCTAAATGAAAATATTCTGCTAGAATAAAACTAAGAATAGTATAGATGGAAGTCATTTCAAAAATAGGAGAAAATATTTCACCAAAGTCAATACCTACTTTATGTGTAAATCCTTTTACCACAAGCCTTGCTTTGTATCTCTTCTTTCCACCCTCTTCCTCCTTGATCTTGTAAACCCACTTGTTCTATGATGTCCTCTTATCTGCTGGCAACCTGACTAAATCCCATGTTTGATTCTTTTCCAAGGAGTCCATCTCCTCATCCATGCTATTCTTTCACTACACTTGGGTATCCTACTACATTGATTCTTCAAAGAACTCGGGTTCACCATTATCAGTCAATAATAAATAAGATAATGAAGGAGTGAATATTTCTGGAGGTATACTTACCCTTTGTGACCTTCTCAATGAGATTTGGGGTGCCTGGGGCTCATTCTTTGCTTATTGCACATTCGTGTCAATCTTTGATAGTGACCGATGTCGGTCATTTATAACCAACGCCGGTTCCTCTATAGCTGACGTCAGCTATAGAGGAACTGGCGTTGGTTATGTAAATGACCTGACATCGGTCACTATCAAAGATTGACACGAGATGTGCAATAAGCAAAGAATGAGCCCCAGGCACCCCAAATCTCATTGAGAAGGTCTACAAAGGGTAAGTATACCTCCAGAAATATTCACTCCTTCATTATCTTATTTATTATTGACTGATAATGGTGAACCCGAGTTCTTTGAAGAATCAATGTAGTAGGATACCCAAGTGTAGTGAAAGAATAGCATGGATGAGGAGATGGACTCCTTGGAAAAGAATCAAACATGGGATTTAGTCAGGTTGCCAGCAGATAAGAGGACATCATATCACCCTGACCGACGCCGATGCAACATATCACCCGGTTCACCCAACTGACTCTGACTGAGACCAATCACCCTGACCGACGCCGATGCCTATGAATTTTGATTTTAAATCTGACAATGCATCTTTCTCAATAAAATCTTCACCCAATTCATTCTTGGGTACCAAAACATGATCCCTGTACATTCTTTTTTCAATCTAACCAATGTTATGGCTCCTAATAATCTTAGTATCTTCTAAATCCCAAAATTGGAATCCAAAATCACTAGAACCGTAACCAATGAAAGTGCATATTTTGGATTTAGCATCCAATTTATTCCTATTTTCCTTATCAATATGCACAAAATATTTTAAACCAAATACTTTAAGAAAAAAAAGATCTACCTATTTTCCAGTCCATGCTTCTTCTAGTATTCCACCATCCAGTGCACTTGAAGGTCCAAAATTAATTAAATATACTGCCTTGTCTAGTGCTTCTACCCAAAAATGTAAGGGTAATCCAATAAGTATCCTCATGCTTCTTGCATGTTCCATGATAGTCCTGTTCATTCTTTTAGCTACGCTATTCTCCTGTGGTGTTCTAGTAATCGTTCTTTCTTTGTGTATTCCATTTAGTGAATAGTAATACTTGAAAGCATTACTACAGTACGCACCACCATTGTCAAATCTAAGGCATTTTAATTTTGAATTGGATTCATTTTCCACAAGGGATTTCCATATTTTAAAAGTCTTAAAAACATCATGTTTATGCTTTATATAATAAAACCATACCTTTCATGTGGCATCATTAATGAAAGTCACATAATATTGAGATCCTCCATGAAAATCTACTTGGGATGGTCCTCACACATCTGAGTGCACAATCTCCAATTTTCGCTCCTTCTTTGTTGCCCCAACTTTAAGAAATATCACTTTCTTTTTCTTTCTAAATATGTAATGCTCACAAAAATCAAGATCTACATGTTTCAAATATGTTAACTTACCCTTTTCCTTGAAGACCCACAGTTAATTAAATATACGAATGTATCTACTACTTATCCCCAAAACTTTAAAGGCAAACCAACATGTAGTCTCATGATTCTAGCACGTTCCATGATTATTCTGTTCGTTCTTTCATAAACTCCATTCTCATGTGGAGTTCTAGGAACCATTATTTATCTGCATATTCCATTCACTGAACAATAATAATTGAAATCCTTACTGTAGTACTCACCACATTGTCATATCTAAGGCACTTTAATTTTAAATTTGTTTCATTTTTCACAAGGTCTTTCCATCTTTTAAAATTCTCAAAAACATCAGATTTCTGATTAATACAATAAACCCATACCTTTATTGTGGCATAATCAATGAAAGTCACATAATATTGGAATCTTCTAAGAGAAGCAACCTGAGTTGGTCCCCATAAATCTGAATGAACAAGCTCTAATTTTTGCTTCTTTGTTGCCCCAACCTTAAGAAATATCACGTTCTTCTGCTTTCAAAATATATAATGCTCACATAAATCAAGGTATACATGTTTCAAATCTGATAACTTACCCTTTGTCTTTAATATTTGCATTCCTATTTCACTCATATGGCCTAGTCAATAATGCCACATGCTTGCATTTGAATCTAAAGTAGAAAACACATAAAAGGAATCAGTAACACAGGTAGACAAATACAATTTTCATACCTTCTTGCCTCTTACTACAATAAGGGCTCCCTTGGAAACTTTCCAAGAATCGGCTGTGAATGTAACCATGCATCCAAATTCTCCTAATTTCCATACAGAACTTAGATTTCTTTTGAGGCTTGACACATGCCTCACATATTTCAATACCCATGTATTTCCATTCTGAAATTTAAGATAAACATCACCTTTACTAGTAATCATGCATGGTTCATCATCTCCTTAAAAAAGATGTCCAAAATTACCCTGAACATAATTTGTGAAATAATCATTATTAGGGGTAGCATGGAAAGAATCTCCAGAATCTAAAGCCCATGATTCTACTTTATTATCTAAGGAGAGAATAATAACATCTTGCATTACCTCACTTGCAATGTTTTCCTCTTTACCTTTTTCTTTACCTTTGTCTGGTATATTCTCTTTGTTTTCCTTAAACCAACACTCCTTTGCATGTCCTCTCTTTCCACAATTCCAACAGATTATATCTCTGAATTTAGATATATATCTTCATTGTTTGTTCTACCATTCTTCTCTCTATTAGATCTCTCTTTAGATATTCCCCTTCTTTCCACATTCAAATCATTCCCAGATGATGATTCTCTTGTAATTTTCCTACGTATTTCTTCATTTAGGATTATAATACCCACATCATCAAAATTTAAAATATTAGAAGCAGATGTTGTATTACTAACAACCATTTCCAAATTATCCCAACTATCTGACAAAGAGCATAAGAATAAAATTTCTTTCACTTCATCATCAAACATAATATTAACCAATTTTAATTAATTAACAATAGAATGGAAATCATTCAAATGATTAGACACAGATCCACCTTCTTGCATTTTAGAATTAAATAATTTCTTTATCAAATAAAGTTTATTCAATACACTTGGGTTTTAATATAAGTTTTCTAAAGCTTTCATTAAATCTACCATGGTTGTTGTTTCTATTGTATTCAAATCTACAAATGTTTCCAGACTCAATCTTATAGATCCTAGAGCCTTTTTTTCAAGAATCTTCCATTCTTTGTCAGCCATTTTTGCAGACCTTGCCTTCTAATCCAAAGGAAAATATAAATCTCTCTGATATAGATAATCATCCACCTGCATCTTCCATAATTGATAATTACGGCCGTCAAATTTATCTACTCTATATTTTCTATCTTCTCTCATTGTTGTGCTCCCATTCAATCAAAAAACCCTCTGAGAGTAAATCCTGTCAACACACAAAACCTCCAAACAAAGATCTGATACCAATTGTTGGGGTTAAACCATAAACCAATGTTGTACAGATCTCTAATCAAATAAAGCATACAAACAATAAACACGAAATTTAACTAGAAGAAAAAATAAACAAGAGAAAGATAACACTAGATATAACGTGGTTCACCTAGTATGGGCTACGTCCACAAAGAAATGACCAATCTTATTATTCAGTACTTTACAAAGGAAATACAAATGAAGATCTATTATCTTCCACACCTCACATGATATACAATGTTTTCTCCTTACCAATTACTCTTTCTTTCTCTCCAAGGAAACTTACATTCAAAAAATGCCATTCACTACTTTTTAAACCTTAATTATCATGCCTTTATACATATACAAACTTAGGGCACCTTAGCTATGTGTTCAGAACCATTAGATCAACTTTACAATAAATATTAGATCTAATTCTTGTGACATAAATATAAAAATTCATACACATGCAACTGACGCCAGTTACCCTTAAGAATTGCCGAGATCATCCCTGCCTTGATCTAATACCATGGTCCCCAGGTGACTGACGCCGGTCAGGAAAATGATGCCGGTTATTGTGTATTCCAACATGTTTGTAAAGCATGCTAATGTGAAGCCATTAAGCTCCACAACTCAACAGTACATAGAGATGTGTACCTGAGACAAATCCGGAGAAGCTCGTGCTGACGTAAAATGCATAGATGTGGTAGTAAAAGCATGCCAAAAGAACCATATATGGTGTTGAACCATGGATCAACGCATTGATCCATGTAACATAGCAAAAAAGTGTAATATTGTGATGAAGTGCATTAAAACGAGAGTGGTGATTGTAATGTTGGGTGATTGATGACTTCAAGTGTGTATGATGACGATAAGATGGAGTAGGGAGTGATCAATTCCCGACCTGATTATGTGTATATGAATATTCAACTAGAGGATTTGAACATCTTGTCGCCATAGGAAGAGTGTAGGGAGAAAAGTGTGTTATTCTCCAATCTCTAACTACATCCTCAAGATCTAGCCATTGCAGACAAACTCAAATCAAACATTTGTGATTTTTTGGACCTAGGTAAATTCGATCAAATAATTGACCCATATAGGAGTGGTATAGAAAAGGCACTCTTGCCCCCACTCCATGGGTGTCACCGCAATGTGATGGATTCTAAGTTAGGTCATCTGGAAGAAACCTGAAATGTATGATGGCTTCCAAGTTAGGTCATCTGGAAGTAAACATGAAATGTAGAATAACTTCCCAAGTTAGGTCATTTAGGAAAGTAATGAATGTAACTCCCAAGTTAGGTCATGTGGGAAGCCATATATGATTATTGTTAGAGGTTTGAACACATTAATAGATTGATTAATTGTCTTGATTGATTACTTGTAGAGATATTTTACGCTATTTACCCCTAGGTTGTGTCATCAAGGGGAATTGATAGAAATTGATGTATGGAAATATTTTAACACTTGTTGCCCCCAGGTTAGGTCATTAGGTGGAAGTGATGAAATGTCGCATAGGGAATTTATACGTTTGTTTCCCCCATATTAGGTCATTAGGGGGAATTGATGGTAAAATGTCATGTAATAAATTAGTAAATGTCTAAAAATGGAGAATTGGTAGTATTGATCAAATGCATAGTGATATAAAAAGAATTATAGGATGACCCCAATGATATGCCCCCCTTTCGGCGAAAGGGGAAGTGATGATAAGAGTGAATGCTAAGCCGAAAGTAAGCATGAGATAAATAGGCAGTGTGATAAAGATCATCGAAATGTGTGTGGATTGATTGAAGGACAATGTGAAGGAGAGATAACGCATGTGTAATGTGTATGGTATGATGGTAGGTGGATTTCTAAAAATAACGCCATAAATAAGGTGTAAATTAGAGTAGAAACACTTGAGATATGACAAAAACATAGTAGTGTGTATTAGTTGCAAGAATAAGCACGAAATAATGACCATAATAAAGTAGGTGATGAAAAGTAACTATAAGTAGTGAAGTGAAAAAGTGTTTAATCACTTCATTTGGTTTTGACGTGATTGTGAGAGTGAGTACTAAGTGAGTGAAGATTCCGTAAGTGAGAGCAATACGTACTAGCTAGATTGAGAGGGTGGCGATCGTCATAGCATCACAGATGAAGACGAAATTGAAGTACGATGTTTTTTTCACAAAATGTGTGTGTAGCACTTGGTTTTATTAGATTTTTGCAAATTTGAGATTATGAATTTTCTCGGTGTTTTAGACCTGGACAAGAGCGGTAGGGTGCTAGTGACCCTTTGGACATGAGTGCCCAGAACTAGGGTGCTAGTGGGCAATATTAGGTGAGTGGGGGCCACGAAGAATGGGTGAGGATTTGAATTATATTTTTAATTCATAAGTGGAGGATTTTAGGTGAGTGGGGACCACGAATGGTGGGTGAGGATTTGAATTTGAATTTTAATTCAATAGTGGAAAAACATGGAGAATAATGACATGTTGTGAGGATTAGATTATTTTTAGATTTGGAAATGGATAATTAATCAAATTATATTTGATTAATTCGAAGTGTATTTTTGTGGGAAATGAGGAAGGGAAATTAATTGATTTAGGATAGATGTGAAATTGGGGTGTCTACATTTGCCCCTCTTTGGAAGGGTAATATGAAAGTAGTGTCCTTTCAAAGAAAGTAGACGGTATGGGGGAAGAATTCAATCTACTTTTTAAAAGGTAGAGTGAATGTTTGTTGGGGAGAATAGAAAGTGGTGAGTGACGGATGTCATGGTATCCTCCAAGACAAAAATGTCATGAGAAGATGTGATTATGGATAGATGTGGTGATGCCCCCTCGAGAGGATTGATGAGAATGAAATATACGACAGAACTCTCGAAAAGAAGGGAAATGGATTTGGTGGAGAAGAGGACGATAATGAAGTGGAAGAGACTGGAATGACCGCACGACGCAAATGGAGAAAGGATTCAATCGACCTTGAATGCTAGGTGTGAGGGTGTGTGGGAAAGAGAAAAGGGAATGGATAGGGTTGGGGGTTGATTATGAGAAGAGTAAGGGAGATAGGGGAGGGAAAAAAAGGAATGAAAGAGGTAGAAATAAGAGAGAGGGATGATAGGGGAAGAAGGGAATGATGAAGGACAAACAAGGAAAAAAGAGCAAAATGACAGAGTAGAGGGTGAAGGGATGAAATAGAGAGATGTGCAAAATGAAGGAAGCAACAGAGATAGTAAAGAGGGATACGTGGCAGTGAAATAAATGAGAGAGTGAAGAAAAGTAGGAAATGGGAAAGGATAAATAAGAAGGAGAAAACGAGGTGGGAGTAGGGGGTGAAATGGAGGGAAATGGAAAGAGGACAAAAGAAGAAGTAGAATGGAGAAAAAAAAGAAACTATGAGGGGCGAGGAAAGTGTGAAAAAGAGGAGAGAAAGGAAGAGAAACATATACAGAATGAACAAAAAGGTAGGGGTGGTAGAGAAAAGGGGAAGTGGTCAGAAGAAACGTGAAAATTAGGGGAGAGGAAAGGAAGATAGAATGAATACAAGGAGAAGATTGAAGGAATCACGTCATTGCGAGGAAGACCAAGGCAAAGAATATGGAACAGACCGTATGGAGATGCATGTGGAGATTGGGATGATAAAAAAGACAGGACAACGCTGAACAACCAGGTTATCGATGGGGATGTAAGGAGGAAACGTGATGGAAAAAGGGGAAGAAGATGATATAGGGGAAGTAAAAGAAGACGAGGGGTGGGAGAGAGAAGAGGATAACAAAGAAAATGATGGAGAAGGAAGGGAATACAAAAAGGGGGTAATAAGTGGAAAGGAAATGGTAGAAGGAATGTTGAAAGAAGAAAGAGGGGAGGAATGACATCGATTGGAAAAGATATGGAGATGCATGAAATGAGGATACTAGGATGATGGGAAAATAGAAAAAGGATGTATGATGAAGACAATAAAGATAGTGAAGAGGGCAAAGAGGAGATGGAGAGATGGGTAAGAAGCGACAAGAAAGGGTGGGAGTGAGGGAAAAGAATAGGAGAGAAAAGAGAATGGGGGATAGAAGAGGCAATGCCAATGAAAGGATGTTAGGGAAATCCTCTTGACAATGAGTGGTGGGGAAGGGTGAAAGAAAAAATGAAAAAAGAGAAAGCGAACGAGGACTGGAAAGGGTAACGCCAACAAAGGGACGTTAGGGAAAACCCGTTGCCAATGAGTGGTGGGCTTAGAGGAGGGAAGAAATGAAGGGAAAATCTAGAAGGTCCAAGGGAGTGAATGAGGTCGTGCGGAATGAGGATTGACAATTTTTAGGGAAAACCCGTTGACAATTATGAGTGCGGGAAGAGAAGATGATGATGAAAGAATGATATAGGAGTGTTAACAGTAATGGCGAATATGTGTGTGGGTAGAAATGTAGGGGGAATGTGAGAAGATGAAGGGGAAAGAGTGAAAAAGATGGGAGGGAGGAGTTAGGACAAAGTGAAAGCGAAGAGAGGATGGGGGTGATGAGGATGAACGAGGTGAGGATGAAGAACCAATACATGAAAAGAATGGGAAGAAACGGTATGAAGGATGATGGATCAAGGAGGGGAAAATGGGGGAAAAGAATGTCATTGTAGGTGGAAGAGATGAGGTGTATGTTGTAAGAAGATGTGTGGAGAAAGGATAATAGTAGGAGGAAAAAGTGGGTAATAGGAGATACCAGGTGGAAGAAACGATCGATAAAGTGAACTAAGAATGAGGCGGGGGAGAAGTTCACGATGACAAGTTAAGTGTAGGGAGGACCCTGACATAAGATTGTCATGTGATGGAAGTGGTTAAGTAAGATTGCCATGTGAGCAAAACTGGAGATGAAAAGTGGTCAAACGAGAAGTGGTGTTTGCGAGAAGCAAAAAGGATGTGAAAGGATGTGATAATGGGGAATGAAGAGGAAATATGGATGGTGAAGGGTGTGTAGTGATGGGGAAAGGCAAGGAGACAGATCATCCTTAAGAGGGACTCTTAAGTGAGATCGCCATGCCGGGTGAGTGGTTAAATAAGATCGCCAAGCTGAGAAAGAAGGATGATGTTAGAGTTGGTGGGAATAGGGTATGACAAAATGGACTGAAGGGGAACCCTCAAGTGAATTTGCCATACTACGAGAGCGTGTAAGTAGGATGACCTAGGCATAAGGTGGATTTGGGGAAGGATGAGAAAAGAGTCAGTGAGGTATGCCTAAGTGGTATATGATATGAGATGAGGTGATAATAAGAAAGAAAGGACACAAAGGAGTATAACATGAATGGATGAAGGAATATATGCAGTGGAGGGTGGAGAGTGTGAGGGGAATCCTTAATTGGGATGCCCACGTGGTGAGAGTAATGATGCGGGAATCGGAAGTAGAAGAGGTGGAGTTGGAAGATGTGTTTGGTGGTGATGGTTATTTAATGAGAGGGCAGGTGGTGAAGAAGCTTCTACAGCGGGAAGATCTTAGGGAGAGGGTAAACCTCCACTGAGGATTCAATATAGAAGGGGTTATTAAGTAAGATTGTCAAGCGGGAAGAAAACGGGTGAAAGGAAAGAATACCAATGGGTGAGAGGGGACAGGAATGGTGAGAAGGGTAATATGAGTATAAGCGGTAGAGGAGTAAAAATGAGAAGTGAGAATGAATGGATCAAATACATGGTGATCATGGTGGGGGAGAAGGAGCTGCTGGATAGTGAATGCTACTTGAGAAAGATCGTCAAGTAGGATTCGCAAAATGCAACGGTGATCAAGTAGGATTCGCAAACTGGAGAATGTATTAGTATGGGTGAATGGATGGGGTGCAAAGTAAGATTTTGATCATGCAGGAAGATACTCACGTGACGAAAAGCATCTTAATTTTAATATAGCACATAACAGGATGCATCGTGATATAAAAGATCAGGATGACTAGACTGTAATATGCATGATAGCATAGACAGGGGCCATCAAAAAGGTTTGATGCCCCAGTACGATATGCAAATGGAAGAGAGCATAGACAGAGGCCATCAAGAAAGTATGATGCCCCAGTACGACATGCAATCAGATAACATAAGAATATTACAGAGAACACCAGGATATATAAAATCAAGATGCCCCCTGTAATATATCAAGATACAAGAAAGTAATTAATAATTTGCCACTAATAATGCAACACAAGAACCAGTAAACATGTCCCTAACGTGTTCCACAGTGATGATTGATTAGATGTGCCCCCAAGCAGAGGTACAAAGGATTGGGCCAGTCTCCTGAAACAAGGAAACAATGATAGCCAGATTTTCCCCAAGCGAGGATTCACGCGAGGAGAAGTGGTTTGAAATTGGTAGTCATAAGGTGGTTGGACCATTCATTTGGGATAATAGTTCAAAGGATGAACTGTGTTACTTATTGAGTTTTTACAATTTTGTGGATGTTTTTGGTCTTTTGAAAATTTTACAAATGTTTTTGTATTTTGGATATTTTCTAATGTTTTTGTTTTTGGATTTTTGGATTTTCTAATGTTTTTGAATTTTTAGGATGTTTACACTGTGTTTGGAATTTTGATGATTTTCAAATGTTTTTGGATTTTTAGATTTTTACATTGTTTTTGGATTTTTGGATTTTGACACTGTTTTTGGATTTTTAGATTTTTACGCTGTTTTTAGATTTTTGATGATTTTCAAATGTTTTTGGATTTTTAGATTTTTACATTGTTTTTAGATTTTTGGATTTTGACACTGTTTTTAGATTTTTACATTGTTTTTAGATTTTTTTACGATATTCAAATGTTTTTTTGATTTTTACATTGTGATTTTTTTACAATTTATGGACCAGAGTGCAGACTTATTTTTGAGAGACGATGTACCGTGTTCCGCATTGTAACTTATGCTCAAAATAACATAAATTCACTTTCCATTGGCATGATATGGTGGTGATGATATGATGAAAAGAATTCCAACTCCATTCTTGACTCCACACAACTAGTAAGATGTGTGGGCTCATCACCAAGAATCAAGAAGGACGTAGGAGGTAGATAATGAATATAGAGACAAATGCTAACAACAATCCCTTTAGGAAATTGTGACTCCATTCTTCATAATGGTACTAAACCGGTTTCAAAAATAGCTTTCACTTTATGAGTCACATGCTAGACTTAGACAGTTATGTGGCCTGCTGATTGATAAGATATGAGGTTAAGGGATAGTTCTCTCTTCACTTAGGCATCTAAATTACGTGTTTGGGGATTCTATAATTTGTAAGCACTGTAA
This sequence comes from Taxus chinensis, assembly GCA_019776745.2. Taxonomy (NCBI): domain Eukaryota; kingdom Viridiplantae; phylum Streptophyta; class Pinopsida; order Cupressales; family Taxaceae; genus Taxus; species Taxus chinensis. Next base: position 146,958,576 of record CM034149.1, read on the forward strand.
GATTGTGTATTTTTGAAATGACTCCCTATGCCTTGCCCCATGCTACTAGTGAGAAGCAAGGGCTTATCACCAAAGGCAAAATATAGGCGAGTGAATTTCTTTTTTGTCTTTTTTTTTGTTTTGTTTTGTTTTTTTGTTGTTGTTTTTTTTTTTTTTTTTTTTGGTTTGTTTTATTTATTTTTTTTGGAATATTTTGCAATGTTTTTATGCTTGTATGAGAATGACCCTCTACGCTTTGCCCCATGCCACTTGTAAGAGGCAAGGGTTTATCACCGAAGACAAGACGTAGACGAGTAAGGGCATCTTCCTCCATTCCTAGTCTCACACTACTAGTAAGAAGTGTGGGCTCAACACCAAAGACTACGAAGGACGAAAGATGTGACAATGAATTATTCATAAGTTATTGAAGTGATAGATTTTTTTACAATAGTGCTTTGTATTTGGGAAGAAACATCTGCCCCCAATCTCAGCCCCACACGACTAGTAGGACGCGAGGGTTCAACACCAAAGACTGAGATAGACGACCAAACGAACTGGGTAACGAAGTTTAGAGCTTTGTTATGAAAGAGAGAATGTATTAGAAGGGAATATATTACCATCAGTAAGCTTCTAGGTATGACCATAGAGGAAAGCGACTGAAAGTGGAAGAAGTATGATGCTCACAAACTTAATAGGATTTATATTAGCACTTGTCTCATGATGATAAATATGAAGACGTGATTTTGATAAATAAAATATATACCAATAGAAATGAATAAATTTAAATTATTTGGAGATAAGAAAGACAAAAGGAACAATGTACACGTTGTATCCTGGAATAGTGAACATCTCAAGGATAAAATTTCTTTAAATGAACTACATTCATTGGTTCATCAAGATCTTGACCATCTGCAGTGGCCAATTTATAGGCTCCAGAGCCAAATTTATCTATGATTTCATTGGGCTCAAATTTGTCTTGTTTATCTCGTTCTTTGGGTGTGTTCTTTCGATTTTCTTTGAGAATGAAATGATTGACCTTAAATTTTCTAGGTTTGAATTTTTTATGGTAGCTATGTCGTAGCTGATTTTGATATACTTGAAGATGATCTAGGGCATTAAGTTGTTTTTCATCAAGAAGCTCGAGTTCATTAAGGCATGAATGTTGATAATAATCTTTATTGATTACATCTTTGAGGGATATTATAAAGGATGGGAATTCAACCTTAACATGTAAAATATCTTCCCCACCATAAACAAGGGAGAAGGGAGTGGCCTCAGTTTGCATTGTTTGATTTTTTGCTTCTGTTTGTCCATGAATTAATTGATATGACAATAGATTCAAAATTAAAGATGGAAAAGGTGGCATAAAGATATTCCTAGGTATACATACCTCGTAGAATATATGCACATAGAAGTCTTGATAGGTGAGAATCATTAGTGATGAGATGCCTGCAAGATCGATCGTTGAAAATATGATGGTCATGACAGGTTGCATTGTTGCAAGTGTCCAAACTTGATGTGGTTGTGTTTCGACAAAAAGGCTAGAGATGTTAGGCATAAGAGTCAATATTGGAAGAATAGAATCAAACTTAATGGTACATGTTGATGGAACCTCGTCTGTAGTGTCTACAGTAATATCAAGGTTTGAAAGGGAGTCTTGAAACGAGATCAAGGTCTCGTTAGATGTTGGAAGAATGTTGTCACCCAAAACAGGTTCAATATATGTTTGGGCTGAAAGAGAGTCTTGAAATAAGTTCAAGTGCTCAGTAGATGTTGGAAGAATGTTGTTGTCCAAAACAGGTTCAATGTATGTTTGAACTAATGGAAGGAAATTTGAAGAAGATATGGATTGGTTTGGAATTAGAGAGTCTTGACTGTTGTCGTCATGATCTCGTGGAATTTCAGTATATATAGGAGTTTTGACAGTAGTCAGCTCTTCATGGAAAGTTGTGGTATTGGATGTGTCATTGGTTGCAAGAGCATTGTCATCAAGTTCTACAGAGATGACGTCGTCGTCAATTAAGTCTTGGATGTAATTCTTAAATCGTACACATTTATCTATGTGATGACCATCAATGCGATGAAAGTCACAGTATGTGTTAGGTTTGTACCAGCATGGCTTAGCTTCCCCTTTGACAAAGGGTTTTGTAATTGGATATTTTATCAGTTTAGCCTCTTTTAGTTGATGAAAAACACTAGAAAGACTTTCTCCAAGGGGGGTAAACTGACGTTGGACTTTACGTGAACTGATTTCTTCGTGAGGTTGTATGATCAGATTTTTGGGTGATCTCTCACTGATTTGGGTAGCCATATGAGAGAGTTGTGTTGTCATCTTATTAATTTGTTCTAATAGCTCATTGTGTGATGTTTTTCGTGAATTCTTCATGTTTGAAAGAGAGGGAGAATGAAGAAATGTGTGATGAAGAAATCAACCTATTGATTATGATCTTTGTTTTCACTCAATCAAGTTTTAACAAGGCTATAAGGAGTAAGCTCAAACAAGCTACTCGGGATACAAGTGAGATATAACTTAAACAAGCTATGACGAATATGTTGATTGGTTTGGATTAAACAATCTTAACAGATTAAAATGTAAGGAGTACACTCAAACAAGGTACTCAATACAAGTGGGATGTAGCTCAAACAAGCTATGATGAATATGTTGATTGGTTTGGCTTTAACAAGCTCTGGATTTTTGATAGGAAGAGTAACTCAAACAAGTGACTCAACACAGTTGTGAACTCAAAATGAGTTTTGAAGGGATTTGTGTCGGATGGGATTTTGTTAAACTCGACAGCTGATGAAATAATGAGTGAACTCAAACAAGTCACTCAATGTCATTTTGATATAGCTTGAAACAAGCTAGAAAGAATGTTCTGACAATTGATGAGATAAGGAGTGAACGCAAGTCACTCAATATCTATTGGATATAGCTGAAGACAAGCTATGACAGATGTATTATTGGCTAAAGTGAGCTAATGAAATTGGTGTGATGTTTTGGTCTATGTTGTTGGATTGTTTGGATGTTTTCGCTTGGTATTGAATTGGTCGAGAACTGATTTTTTTTTTTTGTGGAACACAACTAGGGTCTGAACTTTTACAATGAACACATTGATATCAGCCAAGTTTTATGATAAAATAATGCTAAACTATTGTGTTTTCAAACAGCAAGCAGTCATGTGGATTCAATTGTTTTGGCTTATGAGGTAACTTCTTCAGGAATGATCATTGTTTCATGCAATCATACAAGTATGCTGTGAAATGGTGGATGCAGGCTCTTATTACTCCAAGAAGATGCGTCCTCCGATATACCCTAGTCCTGATATACCTAATTCTGTACGGGGACAGAATTGGTACGGGGAACCCTTAGAGCACTGGAGGAGACTCACCAATTCTTACTTGCCTGTTTTGGAGTGAATCACCACGTCCAGAACAGGTTTTGTGAAAAGGTGGAAGGTGATGGAGGGATGAATGTGTATGGTGTCCTTATAACTCCCCGAAGATTTACAGGGACGATGCCCAGGCTTCGTTGTTACAGCTATTTAGGCGTGACTCGCATGCGCTGCACGACAGCATTACCTGTAAGTGAAGAGCAGCGGCGAGGTAAATACCGAACGCTGTGATGAGACTAGGTCTCAAAGTGCAATGCAGATGCAAATGCTGTTGGTGCGTGGTAGTCAAGTCCACGTCACCGGTGTAGCTTTGGTGGTGATGAAATCCACCTTGTCTACGTGCAAAAACAATATGATAAAGTGATTAAACGCAGGGTTCTTTCCAACTTGAAATAAATCACTAGCAGAAAATAATTGCGTACCTGAGCGTACTTTTTGTTTTTTTTTTAGTTTCAGCAATTGTCTTTAAATGGTGGTATTTTTGCGGGATTTTTGTTGTTTTTGTTTTTGTTTTTGTTTTTGACAATATTCCAGCAACGCGGTTCTACAGAAAACAAATTAGTAGTTATCCTGCAAATGAAATGTTAGAAAAGTGATCGTGGTTGTTTTTTATTTGCCAGATCGCTCAAAGGCGCAGGAAAAGAGCATACACAACCAACGACCAAAAAAATATTAAGAATATGACAAAGGAAAATAATTATTAAAATGACAGTTGAAAAACAAAGCTAGAGGATCCTGCAATGTTAGAACAAGAAACTAAAAAATTGTGACCGTTTCTGATTTTCTAGATCGCTTGAAGGCGCAAGAAAAGAGCATACACGGATACAATTAAAATAGACTTTTTTTTTTTTTAAATATTAATAATTATTGCAATTAATCATGATTGCGAAATAGTGATAATGATTATGTTCACAAAAAAGAAAAATGATGAAAGAAGAGGGTGAAAACGTTACCGAGAAGTGTTTTCGTGGAAAATTTAAATGTAAGGCAAAAAATTAAAAATAAAAATTATTTTCTAAAGCTTGAGTGGCCTCACGTTTCTGATTTCCAAGATCACTTTTGAAGTGCGAGGAAAGAGCATACGTGTGAGGATGTTTCATGAAATAAAAATTAAAAAATAAAAAATAAATAAAACTATAATTTTGTTGTTTTTTTGTTAAAAAGACAGGTGTTAGAAGAAATGAAACCAAATTTTTTCTGTAAGTCTAAATCTAAAAATTATTTTTGCATTGCATAGATCTTTTCAATACCTTTCCGTTAAAAAAAAAATGAAGTCATTCCGAGTTCGGGAGCAAAAGTTATGGCTTCCGGAAGATGGGCTACGAGAACGCTCTGAATGAAAATTTTAAACGTGAGAAAAACGTCCCGGGAGCTGGTTTTTTTTATTTTCTGACTTCTATACTTCACCTGAGAAGCTAAAATTTGGACAGCAAGGTTAAAAAATAAAAATAAATAGAAAGAAAGTGTTAGATCATAAAATGATTGACTAAAATAAAAGAAAGAAAAAAATAGTAAATGATTAATTTCTTACAAAACAGTTATTTTAGCAAAAGGAAATAAATAAATATATTTTCCGGATTGGTTGTCCCATGACACTAATATGATAAACTAATGATTAGTGCTTGTGTTTCTATAGATTACGAGTGAATAGAAAAATCAGAACTACTAAACACCAAGCACCGAGGAGATCAAAGACAGGATGAGCTGCATAGTTTCATTGTTGCTATAACCTGCAGATACACCACAAGACACCACACAACAAAGACACTAACCAAAGCGTGAAGGTTAACCAAAGAAGACCATAAGGAATAGAAAAGGAAATAATAATAAACAATAATAAACAAAGAACGGATAAAACCACTAATTGGGAAATTAATGGTAACAGATCGAAAGTAACCGGGCGTGCCAGAATGTAAGCTATGAAAAATACACTACTAACAAGGAAGTAAAATACCAATAATCATACCTCCTCCTTCGCGTTCCGTAGCAAACCTCAGAATGGGCTAGGAAACTTGGATTGAGCCCTGATTTTGTGATATGTAGGTGCTTTTCTTCAAGACGGAGCAAGACCTTCCTGCAACAACGATCCTCTTACTTTGCACTGGATGGGAAAAAGGATTATGAGGCTATTTTGGCATTAGGACAAGGCAGAATGATGTTCTTTGCTCAAAGGATGCAAGAACTTAGATATGGCATGAAAGCTTATTCTCCGTGTGTTTAGAGGGGAGGGGTAAGGTTGTATTTATAGCCTGAGGGAGTGATTAGCTTAGATTAATTTAAGTAATCATGGTTTGAAAATGTGGGCAAGATTAAGTGGGTGGTTTGAAAATGTGGGCAAGATTAGGTGGATGGTTTGAAAATGTGGGAAAGATTAGGTGGATGGTTTGAAAATGTGGGCAATATTAGGTGAGTGGGGGCCACGAAGAATGGGTGAGGATTTGAATTATATTTTTAATTCATAAGTGGAGGATTTTAGGTGAGTGGGGACCACGAATGGTGGGTGAGGATTTGAATTTGAATTTTTAATTCAATAGTGGAAAAACATGGAGAATAATGACATGTTGTGAGGATTAGATTATTTTTAGATTTGGAAATGGATAATTAATCAAATTATATTTGATTAATTCGAAGTGTATTTTTGTGGGAAATGAGGAAGGGAAATTAATTGATTTAGGATAGATGTGAAATTGGGGTGTCTACAGATAGGATAGGATCCGAGGTAGTTGTATGGAGGCCATACCATGATTATGGAGGGTGGTCAGAGGATGTTGTACAATTACGATGTATAAGTAGGACTATGTGGTTGGAGGATCGATTTTCAAGAGTGGCTGAGCTATTTCAGGTAGAGAGAGTATCACGATAGTTTGGCATGGCTCAGGATGTGCCCTAAGAGCCATATATATTATTGCGAGTGATTAGGGCACAGAGGAGGACCGGGGTTAGACCAAGTCCCACATGAGAGCAACTAGTACCTCCTGGACCAGATGAGCTAGACATAGCGATAGAGCCAATAGATTCTAATGATGTAAGTTGTACAGAGGAGTATCACACATGGTGGGTGACACATCGATGGGTATTGTTATTTCCATTGTTTGGAGATGCAATGGGGTTAACACATAAAGGAGGAGAAGAGGGGGAGACGCATGCCCCCGATAATATAGTATCAGCTGTAGTTGAGCGTAAGTATATGTATAGTTTTATTATGTACTTTTTTGTGTACCTTGTTGTAGCGATAATTATCTAAGTTGTTGTGTTATTTGTGTTACAGGTGGTGCGTATTGGTCCTTGATAGTAGACACATCCATCCGCACATTGACGTAGAATGTGCCAACCAATGTACTTGGTGGAGGTATACTTGAACGTGTGGACAATATCGCGGGAGAGCATGTCCATTTGTTTGAGCTTGTGGCCATAACAACAGTGACGTGTAATCTATTATTAGGCGTGAGGGACAAGGCACACAAGGAGATCTTGACGAGCCATAGAGGCATTGGGTGGTGGTCCCTTAGCACATGATGTATTTGCATGATACATGGATTTGCAGTGTCAGTTTTTAGAGCAGTTGATGGAGAACACCTTATTACATAGGCAAGTAGAGAGGTATCGAGGCCGTGAACAATGACACAAAGTTAGTGGCGAGGCATCTAGTTATAGGGCTCTCGCAGTACCCGAGAGCGATAATGATGATGAGGTTTGATTTGTGTTATTGTATATGATGTGGGGGGGTTTCCCTCTAGCAATGAAACATTTTTGTAATAATTATTGTATTCGATACACACACACACATATACATACATACATACATACATACATACATACATATATATGTTATTGATATACGATGAGTTTATTTTGTTACGTGCTATGTCGCAATGTGACTCAATGTTTGTTGTTGTTAATGTGTTGTATATCGTTCTTGCGTATAGATGTAGACTCACAATATAATGTTGATAATGATAGACAAAATGTGTAATGTGAATGATGGTAGATAATATATATAATTTGATTGATGAGTTATATGAGATTTATATTTCTTGAATGGAACTTGTAATGCGTAGTTAGTGTAATGATGATAATAGAATGTATGGAAAAATAGATAATATATGATTAGTGAACTAACATGTGGTGATGAATTTTATAATTGAATACGATCGTATTATGTTAGTGTAATGATCGTGGGGGGGATTAGTGATGCCCCCTAGCGTGTGAATGAATACGCTCATTTAGTTAAGATCCCTCAATAGTCAACAATGAGACGCGTAAACAAGAGTGCGTCATCGGGAAGTGATTGAGTGCGCTAGATGAATCTACGAAGCACATGATGAAATGTTCTTAGAGAAAAACCCTCAACAATCATGTAAGAACCGTAAGAAGGGGTAAGGTGATAGTAATCACCTACCAAAGACCAAGGTGACGCGAAACGGTGGAAGCATGTGGGATGGAAGCAACATAAGTGTATGAATTGAACTGAATGTCATATAGAGCTATGGTGGGATGGATGAATGTAGAGGGTTGTGGCAGCCGATGTAAAGCAATAACCTGATGTGATAAGTGAGATGGATAGATTGGATGTGGTGGATGTGATGGTGTAGTGATGGATGGATGTGGTGGAGAGTGTGCACGAGTGAGAACCTGTGGTGGTGGACACGTGATAACCTTAGTATTAGATGGAGGAGACAAGTCAATGTGGGTAGAAATGCATTGAAGAGGTAGAGGAGAGATAAACCATTGACGTGAGCGAGAGCCAAAGGAAATCATGCCCTTATCTTCTAATTGTTGCAATCTATCATGAAGGGTAAAACAATCATTGTCCCTATGGCCATTGATGTGATGATAATTACAATAGGGTTGATCACATTGACAATGTAGATAATGTTTTAGAGAATGTTGGTTAGAGGGTAAGAGAATTAGACTCTCATTAAGTAAAACATGCATCACCTCATGTGGTCAAGCGTGATGAGAGAAGTGTAATGGCTCATGCGAGACAAATGGAGTGGGTGGAGAAGTAATTTTTCATGGAGGAGGAGAATAAGTATGCTTCTGTGATGGAATAGGTTGAGCTGGCTTGCTAGGTCGATATGGTGACTGTGTAGGACACTCAACTGATGACAATGGGGGAGCACTAGATGATGCCATAAAAGTGGAGGTAGATGGAGGGTCAATGACATGTGTTGAGAGAAGATCTTGTTTGAGGTATACGACTTTGTAACATAAGAGAGTGAATGAATCACATGTATCATATTGTAATCTTTGCTTAAGCGCAGGAACCAAACCATGACATAAAATGAATTGTTTCTCTAAATCAATGGGTTGGAATATTACTTGATGTATATATAAGTATTGAACCGTAAGATATAATCTGTGATATATTTTGTTGAACCTTGATGTAAATTAGGTAGGCATTCATAATTAACTCTAGGGTCATTGTTGATGATAAAATGATAGAGGAAACTGTAGTCGTAAAATCATGCACTTACTATTACATTTATGCCACCAAATATGTTATTTTATATATAGATCTCGCTTAAAAAAGTATTCACTAATGACCTATCCCCTAGTCCTTTCGTCAGTTAGTTGGTCGTCATCATCATTTGTATTGCGCAGTCATCAGTTATTTACACAATTCTGGTTGTCTCTCAGGGAGTCTCAGGTGTCATTATTTGGTCATTTGTCATCTCTAGTCTTTGACTAGGGTGCCTAGAGTAGAATTAGGGTGCCCATGGGTGTCATGGTCCTTGTTTTAGGTGCCCTGGTCCCGCCAGCACTTGCATCTAATTTAGAGTTTCAAGGTCGGTCTTTGTAATTTTCCCCCTCATTCCCCTAGGTACTAGTTGGCATGTCGGCTCATTAGTGTCAAAATTTGAGCAAGATATCTCTATATAAACATAACATACCTACTATTTTATGGGCGGACTATCTACCACCAAGGGTTAGATATCTACTAAGGAAAGGGGTTGTATTTGGGCATCATTACATCACACACATTGCATAGGAAGGGTCGTATTCATTCTATTCCATCCACTATTTTCATTTTACATCTAGTTATTGCCCCCTATATTTGCGTCATTAACGCTAGCGCACCCTTGGAACACAATTGCACTCACAAACACACAAAACTACATTTGGTTTGGAATATAGTGTGACACTTAGTTGTAAGTCCACCATTGTGGCAGTTAAAGTCAGTCTGACCCCTCCATATGCATCTTTCTTTTTTAGGTATTTGATGTTTTGTATGGGATTTTATAGGTAGAGCTTCATTACAGGTTCACGGTGACATAAGAGAAGTTACTATGACAACCACATGACAAGGATCAAGACATTGTGAAGATCTAGCAACACTTCTAGATTCAAGTCTTGATTTGTTCTGCAAACCAGAGCGCCCATATTGCAGATTAGGGCACCCAAAGGTGCCCTGATCCTCTTCCAGGTGCCCCAATCTAGTCAAATTTCCATCCACTGCAATTTTCTGGGTTGTACCGTCATTCTCTGCTTCGTCTGCACATCATCCTGTCCAGTCTGGAATCACATCAAGGTAAGTTATTTTATGGTTAGTACCTTATCTCTCTTATTTCAATTATTTCATTTCATTTAAATATCAAATTAAATTAATTAGCATCTACATTTCAGTTTATAATATTTATTTCATTGTTAGCTATCTAGATTAACTCTTAAATTCAATATTTTAGTTAAGCAGAAAACATCCTCCGTGTCATAGTAATTATTAATGGACCCAACGAGAAGATGAGTGTACCATTGCAATGCCTCATCGGTAATACTATGTCGAAAAGCCTTAAATAATAACCTATCATTAGAATAGGAAGTCATAGCCATGCGGTAATGAAGGAGGTGAGCATGAGGCTCACTAGTACCATCAAAACATGTGAATGTAGGCATGATAAAGTCCTTTGGAAATACAAAGTTATGAATCCTCTTGGGAATAGGGTTACCAAGTAATGAATTATTGTCAATAGAAGCATAGTAAGCCATACTTTCTAGAGTGAGAGAGTTAACCTGAGATTGTAATTGACCTATGACATGCATGAGAGATAGGATATCTTGTGAAGGAATAATAGAATATGGCAATAATGTGTTGAGTTGTTGTAACTTGCCATTGTGAATGACCATAGGAATTTCAAGAGAAGATAAAGGAGATTCTGATGCTAAAGGCACACTAGGAGTGGTGACGAAGAAGCTATAGTAGATGGTATATATGGAATACGCATAGCAGTGGTAGGAATAGCATTAGAAACACCCCTATGAGGTGAAGTGGCCAATGGAGACACAATAATGGGAGAAGATAAAGTAATAGGTGTAGATGATGCGACAAAGGGAGAGGAAATGGTGGTGGAAGAAGAACCAACAAATGGAGATGACTCATGCACTATGCTAGATATAACCTCAGGAGAAAGTGGTGATAGAGATTCACACTTTGCATAATGAAAAGTAGGATAATCATTGCTATTAATTGTGTCATTAACATATCCTAAAGACTCAGATGTGAGAATGCCATTAAGCATACTATCGTTAAGGTCATCAACATAATATGAAGGTGTATGAGAACTAGTATGTGATGAATGATGAAAAGAAAGATCAGAAATAGGAGAATCACGAGATGAAACTATAACAATGGTTTGACTAGGAGAAGAATCGATATGCACATGTGATCGATTGTTAATACCAAGCATGTAATCGATAAAATAATCATCTAGGACTTCCTTAGAAATATCATAAGGAGGATCACTAGTAGCCGTATAACATGGTGTACAATGAGTAAAGGCTACGGGGTCCTAAAAAATACTAATACTAATAGGAAAGTTTTCAAAACTAGTAGGCACATATTATTGACCATCTAAGAGTTGTTATTGGATGCCATCTGGTAGAGTAGAAGTAGAGTAGGATTACTATAGAGAGATGTGAGCTCAGCGATGGCAGCGTAATCATAGATATGATTGAAGCTAAAACGAGACATGATGGGGTGAGAAGAATATGAACTATGGTTAGCCATTAGGGTTCTAAGCGGATTTTAGGGGAAAAAATGTTCTAAAGTACAAGTTCACTAAAAAGATTAACTAAAATTATGAATTTTAGAATTAATATAAACAAGTACAACAATGAAACGATTGATATAAACTAAAATATAAATGATAACTAATTTTATTTGATATTATAAATAAAATAAAATAATTCAATAAGAGGGAAAAGATACTAACATGAAATGGACTTTCCTCGCAGTGATCTAGAGCTGTATTGGATGATGCATAGGCGGAATAGAGTATGACAACACACCTCAGGTAGTTTTAGCAGATGAAAATTTGTCCAGACTGGGGTGCTTGTGGGAGGATTAAGGTTCCTGTGGGTGCCCTGGTTTGCAGTATGGGTGCTCTGGTATGCAGAATAACTCAGAACCTGAATCTAAGTTGGTCACTAGGTCTTCACAATAACTCAGTCTTTGTTGCGTGTATGTCACACTAGATTTTTGATGTCATTATAAGTCTCTAATGAATGATCTCCTACAAAACCCCACACAAAAGTATTAAACCCTAAAAAAAAGATGCAAATGAATGGTTCAGACTATCCTCAGTTGCCAAATGGATGGACTTACAACTGAGTGTTGCACTACATATCAGACCCGATGTAGTTCTATGTGCTTGTGCTTTAAATCATGTGCTTAGGGTTCCCTAGCGCTAATGATGCCAAAATAGCAGACAATATCTAGATTTAATAAGTAAATGGTAGATGGAATATAATGAATACAACCCTTCCTATACAATGTGTGATGTAGAATAGTGCCCAAATGTAGTCCCTTGCCTTATGTAGATAACTAGCCCTTAGTAGAAATAGTCCACCCTTGAGATAGTGTGTATGTTGTGTTCATAGAGGGATCTCTTACTCAAATGTTGACACTAATGACCTGACATGCCGACTAATACATAGGAGAATGAGAGGGAAAACCAAAAAGACCAACCTCGAGACTCTAAATGAGAACCAAGTGCAACCAGGACCATGACGCTTAAAATGAGCACCGGAGCGCCGATGGACACCCTAATCCCTTCCTAAGCACCCTTGTCAAATACTAGAGATGACTACTTAGTAAATAATGACAGTCGAGACTCCATGAGAGACGACCAGAACTGTGCGAGTAACAGATAACTATGCAAGACACTTAATGACAATGACCAACTAAAATGATGATAGGACTAAGGGATGAGCCATTAGTGAATACTTTTCTTACACGATATCCATATATAAAACACCATATTTAGCGGTATAATAGTAGTAGTAAGTGCGTAATTTTGTGACTACAGAAACACTGCCAAGGGCGACATGTATTATTACATAACATGTTATACAAAACACATTATAAGGCTAAGCATAATACAAATACACATGACAAGCTAGATGATGTAATTTAATTTGGAAAAAAGAATTGAAGACATGGACGATTAGAATTTTTTAAAAAATCGAGTAGAAAAAATTAGATAAGTTAATGGAAGTGCAATGTGAATTGAGAGGAATTCTTATGTGCACACAAATTCCATTATAAATATGTTTGTTTAATGGCATGGTGCCCCCATAATTGTGTTTTTCATCACGTGAATGGTAATGTAGGATTTTGGGATGGGATAAAGTAAGCTAAATCAAGGGCAAGGCTTGAAACTAACTTAGAAAATAAATCGAAATAATATCATAAAAATTTAAATAAAATTATTTTAAAATATCCTAGCTCAAATATGTAATGAAGGAAAATAAAAATAATGGGGTTAGGAAAATTCAATTAAATAAGGGGATATCAATTGATCATAAATATAAGAATAAACCTGAATAAGTTAAGAAAAAATAGTATAAAGGAATTAGGAACACAAGTGAGTGAGTATGAAAAGAAAAAGTTGGAGAAAACACGAAATCATCACAATCATATGCCAAAGGTAAAGAACTATATGAAGAAAGCAGGTATATGAATCAAAATAGAGGGTGAAATATTGGAAAACTATGTATAGTAAATAAAGAGGGCCTAATGTCACACACAAGTGGATTGTTAATTAATATCTAATCTGCCATCTAATTATAATCAAGGGATTCCTCATCATAGTCTATATTATGAGAAACACATGTATCATTTGGAGAAAGATTAAAATGAGTAGGTCTCCATGAGTCTAAGAAATATAAATAATTGGAATCCTTATGATCATCATCATTTGTATCGTCATTATGTTTTATTTGCTTCTACGAAAATAATATGATAATTTATCTTAGTATTGGCTTAAAACATGTGATCATTTAGAAGCATCTTGATTAACTAAAATGTGGAATAATAATATGCCCTATAGTTAATCTAAGCTATGAACAACTATAAATAAAGTAAATAGATGTTGTAAATAAATGTAAAGATGATCCAAACAACTAATCTAATGAAAATAACAAACCTAAAGTGTGAGAGAGAAGGGGAAAGAACTCAGTTGAATAGAAGATACTCACATGATTGTGTTACAAAGGTGACTAGAGAATTTAGAAGCAAGAATGATTGTGCAAAAGCCCTGAAAAGGATGGATCTAGCTTGATTAGATGGACTGGAGCACCTGGAGAGGAAATGGGGCGGCTATGGGCATTTTGGTCTGCAAAATATGCACCCTGGTCTGTGAAAAAGCTTTGGAACTGATCTTTTTAGGTTCAACAGATGGTTTGAAACCCTCGCTTTTTGTCGCATCAAGTTTTGTATATTGCTTCAGATGTTGTTGATATTCCAAGATGAATAAAAGACTTGAAAAAGACCAAAGAGGAGTATCAAAACCCTAAAAAAGAAGAATGTAAATGAATGGGTCAGAACGACCTCAACTGCCACAATAATGGGCTTACTAACTGAGCGTTGCACTACATTTCAGACCCAAATGTAGTTCTGGTGAGTGTGTGCATAGTGTGCCCTAGGTGCTCTTGTGTCAGTCACACTTTGTGAAGTAGTGAGAAATAACTAGATGTAGAAAATGTAATAGAATATGTGCATGGAATAGAATATAATCCTCCCCCTATGTTGTGTGTGATGCAAATGTCCTAGCCTTGTGCCTTGTGATGGAACTATGCGGAAACAAGTGATATCCAATGCAATAGATGGATGCAACTCTAGATAGATGATACTAGTGACTAGTGCTTAGTCCCTTATTATGGTGTCATACCATTATATTTATAGGGTTATCTTGGTATAATTTTGTAATTAATCCTGAAATGGCCAATCACAAAGAAGATAAAGATTTAAAATGGCTAGAAAGAGCCCAAAAAGTGGTAGGAAAGTGTGAAACAGATTGGGGTGCCCCTGGTCGGACCAAGGCACCCATTGGCACCCCAGTTGAGGCTAAAATAATGTGAAGTGATAAAAGATGACGAGGCATGTAGGTGTAAAAGGTCAGGAATGACGAAATAAAATAAAAGAAGATGGCCAAAATATGGGGGTTAATTAGTACTTTCTTCACTCAAAAACCTTATAAATAGTAGTATGAGACCGAGACTAAATAATGTCTAAAGTGCATGATTTTGTGTCTACATTTGCCCCCACTTTATGTTGGTGAGTAGAAATCTCGATAACATAAAGTAGATAGAGATGCGTACCTGATGTCCATGAAGATTGTAGTAGAAAATGTGTCGAAGGACTAGAAAAAGTGTGGAATGATAAAAAGATGATGGAGCGTGGAAACTATAGATGAAAATGTGTAAAAAATGTGATGAGAGTGAACCTAGGACAGAAACATGTGTGTAGCTTCTGATGTGTGTGATGTACTTGCATGGTTAGTATAGTGTGTGTTGTCGTGAAGTGTTGTTGTTGTTGTTGCCCCCATTTGACTGTTTGTTTCTCATACGGCTAGACCTACAAGGATAAAATGATCAAGTAGTCAAATATGTATGTATGTATGTGTAAAATCACAATGTAAAAGATGTATGTAAAAGTATGTAAATGTAAAATACGCAAATGAAAGAGTGTAAATGGAACATGTGCACTTGATCCATGTCGAGAAAGGGAGTGTAGAAGGATATTATGTACTGCAATTTTTTTGGGTGATCTCATGCCACCCTGGCCAAAGAAGTGTAGGGAGAAAGCTACATTATTCTCCTTCCTGTAACTACTTCCCTAAATGTGTGTGAAGAGATCTCTGTACGTCCTGGTTTTTTGGGTGATTTGATGGCACTGGCCAAAGTAGTGTAGGGAGGCATACCCACTGTAACCTCCAAGCCTCTAACTGCTTCCCAAAATGCTAAGGACAACCATGTACTATAAAAATTTCTGTGTATGGGGATTGTAGACTAGTCTTAACCCACTTGTTGTATATAACTAAACCAAACTGGTGTAGAATCTCGATGTAGTGTGTATAAAAACCCCAAATGATGCCCCCCTCTTTGGGAGTACATGCGACGTCACTGATAGGAGAATGAGGCCCCAAAAGAGGACCAACCGCATGAACTCTGAAATTGTGCCCTGTAGGGGGAAGGGAATGCACTTGGTAGAAACCAAGGTGCACATAAACAAGGATGGCTAGCCAAAGACAAGTGTTAGTACAAACAAGCATGTATATAGAAAACAATGTATAAGCTACACAAACAATGTAAAAGCTACTGAGCAAAGTAATGTAAACACGCAAGAAGAAAATAATATGCACAACGTGGGTTGAAAACATGGGACATCACTCACAATGTCATAAGACACGCAAAGGCCATCATGGCCACATACAACAAACAAGTGTGCACACCAAACAAAGGGTAAGGCCTGCATACAAAAACAAGCAATAATAGACAATGTAACAAACAAGTATGGAAGAAAATATCCCTGCATAACAAATGTTACACATGAAGCACTTGTTAGCATGTTAGAAAGATAACTAGTATGTCAAAAGTGTGTATAACTAAGTAATGTAAAGTGCTAAGTACAAAATGAAACAATAGCACCTGGAAGAGACGAATGTGGATGCCCCAAGTGACCAGTGTAGGAAGGGTAGAAGGCGAGCATCCATGTTGCATGTAAGAGACTTGTATCTGTGATCATAACTAGAAAAAGACATGAACATGCATGTGTGGATGATATAGATAAATAACATACAAGTAATCTAACTAGCATGTGTAATAAAGTGACCATGAAGAAACAAAAGTAAGCAAGAGTAAAAGAAACCATAATATGTATTATGTTGTGGATGGATGGAATGGAATGCAAAATGGAGTGATAGGAGATGCGTGCGCCCTAAGTGAATGGAAATATATGCAGTGAGGTTCATTTAGTTTTCCCCCTCAGCAGTCAAGAATGAACCATAAACGAGAGTGCGTCATTAGGAAATGGTCGAAGTGTGTGTTGTGTCTAACGCGTTGTGATGAATGTGTAGGTGTAGTGATGAGATGCGACCTAGTGATGATGTGTGCGTGAACCCTATAGCTGAAGTGTATATCACAAAAAATGAATGTATAAGTGATGATTTAGCCTAAACGTATATCACTATAAGATGAATGGATGAGTGATGATTTATCCCTAAGCATATATCACTATGAGATGAAAAGAGGGAGTGGTGATGTAACCTAAGGTGTATACCACTACAAAATGATAGAATGGGTGACCATTTAGCCTAAAGTGTATGAAACTAACCTAGTAATGTCGCATGATGAAAGGATGAATGATAAATGTGTGATGAAGAGAAGGTCCATTTGATTTGTAAACCCTTGGCAGTCGAGTATGGACCAAGGAACTAAAGTGCGTCATAGGGTAGTGAGTGCAGCGTGTAGAAGACGATGTAGTATGTATATAATGAAGAGGATAAACTACCATGTAATAAGTAGAAATGTGTAAGTATGTGAAATGCAATATGTGTAGAATGTGTAAAGTGTTATGTATAAAGTAACATGTAAGGTATGTAAATATAATAGTAATGTAGTATGTAGGATGTAAGGAGTGTACTCATGATGTGATAAATGCATATGATAATGCGTAAGTATGAGTGTATGCATAATGAATAAGACACAACTAGTATTAGGTATATGTATGATGACACGATATGTGAATAGATGCGGTGTAAGTAAGACCTATTGTGTAGTGTGTGGGGTTCATGTGTAGTAATCCCTCAACAATCAAGTGTGAACCGAAGCACAAGAGTGTGTCATCAGGCAATGACGACTCTAAAGTATGAATGAATATGTGTATGTTAGGTGATTGATGTAAGAGCATGCCAATATGATATATGTGTAGAGACTATGATGAGTGGGGGGAGTATTAGATGTTGTGCCCCCCAAGCATAGAGGATGAAGAATGCAAATGATGTGATATCATCTAGAATATCATCGCTTTCAAGATCAAATTCAAATGGATAAGAATTAGTGACTTGATAAGCAATAGTGTCTGGTTGATCACGTAATGAGCCATTAAGGCATAATTTGTACATACCCATGGCATATTCCTCATCAGTAAATGGGGGAAGTGGACAATCGTGTGCATACCACCGAGTGAGATTTTGTGTATTACCTATAAAAGAGCTATTGCAAATGAAGATATGTCCAAAAGGCATAGGGAAAGAGATGTCTATATGATTAGGATCAAGAGTGCCCCTAATATAATCAAGCCATGATTGCCCTAATGTAAGTGGTGAATAATTGGGAGTGCGTGATAGATAGACAATGAGATGAAAGACACGCAAGCCATAATCAACAATAATGCAAACAAAGCCATAATAAAGAGTAGGAGCGTGTGGTGCAGGATAGAGATCCTCAAAATAAAAAACTAAGCGATCCAAATTGTCATGTGCACATATGGTGTTGTTGCATATAGGATCAAATGGAATATGTTCCCAATAGGATTCACTCATGAAGAGTGTGCAAGTGAATGGTGGGCGTGCTAATGGAGATGGTACATGTGAAGGTATATGTGATAGAGCGACGTCCATAGATTGCACATGCCCTTGATAAGGAATCATAACAGTAGTAGTAGCAGGTGGCATGGAAGAAAATACATCTATCACATAAATGGTACCATCAAGTGGTGGTAAGTGTGGCGGTTCTTCGATAGGTTGGGGCTCATTTGTAATATCTGTACATGGAATAGGAAGACTAATATTAGGAGCCCAGTCGCAATACTGGAATGGATCGTGGTCATGAAAAATGTTGTACTCAATACTCTCATGTAAGAATTTTACACAATTATGGACAATAGAGGCAACATGTTACATGGCATGAAGCCATGACCTACCAAGTAGACAGTTGTAGGAAATTGGGAAATCAACAACAAAAAAGACAGTACAGACAATCTTAGGACCAACAATGATAGGTAATGTAATGTGACCAAAACATGGATGGAAAAAACCATCATAAGCACACCGTGACACACTAGAGGGACTAACATCACGAGTGGAAAGACCTAAAGCTTCAAGGAATGACATAGGACACAAGTTAAGTTCAAATCCATTATCAATCAAAGTGTGCTTAACAACTACATTATGGATATGACATATGATATGTAAAGGAGAGTCATTATCAAAAGTATGAACATCGATGGGAAGGTTATACTTGAATACTATGTATGAAGAGAAAGCATTGACAAATGCTTGATAAACCGAGTCTAGATGCATGTCAGTAGGAATGTGAGTAGTAGAAAGAAAATGTTGTACTCTATGTAGTAAATCAGGATTTACAAGAAAATAATCGTTGATGGAGATACTCATGATGACCAAACCCTAGGATGACAAGCAATGAATGAAGAATCTAGAAGTGTGAATGATCAAGTTAGGTTCACCAAAATGATTAACTAAAATGTGGAATAATAATATGCCCTATAGTTAATCTAAGCTATGAACAATTGTAAATAAAGTAAATAGATGGTGTAAATAAATGTAAATATGACCCAAACAACTAATCTAATGAAAATAGAAGCCCTAAAGTGCAAGAGAGAAGAGGAAAAAACTCAGCTAAATAGAAGATGCTCATAGGACTGTGTCACAAAGGTGATTGGAGAATCTTGAAGCAGGAACGACTGTGGAGAAGCCTAGAAAAAGATGGATCTGGGTTGATTAGTTGGAATGGGGCACCTGGAGAGGAACTGGGGTGCCTACGGGCACTTTGGTCTACAAATATGGTTCCCTGGTCTGTGAAAAATCTCTGGAACTGATCTTTACAAGTACGGTAGATGGTCTGAAACCCTCGTTGTCTATCGCATCAAGTTTTTTGTACTGCTTCAGATGTTGCTGATATTCCAAGATGAATAAAATACCTATAAAAGACTAAAGAGGAGTATCAAACCCCTAAAAATAATAATGCAAATGAAAGGGTCAAATTGACCTCAGCTTCCACAACAATGGGCTTATTGATATAGCATTACACTACATTTCAGACCCAAATGTAGTTCAGGTGAGTGTGTGCATAATGTGCCATAGGTGCTCTTGTGTCAGTCGTATTTTATGAAGTAGCGAGAAATAATTAGATGTAGAAAATGTAATAGAATGTGTGCATGGAATAGAATAAAATCCTCCTCTTATTTTGTGTGTGATGCAGATGTCCTAACCTTGTGTCTTGTGATGGATCTATGTGGATGCAAGTGATCTCCAATGCAATAGATGGATGCAACTCTAGATGGATGATAGTAGTGACTAGTGATTGGTCCCTCATTATGGTCTCATAACTTTATATTTATAGGGTTCTCTTGATCTAATTTGGTAATTAACCCCGAAATGGCTGACCACCAAAAAGATAAAGATCTAAATGGCTTGAAAGAGCCTAAAAATTGGCGGGAAAGTGTGAAAAGGATCGGGGTGCCCTTGGTGGGACCACGGTGCCCATAGGTGCCCCAGTACTAGCCTGGGCACCCCAGTTGAGGCTAAAATAATGCAAAGTGACAAAATTTGACTGGGCATGTAGGTGTAAAAGGTCGGGAATGATGAAATAAAATTAAAGATAGCCAAAAAACGAGGGTTAATTAATAATTTCTTCACTAAAAAACCTTCTAAATAGTAAAATGCATAAAATAAAACCTAAACTACAAAGGTGATGCACCGAGGAATGAAGAACACCTGTCTTTCCAATAAACACAGACCATTAAAATGCAATGCAAGATCATACACAGATAGCCAGATTCACAGTGAAAGATCAAGGGGATGCAAATGAATACAGAGAGGGTTGAGAATCATCCACAGACATGCATTAATTTACTCCAAAGATTGATACAACACACTGCAAAATGCCAAGAGGCAAGGTTGCATTACAGTTTCAAATGGGAGGTTTTAACTCCACAAGTTCACCTGCCAAAGAGAAGAAGGGAGGGGAAAAACAGAAATGTCCAACCTTTAGAAAGAAGCCCCTCCTTACAATTTATAGGAGGAAAAGAGAGGGAGAAGAGAGGAATTTGAAATCTTCCCCCAACCACCTCCAGAATGCACTTAACTCATCTCATAATGATGGTAGGTGAGAACCCCAGCGAACCCAAAAGTGGCGAACTACATTTTGCATTTTTAAGAATTTTTTCTCACCCAATTAAAGATATCTAACCGTACTTGGATAGAGGACCTCGTAAGCTTTCCAAAAAGTCCAACCTTGCATGAATCTGAGCTCCCAGTCAAAAGTTATGGCCATTTGAATATCTGCGCCAGGGTCTGCTTCCTGTCAGCGCTCAAAATGTTGCACCTCCTGAAGGTGCGCCTTAGGCGCATCCGTGTGTGTGTCAACATCCTCTTCCGTGCGCCAAGGTGAAAATTTTGCCCTGTCAACACTTCGTATCATGTGCCATTTCTGTGCACCAAGGGCGCATCCTTTGCCCTGTCGACATCCATTGTCGTGCGCCATTTCTGTGCGCTAAGGGCACATCGTTTTCCCTGTCGACATTCATTGTCGTGCGCCACTTCTGTGCGCCTTGGGCGCATCCTTTTCTCTGTCGACATTCATTGTCGTGCGCCACTTCTGTGCGCCATGGGCGCATCCTTTTCCCTGTCGACATTCATTGTCGTGCGCCACTTCTGTGCGCCTTGGGCGCATCCTTTGCCCTGTCGACATTCATTGTCGTGCGCCACTTCTGTGTGCCTTGGGCGCATCCTTTGCCCTGTCGACATTCATTTTCGTGTGCCACTTCTGTGTGCCTTGGGCGCATCCTTTTCTCTGTCGACATTCATTGTCGTGCGCCACTTCTGTGCACCTTGGGCGCATCCTTTGCCCTGTTGACATTCATTGTCGTGCGCCACTTCTGTGCGCCACTTGAATGTCAGGGATTTGAGCTTCTTTGATTTCTCCATTCTCCTGCTTGTCTATATCTACATGGGGGAAGATATATACAACATGAATGATTTTGTATCTACACATACTTTTTGATTATGCAACGAGAGGTTGTTGTAAGCACAACCTTTGAGGTTTGATATTAAGTCTAGGAATTTTTTTCTCACTTACTAGAGGCCATATAATTGATTATTTCTTTAGTATTTATTTAGCTAATGTCTTAACTTGATTTTTTTGTGGAATATAAGAAATACGTATATGGTTTGTAATCAATTGGTCATAATGTATGAATTTTAAACACTAATATAAAGTAAATAGGATTTATCGTATTTGATTAATCAGGGTCTCCCAAGAAACATCTTATATGAACCGTCATTAGCCACCATAGGAAACCAAAATAAGATTTTTTGATTCCCCATTATGACATGTAGGCATGTAAAAGAAAAGGTTTTTCTAGTAATCATGACATACCCACAATAGCAATGGTAGTGCCTACTAATTATTTCTAGTGGTATTGAGGTTATAAATAAATTTCTCTATGCATACATTGATACTTTAACCTTTATCAACCAAGGCTCTTTGTGGATGTTATGGATATGTGTCTATAAGAGCACATAGGAATAATATTCTATTGTAATAATTTGTATTGGATTTCACTTTCATAAAACAAAATCGAAGGGCTTTCCCTCTTTGTTGAAGAAACTATGACCACACCGATAAATGTATCAAGTGGATGGCACTAGAAACTAATGGCTTCCCTTCATCTATCGTATCGATATTACATTAATCTTGTGTTAGGTACCATGGTTTAGAAAAGGATTTGTAAATAATTTCAAATATTGGTTTGGTTTAGCCACATATTCATTTAAAACATTATTGGTCCCGTCTACTCAAAATTAATTAAGTTTTAAATAAGGTCATGGATATCATAGTTCAAAGTTATGTATCTATTATAAGAATGTCCTAAGAGTTAAAACTAATCATAGTATACATTTATATCATAAGTCTTAGGTAAAGGCCTTAGTGTGTCCATTTCTATGATAGGAAGTAAAGTAATCAGTTTGAAATCAATTAATCATCGTATCACCTTCTACAAAGTCTCTCTTAACCTTATAGATTGTCTACATTCTCTTTGTTATGATTAAAATAACATGTTATTGCTTAGTTGTTCTACAATATTTTCCACACTCTTGGCCTCAAGTTAATTAGGTTTGAATGCATTAGCACTAATCTTGGCCTTGAATTTTCCTTGGGATAAAATTTTATCCATTAGAGGTAGGGGCCTTGGTCGCATATTTGAGCACGTTGGCCTCTAAAAGCATGTTTTTTACATTTCTAATCACACAAATCTCATCGAATATTGATAAGTATTGAAAACTACTCTATTCTTGATCTATGTAAATGAAAGGAACGAAAAGAAGATTGTTCCAAGCCACGATCTCAGATGATAATAACACACCACATTAGATTTGCAAGAAAAAAGAGCTAAAATACCATATATGGAAATCCATCATAATCCATAATGCTCAATACATTACAATAGAATGACTTAAATTATTCAATAAGAAAGATGTACATATAGGAGGAGGGAAGTGCAACTACTACCTACATCAGTGGTGAAGAACTCCCACTAACTGATACTGGTAGTTAACTCAACTCCAAAATACTAGTACGTTAACTCCATATAACTGAGAAGCTAACTCAACACAACTAGTAAGCTCACTCCACACAACTAGTACACCTAAGCAAGCTAACCCAACAAGTGTAGGGATAACACAAGTGTAAGAATTATCCTGATAAATAAATAAAAGGAAAAATAACAACCTACACTAATAGTAAATATGTTTCGAGAAAATAGTCATATAAGTTCACTTTTATTCAAGTTGCGAGTCATTTTGATATACATGGTCTTAAATTTAAGTACATACTATTATTCTCATTGACACCTTGTCGTAATTGAGTAATATATGTAAAGGTGGCCTTCGTATTAATGTTGGATAAAAAATAATTTAAGGAAATCATCAATTAGCATGGTAAGAATGTGTATGTATCCAGCAGGTAAAGCATATAACCAATCAAGTCCACAATCCTTCGCACTCTTAGTAAATAACTTTTTCAATAATCAATCATCATGTAGAAAGTTATAACAAGAGGCATAAAATGATCTAAGGTGATGAGATGGATACCCATTCCAATTGTATAATCCAAACTTCAGATAAACAAAAATTATTAGGAAATGGTAAGCAATAAACTTCAAAAGCGAAATGGTTCAACAATATATTATTGTAAGTGACCTTATTGTATGACTTTTGAGAACCTCGGGACAACACCTCTATGAAATTTTACAATTCACACACAATGTTCATCTTTATAGTAGTCATTTCAAAATAAGTAAGAGAAGTGGTAGTAGAAAAATTTAGAATATAAGTGTTGGGAAATGAAACAATATAAGAAGCATTGTGAACAATAGAAGGAATTTGAGAGCATTCTAAGAATTTGTAAGACATTAGGAGGAGAAGTAACGTGGGATTCAATTAAAGTAGTTTGAGAAACAAGAGAATACTAAACACCAAGAGATGTATGAGGAGGAATATTGTGAGAAGAAATATGAGAAATTACTACATTACTAGGTAAATAAGGCGATCTCTTAAGTGCTTTATCATCGTTACAAGAATTTATATATTTTTAGTTTATCTTATAGGTCATATGCTATATAATAACCCCATTATTATCTTCTTGAGATTGGATTAAATATTGGACATCTAATAACACATTCAACGCGTTAGATATTTCACTACATTTTTTTGAAAAATATTGCCTACTGTTAGTAAGGTCTTGATCAAAATTTTCATGTGTGTTTAAGGAATATTATTTCCCCATACTACTCTAACTTAGACCATTCAAAACATTATCATTCATGTAGGAGTTTCAACACGGGGGATTGGTATAATTTCATGGTCAACATGAGCATAACTGAGAGTACAATATTTAAAATCAATCAATGAAATTTCAAAAAAAAAACAACTGGATTAGAATCTATCCGAACATAGATCATGGTTAGAGTCTTGGATCTTATCAATTTATATGGTGTAAAAGACGTAACATGTAAAGAGAAGTATGCAATGAATATTACACACAATTACCATGGTTAAAATATTAGAAAAAACAAGTGACAAAAGACCTAATTTAATTAAATATATCACCAAGGATACAAGAGAAAATCCCTAGAAGGCTACAAGAAATATAACTTTACCAAAAGGAAAACTCCTAGGGCTCAATGTATCTTGGGTCCATAAAAGGGGAAAATAATAAAGGGCATTTGCAAATTGTATTAAGTTCATGAAAATGTAGATGTGGAAAGTGGATTTTCTCTAGCAAATGTGCTAAACTAACCACATCACAATGTAAATATAGTTCTATTTCTCATTCACAATAGATTTTACTCCCATATTTTTTGGAGGGCCCCAATTTTTAGGTAAGGTGTGCTTATACCTTAGAAAATGGAATCTTGGTTTCAAATCTGAATGTGAAAACACTTTTATCCCAAATTGGGTCAGAATGTAAAGGCTTCATTTAGAATTAGGAGGAATAATTGTTGTTGAGCATAATTAAATCAATTGGTAGTTCTTTTGGTCTTGATGCGACCACAAAATCAATAAAGAGGTTGGTGTTGGCCAGAATATGTATCTATGTGGAGATAAACAAGTTTGTTCCAACCTCCATAACCTTGTCTTCTAAATATGGAAGGCAGGTGCAAAAAAAATAAAATGAAAATGAATACACGATCTATCAATCTTGCAATAAAATGGGGTATTCAAGAATTCAATGTATGTAAAATTGAAAAAGGTTTGGAGTAAAAAGGAAGTTACTTCAGTGGACTTGTAGATTACTGATTTAAATTTAGGAAAAAGAAACAACGTGGAATCATTCACCCAATGTTGTCATTTAAATGAACAAGCACAAGAGTCCAAACATAAGGCAACAAATCTCTCCTTAGAAGGTAGGGAAATATGGATACCATGATCAAAAGAACAAGGAGGACCTAACCAAAGGTTTAAAATAGGATCTCGGGGTCAAAATCGTGATGGAGAAGCCAAAAGATTTGAAGATCCCTTTTATAGAGCTTGAGGATGGTGAGATCGTAGATCATCAAGAAAATGAAGAAATTTAGGAGGCTACAAGGATGGAAGATGAAGCAAATGAACAAAAGGAAGAAGAAGAAGACATATAATATGTGGAAGAAGAACATCCATGAAGCTTAGTAGAAGATGTTTCTCCCTATTAGGATTTGATGATGGAGGAGAACAACGTTTTGGGAAGCATTGAATTTGACCTTAAGGATGAAGAGTTTAGAGATACGAAGCCTGGAGATACTTAAGGCCAAAACCAAGTTATAGACAAACATTGTGGAGAGGATTATAACCATGAACCTCAAGCTCGGGACTTAGTGAATGATTAGATGGATGTGGTTTTAGAAGAGTGGTGGATAGATGCTTTTGTTGATGTTACTAAGGGGGACACTACTCATGATTTTATTTGGGTTTTTATTAGGAATGAAGAGCATAATTTGAGGATCCTAGACTTTTGGGAGGGAGCTAAGTTCAAGGAATATGGAAGTATAAGGTTTGAGGGTATGGAAATTGAACACCTTCTCGAGGATAGAGAAGATGACAAGGACATTAACGAAGGATAGAATATGGTATCATGTAGAAAATATAAACCAAAGAATGGGATGAGCTTGGTCCAACCATGTGTTGGAGTAACAAGAAGTGTCAACTTAAAGGAGGTAGCTAGATACAGACATCACTAACTATTTATTGAATTTTGTTGTTATAGTTGCTGACTGGAAATGTTAGTTTTTGTTAGATTGAATAATGTGCTAAAGTAAGGATATTATAAGGCTACCTTTTGAAGTAGGCCTATTGGAAGTTGGAACTAGCGTGAAATTTAATGTAACATCCTCTCAACATTGTTCAAGGTTATGGGAACCTTTTAAAACCCTTGTCATTTACATAATCACATATATATGTATATGTATATATATGGATATGTATATATGCATATGTGTGTGTATGACACCTAGTTGAGTTAAAAAATAATAATATAAAACGTAAGAAAAACGAGAACCGTAAATGCCATAGATTATTGAGATGTTTGGAAAAGAATGTATACTTAGGGGTTTTGGGATGATACTCAATCTATCGCAAATATGAAGGTAGTCGTAAACAATAGATAATGGAGAATGAGACTAAATAACAAGGCGAAACAAATTTATACAATCAACGAAAACCAAGTTCCTTGACCAGAATTATAGTACTCCTTAAGTGGTATACATAAAATTGTAGCAATACAGTTCTAACAATTATTAAAAACTATGAAACACATCGTAGACCTTGATCTCTTGTTCTCAGGCTTTGAAAACATTGCTTAGATTTTGTAGAACTTGTTGTGAGCCACTGGAAAATAGCTCTCCTTCTTTGAAACCCTAATGAAGTTATAACACATTGCAAAATAGTAAACAAATGGAGGGTCAATTTGGGGGTTTGTCTCTATCAAACCCATTAGGGAACAAGTCTTGAAAACAACACACAATATAGTTCACTTAACATTATAATGTAACACAATTATCTCAACCCTTATTCTTTCAATGTATGCAACATGTAGTAAATGTTATATGCTCTTCTACAAATGCTTACTACAATAAATTCACACATATTCAATAGATGTCTCTTAAATGCACTAATGCATCTACAAATTTATAGACTATTTGAATTCAAATTAGAACCCTATTGTCATGTAAGTGACACATAATAGGAAAGAAAGTTTTACATAAGAGGACAAGGAACCTTGGGGGACCCAAAACAAGGATCGAAAGGACCCACCCAAAAGGGTGACCAAAATTGTAGCATTACAATTATGTTAGTGGGCAAGAAAATTGACAAAAGAAAACAGGGAACCCAGGGGCCAAAAGAAGGGTAAAAAGGTCCCACTGAAAAGAGTGACCAAAACTATAGTGGTACAACTATGAGATACCATAACTATAGTAAAACTGTTATGAGATATCATAACTAAATTGTTACAGTTTTGGCAAAAAACTCAAAACAACAAGGGGAAGAGAGAAAATGTGAGAAAGGGGATGTAAAGTCAAATAAATAAGAACAAAGAGTCGACAAAAGGGTGAATAGAGTTGCAAGGCACAATACAAAGGTTAAAGTAGCACAAAAACACAGAGAAAATATGTCAAAATTTAAACAACACAAAGAATGCATGTTAATAAGAACCTAATCGGAACAAAATAATCCATAAGCAAACAAATATACTACAAACACAACAATTAACCAATCTCGTACCACAATTAATTGTCTACATTATATTTAGTTTTAAAGAAAACCAATCTACACTCTAGAATTATGATGTGATATTATCACATTTAATAATTATATATTAATAATACATGGTTACAATGTCAATTTTATTTTTATATATATATATATATATATATATATATAATCAAATTTTTATTTAAAAAAAAATAGCAAAAGAATCGTACGCAAAACACCTTTCAACAACCTGAGAAAGTTAAACATGAAATAAATACAAATAAACCATTTGAAACCAAAGGCATTAATTAGGTAGGACAACGCATAATGCCATTAAACCCCAACCGATCGAATAGTACCAAAACGAACAACAACGAAGATGCGAGATTCAAACAATAATTTGGGGGTTGACAAATCAAATGGAGAAAATGAAAGAAAAGTGTGTTCAAAATATAAATATATACAATAACTTTGATTATTGTGGAGTTATTAACGGTACAATTCATAAATGAATATGTTTTTATAGCCTTACATTTCACTATTCAGATTTGGAGCACTATTTGTATTTTATGGAATAATATTTAATATCATGTATTATTATGAGTATAACAATATTTAATTATTCTTTTTGAATTGGCATAATTAAATTGTGGTTTATAATTTATTTTTTTTCTAAAATTAATTATAACTAGCAATTGCATGTGCACAATGCAATGTGAACGCCGAACAATATATTTGTTATTTGTGTTAGAGGGATAGTTATTAATTTTGTAGTTGATGTTGATAAGGGGTGTAGTTGATTTTGTAAGTGTAGAAATATAGATGAACCACCTCATTTAAAGGTTATATTTGTACATTTATAACTTGCTTTAAATGTGTACATATACATTTTCCAATCTTATATCATGAATGGTAGTGGTTTACAGAGTTGTTTATTTGAACTATACATGAAGAATTCCATACATGTGTAGATTCAATATCATGCATGGTAGTGTTTTGTGGGCCATTTTTTTCATTAAACATGAATACATTTGATACTGTTTTGGATAGTTAATTAATTTTGTAGTTGATGTTGTTTGTAATTATTTCGGGAAAATTGTGTTAGTGTTGCATCGGTTGTTTGGTTGTGTGGTTGAATTTTTTTCTTTTACAGTCATTAACATGTTGATAAGGGCTGCGATTGATAGTGGTAGTATAGGAATATAGATGTAACATTACATTGAAATGTTCTGTGTATATTTAAATTTATTACAAATTTGTAAATATACAGATGGAAATCTTATATCATGAGATCTAAACTAAACATGTATACATGAAGACCTTTGTACATTTACAGATTTTATATCATGAATGGTAGCCTTTTGTGGGCAATTTTATAAATACAAACACAAGAATACATTTGTAACCCCTTAAATGGGTGTTTGTGGCCTGCAATTTTATTTTCACTAAACATGAATCCATTTGATACCCCTTGAATGACACTGCCGCTTTGGAATTATTTGAAACAAGTTACATATTGTTTGAAAAAAACTTATAAATAAACCAATACAATCTATTTTTTAAAATCAAATTTCTTTCTTTTTGCTTGTGTAATTTTTTTTGCGCATTTCTTATAATTTTGTGTAGTTGCAAATGCCTCGATTGTTATCCCCATTTTCCTCAGTTCGTGGGATGGTTCATATTTCAATGCATATTCATTAGAATTCTAAACCAAGCAGAAGCCTCGTGAATGTGCTCCAATTGTTCAGAATTTGGAGAGAAAAATTGGGGATGTTGGCAACAGGTGGAAGCGATCTCTGATCATCTCAGCTATCAAGCAGGTTTTAAATGGTTTTGGTTTCCTACAATGCAAAACATTAACAACACATTGAATATGTTTAAAATCTTCCTCCCTTTGCAAGCGAGACGTAATTATTGTCAGGACCGTTGTAGGGAGGTGAATTGTGTTTCTAGTCTACATCGTATTAAACTGGAGAGGGAAAAGAAGTGTGTTAGTCCAAGAAGATATTCATATTTATGACGGGTAACTTTAAAATCCTTGTCGCTAATCAGTCTGACCTCCAACTTGAGACGCTTTGAAATAATCTCATTGGGGAACGAACCCCTTGACACATAACGAATCCAGTCATTGACGAAGGCACATGTCCCCACATGTCACTTCAGAAAAAAGATTAGAGCCAACTATAAATATAAATGAAACAATCAAAATTAAATAAAATGAAATTAGTCTACAATAATTTTTTAGTCCATAGCATACAATAAACAGAGCAAATGAGTAAATACTTCAACAAATCATGAAGGCCGAGAAAGAATGCCCAACAAATCACCTGGTCTTTGGGGCAAGGTAAACAATATTTTCCGGTAGATATCTTTGATAAATTTTTCCTTTACTGATTATGATTTAATTCAAAACTGCTAAAACCAGCGAAAAAGCTAAAACGTCAAACACCCTGTGAAACCGTCAAAAAGCATGTCAAATGTAATTGATCAATAAAAAACATC
Organism: Taxus chinensis; assembly: GCA_019776745.2. NCBI lineage: Eukaryota > Viridiplantae > Streptophyta > Pinopsida > Cupressales > Taxaceae > Taxus > Taxus chinensis. The sequence goes on from CM034149.1 coordinate 146,988,976, forward strand.
ATAACGGCCGTCCAAATTAGCTTAGTTGCAGAAACGACTGGAAGAGCCTTTCCCATAGGAGGGCGTAATAAATTTTTTTCCCTAAAAAATAAAGAAAAAAAGAAAAAGGACAAACTTATATATATGACTAGTCACTAAGATTATTTTTATCCTTTATTTGTATGAAGTTTTTTTAATTTTTTAATTTTTTAATTTTATCAACTCTAAATTTAGATAATTATAACTAATTCAAAAATAGTGCCACCAATTGCAGTGTGAGCCGCACTTATCCAACACAAGCATTTATATTGTCTAAAGGGGTTTTCTAATGAAATAATCAAGCATCGTGACACAATCATATAGGAATTTCCCTGATAAAACTTAGTGCAATTGTTACATACATTGTAATGATAATAAAGACATTATGTTCGCAGTAATAACAAAAAGGGTAAATAAGAGCGTTCAAATTTTATTACAATAATAAAACACCAAATATTACCGGTATAGACGACTACTTAGTAAATGAAAACCTTACTTCTATCTTATTTATTTAGGTGGTAATATTGAAAGGGAGCAAAATGTATCCACCGGTCCCAGGGGCGGATATTTATACCTGCACAACTCTCTAAGAGTAATTTTACGAGATTTCATGCTATAGTGATAATAAACTGTGCTGAAATTTATTGAAGTCCAATTTCCGCATGCTTTACTTTTTCTTCATCTTTCTCCCTGGTTATCTCTTCCAACGTTCTAGCCTTCTTTTTTGGCACCAGAAAAGTGAAAATGAAGCCCAGAGCATTTGTGACGGCCAGTATTATCAGCGCCTCCCTCACACGCTTAGTATTTGTCAATTTAATTGCAAGTTTACCGATCTCAAAAGCTCCAACGATGGCCCCTGCCTTTCCCCATGCAGCTGATATCCTGTGGCAAGTCGAACGAAGCCTCGCTGGGAAAACCTCCGTGGGGACGATAAAAGTGGTGTTCTTTGAACCGAAATTGGCGAAGAAGAAGGTGAGCGCATACAATCCAACGAAGCCTTTGACGTTGTGTTTCCAGTAGTCGTAGCGGATAGCCAACGTGAATATTATTATTAGGCTCCGCAATAAAGCAAATATAAAACAAAGATTACCAGCGAAAAAGTTCAAAACACAGCAAAAAAAATGAAAACATCCAGGATGTCAAATTTAATACAGTCGGAGAAACGTCCGCAAAGACCTTTCCCATAGGGAAACGCCTTCGGCGTAATAATAAAATTAAATTTGATCATCTACTACCAATTTTAAAAGATTAAAAAATTGTTCATCATTATTATATATTGCAAATCTGAAATAATTTTAATATCATTAGGTGTAGGTGTTTTCTTTGCCTTGACATCCTTCATGCTTCATTGTTAGGGTGCGCACATGCGTGGAAAAACAAGGCCCTGAGCGCGCTCCCGACGCACTTGAGTGCGATCGTACGCACTCTTGTTTGCAATGTAGTTGCACCCGGGTCCGCCAAGAGCCTTGTACGGGCTTTTAGAAATACCTGACAAAACATTTTACTATGTAATAATAGTTTGCCACATAATACTAGTTTACCAGTGCAATTTCTTTTGCATATGCCATCTGTCAAAATTGGGATCAGAGCATTTTTTTGGAAATCTCCATGTGCGCAGGTGGGGGGTAAATAGTCTGCTTTCGTCAGCAAAATGAACTCTACCCTCACTCGCTGGTCATGTTCATGTGTGGAGCCTACGTGTTTCATCCTCTTTTTCATGCTTCTTTCTATCACACTATCATTGTCTGTCATTCCTTGTTTTGTGTAGTGACATGTAATGTGATGACTATTTGGCTTCAAAATAGAAGGTAATGTTGGTTGTTTCATGACTTTTATGAATGTTGGTTGGGTGTCATTGTTTAATGTTATCACCACAAAGGCATTGGCTTGGTATTATTTGTTTGCATTGGACTATCTATGTTAAAGAGTTTTCATCTCGTATATTCCCATATTATATTTTGTAACTGTTGTGTCGTGTTCTATTATTGCAAGGAGACCGAGTATTCCATTCATGCAAAACAAAAAAAAGATAGAGCAAACACCAAACGTCTAGGTCTTTTTTATACGACAATCCTTATCCAACACTCACAAACTAGTAGGGCCCATGTTTCTCCACCAATAAAAAAGTAATAATGTTTAACACATTTTAGTATTGATTTTTTGGTTGGAGGAGAGCGTGGACCCCACCTGTGAGTGCTAGATAAGGTCATTCTCTTCATACTAGTAGGTGTTGTGGTTTTGTTATTTAGAACTTAGCATGTAATATCACATATCTCAAATTCAAGTTTAATTCTTATATATAATGAGAGATCAATTGTTGCCTAAGATACAATTTTCACATACCATTTTCAAGGTTGCATAAACTTCTTAACGATGCCAATGTGTTCGGTCTAAATAAATTTTCAAAATCCATATATCAAATAAAATTTAGAATAAAAGCGAAGTATAAATAATTGGTAATCTTCATTTTCTTGGTCAATTAAAAAAAACATGAAAGAAATAAATTGTTACAATTTTTTTCCAAACCTAGCTATATAATATTCCACATCCTAAAGAAATACAAAACTTTTCTACACCATACACTTATATTAACAGAAATTTTGCTCTAGGAAGGGTGCATACTCATTCTTATGTGCATACCCTAGCATCACCACCATCATAGAATTTAGCTGGGGGCCAAACACCTTTGCAACATAAGATACCTCTTCCACATCATTTTTTAATGAATAACACCTTTGCATCCCCTGAATCATAGAATTTAGCTTTAGCTGTGGGCCAAACACCTTTGCAACAGAAGATACTTATTCCACGTCATTTGTATATGAATAATTGTGTAATACGTAGTGCCTAAGCCTATCTTCAAGTGGAATGGTAAATGAAATATTACCATCAATGTGGGGGGAGAATAATTATAATTTGGAGCATTGTGTTGAATAGAGGATTTTGAACATTGTGGTTTTACTTTTCTTCATAGTTAAGTTTGGACAATGTGTCTTCACAATTATGTGGGATGTTGCTCGACTATAAATAAACGTGGTTTTGTGTGTGTTTTTTTTTTAATAAATTGAGGTGCCCACTATCCACCTTTCGCCTAAAAAATATAATGTTTAAAATTTATAATTGTTTTAAAATAACAAACATTTAGTTATGTTAACTTTCATTGAATGTTAAATGATGGTTTCACAATTTTTCTCACTATACGATTATTGGGCGATTAAAATAATAATAAATAAATAAAGTTCACTTTACGTCGAGTGTTTATCACTTTTGATAAGTCACATTGCTTTTAACTTTTGAAAATATTTTTCTTTAAAATAATTATGTGGAGAAGTGTTTTAGAATGGTACACTGGGAGTGGAAGGATGTGATCATGATGTACTCGTGAAGTTTTTTATTTGATGTTTATTTGACCGCCACAAGGTGATTTAAATTTTAATTTTGATGTTTATTTGACTTTCATTTGAAAATTTGTTATTTTCGCTTTGAAAAGTCAATTAGAAACTAATAATATTTTGGTCATGTTGTACTCCACTCAGAGGTTATAGGGGGGTTCGCACTGTATTAGAGCTTTGCAATTCCGGGTCGTTGGGCTAAACCTCCATTCTTTTGAGTCAATAAAAAAAAAACAATATCTTGGCCATTCAATATAATTTGAGGGCCATTTTTTCTTAATAATATTATTTGGGACTAACAAAATAGCGTGTCTACATTAATGTCATTTATCAACCATCAATAGAATTGTAAAAAAAAATGTAATACAAGAGAATTTTAAAATTGCAAAATACACTCAAAAGACATCCATTTAAAACATTAAAATATTAAAACAAACATACATACATACATATAATATAATTTGAAATTAATATATGTTGAAGTATTTCAAGAAATATATTTAAAATATTAATATTAGTTTAAAAACTAAAAAAAAATATAATCATCATCTTAATGTTTTCACAGATTTTCTCACTTATGGCCGATTAAAATGTGATAAAGTAAAAAAAAACAATTTAGCTGTCTTTATGAGTTTCGATAAGTCACATCTTTTTTGAACTTCGAATTTTTTTTTATTTTGAGCGAAGAAGTGACTCATTTATTTCCACGTGTTTTTTTTACGGGAATATGCATGGCCATCCACATAGCCCCTCGAACATATGTTTCACTTAGACCTCGAAATTCACAGGTTGTGGGTCCTTTTTTGTGATTTTAATTGTATTTTACTAGTAAAAAAATTAGGTAGTCGTAGAGATTGACAAAATATTTTTTTTGAAAATCATATAATTGTTAAAATAATACGCTACAAATATATATGAAATATGTGAAAATATACAACTTATATATATTATTGTAATGTAAACATATAAATATGTATAATTTTTTTAGAAATTACAGTCCCCTAAGTCGTCAACAAAATTTGATTTGACAAGCACATATAATTTCAAATTTCAGGCTTGGTTTCACTTCAATGAAGCGTCTTGAAAGTTAATTTATCGCTTCGATACGAAGCTAAAGTCGATATTAGCGATTCATGACAATAATTTTGCTTTATAACGAAAGCTGAATGTTTATTGATTGGGTCTCCCTTTCACTTTATTTGTAGTATTTTGATATAGTATCAATTGCATATGAATTACAATTTACGCTCGAGAGGATAACAATGTTAAGTTTGTTAGAGTTGTAATTTGCAATGTAATGTATACAATCTTAAATTATTTTAAGTTTGTGTGATGGAGAGGAGCAGACAATATAGCAAAACTACAACATTTGACAAAAAATGCTTCCCTTTATGACTCGATTGATGTTCCTACCCTGCTGCAAAGCTCTTTTTTCTAACGACATACAAGTATGCTAGTAAAAGTGAGCTAATCGAGTTGAATATTTGTTTGTTGCATTTGGCGAAACAATGTTGGCATTAAAATTTTCCAAGACCTTTTCAACAACCCCTCTTATGAATATCTTGAAATCACAAAAGAGTATTCATGTTAAATGTTTTAAATTGTGTATTTTTTATTATTAATAGAATTTTTTTATTTGCCTCAAGAGGGAATCCTAGCTCCTCGGGTTGTGGGGGTGTACTGAGGGATCATCTAAGAAATATTTTAGTGGCTTTTGTTGCTTCTCTGGGTTTTGGTAATAACCATAAAGCGAAAGCATTATCCATCTTCGAAGGTATGGAATTGGCCAGGATTTTAGATCCCGCCAAGATCATCACTGAGAGTGACTCATTGAATTTCATCAAAATTCTGAAAGTTATTAGTCCCCCTTCCTTGACCATCGGTAACATCATTTAGGATTCAGAGCCATGAAGCAAGATTTTATTGAAGTCATCTTTCAACACATTTATAGGGAAGGGAGTGCCCTTGCTGATGCCCTAGCCAACAAAGGTGTTGGTTGCGCTGGACACTCTTCCTGGTTTGACTCTTTTTCAGAAGACATATCCACAATTGCCAAAAATGATGCAACATTAGATGTCGGTGACCCTCCTTTGGTTTGCTAAGTTACAACGTGTTTGGTTGCTTTATCTTTTTAAAGGTGCCCTCCCCTACATCATCAGTCTCGATTCCCCCTCCTTTTGATGTATTTTCTCTCACCTTTATGGGACTGTGCCTAGAAGCTTCACCCGACTCATTAATTTCTACCACGTCACCCCTGATCCCCCATATCGCCACATGAGTCATCCTCCTTTAGCTTTTATTTCTGTTTTTATGTCTCCCACGACCACACGTGCTGAGGTTGATCCCCCCATTTATGATCTCCCTACTCACTTCTGAAATGTGTGAGTTTTAAATATCCTTGGCCTTTTAAATCTTTATCGCACTGTTTTGTTTTTCATCAATTTTACCTCCTTCTTGATCTTTGTCACATGGGCAAAAAAATTGTTTGCATGGAACCTATTGATTGCAGTGACATCAATGAAGACAAGGAAGTATGGGATATCCTTATCACGGGTGGGGTCTCGGGTTTTATGGAGTTTTTGTGTGGTCATTCTCTTATGATTTCTAGTTGCATTCTTGCCTCATGGGATAGAGGCAATGTCAAATTAGGGGATTTTGTCTTCTCCATTTCTGAGACCAGCATTGTCGCTGCCATTGGCCTCCCAAACTGTGGTGTTACTTACATCAAAAGGTTGTTTGCTGAAGATTATGCCGCTTGTGTTGACGATCCTGATGAAATCTAGAATTACCAGTCTAGCTTGAGAGGAACGCGTTGAAGCACACCTAGAACAAGGTAGTGTGTTGCTTAATGTGTTTCTTCACCATTGACGTCCATTACAAAGTCACTCATGGCATCCACTTGTTTCTCCTTGCCAATTTCTGCCATGGAAGACTAGTGAAATTCCCCCAATTCCTCTTCAACTCTTTGGGGGATTCTATTGACCAGTCTAGGAAAGGAGTTCACCTTATTCTCCATCAGGGTCCATTTTATCTTCTTTTCACCAAATCTGCCCCTGTCATCCTCATTCCCCGCTACCTGGTTGTTATTCTTAAGGGGAAGCACAAATCACCCCCCTCCCCTTGTCGACATCCATCTTTGATGCACCTCATGGTGCTACTTCTTTTGCCCTTATAAATCTAGTCACCTCTGCCACTTTATTCACTATAGCTCAAGCAACTCCTTTACCTCCTTTGTCTCCCTCTCTGCTTCCTACCGAGCCCCCGCCCTCACAGTCCTTCTCCCCCACCTTTCCCCTTCTATTAGGCATGTCTCGTCATGTCCTATTATGTCTTCCCTTGCCATGTTTCCCTCACTTTTGTCTAACCCTATGCAACTTCCTGCTTTTGCCTCGGCTCTGTCGGATGCATTTGCTAAATTTGGATATCAATTCGCTTGATGTTCTTATTGACACTTATGGCGACTCTGACCCAAATGCTCTTGTCGATCCCAATACTAAGGAAAATCAATTTCTTGCTTCAAATTTGGCCTCGACCAGATTTCTTGCTATGGACCATGTTGCGGAGGAAGATGACCCCTACACTTGGGATATCAACCTCATCCTTCGCAAAATACAACACATTTTTGTTGTCATTAAGAATTGGAAATATTACACTAATATCCTTAAAGATGTAGTTGATAATATTTGTGAGGAGATTAAGTGCTTCATTGACATTGTGGTTAATTCTACTTGCTATAACTCGGAGGCTGATATGGAATCAACTAATATCCTCCATGATATTCCTAATATGTAGTTGGTTTCCTTTTTCGTCCTCTTTTTTGGATCTGTGAACATATAGAAATTTTTCCATGCTAAAATAAAGCTAATACCTAATATCTTCTAAGCAATCAATCAAACATATTATAGAACTATCAAGATAAGAGCTTATGAGAAACAACTTCTTTAATGCATGAAAAATCTCAAATCAAAATGCTAAGCTATTTCTTACTCTCTAGATTGCTAATCTAATAAATGGACCTATTTAGATCATTTTAGCAATCAAAAGGGAGTTATTTCCTCAAGGCTTGAAGATGGAATCTCACCAAAACATGGCTACAAGGTCATTTTGGATCTTCTCATGCTCTTCAATTTGAGAGAATGGATGCAAGATGGAGAAGTTATTTCCTTCAATGGAGAATGGCTCAAGATCAAAAAGCCTATAGTTTATCCTAAGGAAAATAAGGTGTAAGAAGAAAGGCAAGGGGGAGGGTTTGTAATATAGCTTGTCTGAACTAACAAGGCTATCAAATTGATGAATGTGGGATAAACCCCAAAGAGGAAATACAAAGGTCATGTATGTTTAATAAAGTATGTGCACTTTGTGGGAGTTGAAAGAGGGTTTAATTAATCAAAGGTGATTAATTGATAGAAGGGGGTATGCCTACAGAGGATTTAGATGAAAGTTAGTATGATTCAAGAGATTTTAAGGGAGGAAATGGTTCAATAAATGGTGATTTATTGATTTAGATTAGCGGTCATAATTAATTAAGAATAATTAATTGACCTAGGTAGAAGCGAATATTAATTAATGAAAGGTCGTTAATCAACATCCTGATTGATAGGGGTTAATTAATTACCAATAATAGAGGGACGGTGGTGGTTTATTGACGAAGTGTCATCAATTTATGGGAAAGAGGATAATTAGTGTAATTTAGGTATTAAAATTGTTTGACTGAATTCTAGGTGTCTACATTTGCCCCTCTTTGGGTGACGTAAGTGACGCGACTTCAAAGATAGTAGACAAGTATAGGCAAGTGAATTTTGAATGGATAGAGGAAAAATCAGTAGAGTTAAGGATGCCCCTCGAGTGTCGATGGGATGATGAAAGATGTCCATTGATGATCGAAAAGAAGAAGAAAATAAACCAAAGTGAGGGAAAATCCCACTGCAATGGAAGATAGAAGCCGATATACCAAATATGAATAGAGAGTAGAGATGTGGGCATTGATCCTTGCATAATACAAGTATGAACTCTTTTGTTGAAAAGTTCATGTGAGTATCGTTGTGAAGCGTAAGAAATATTTTTCTTAACAGATCTGTAGAAATGATTTTTCGTGAGTTGGAAAAATAGTGTTGACAGAAGAGAATGATATGGAAGAAAAATGAAGATGATGGGGATAGGAATAGCTTTCATCCAACTGATGTAAAAACCACATTATGTCATCATACTACAAGTGATCTATGTCATCGGTCTTGATTAAAACATATGCATTCAACAAAAGTGTATAATGACATGAAAAACCATAATACAAACATTTGTTCATTGCCAAAGTACTAACTCAATGCAACATACAAAATGTAATGCAATACAAGAAAGTAAACAAGCTAACTTAACACAGAAACAAGTACAAACACATATACTCAAATAAACAATGTTCAAGACAGTTGCACAAATGTTTTTGTTATCAAGATTTGATTTTGACCTATGTGAATTAATGACAAGGGTTAAGAATGGCACCCCAAGCAATGATACATGTGAGGTGAATAAATGAAGGATGCAAAAGTCCAATGAAAAAGCAATCGTGCCCTAGGAAACTACCCCAAGAAATGCATTCATGTAAAAGAAGACAAGGATAGTGAGCAAACCAACTTTTGTTGATGGAGGGTAGATCCAAATGATCTGCCAGTCACACACAAGAATAGGTGAGATTCAAAGAAAGATGTTTTGTAGGAAATTTTTTGATGTTCGAGTATAATGCATTTAACATAGATTTCAACTACGTGCATGCCATTTACAAATTTTTGAATTTTTTTTATTTTTATAATTTTTTTGGATTTTTAAATGACTTTTATCGTTTTTTAGGATTTTTGAATTTTTCCAATTTTTTTTTATAAATTTTGACCTTTTGCAATTTTTTAGGAATATTGATTTTTTTAGAAGAATTATCGTAGAGAAGATCGCTTGGAAGTAAAAAATACGCCCCATTGAGAAGAAAGGGGTATTATGTAGCAAAAAATGCCCCATTGATTAACAAAATTAAGAAAGTTCCTAAAGGGCCTAAGGGATATCTAGTGTATTAGTGTTAATCTAATTAGGAGGACTAAAACACTATAAATGAACTAAAGCAATATAAGATAAACATAAATAAAATATTCTAGATAAAATAAAACCCTAATATGCAAGAGAAGAGTAAGGAATAGACTCAGCTAATTGATGGTGACTGTCACAGGTTGTTGCAGATCTGGAACTGGCGCTCGGAATAGTGTAAATCCTCATAATTTGATTCTAGTATGGTCTCTAAGTGTCTGTGAGTGCTTCATGTCTGTCACATTGGATTCGTCAGATGCACTGTAGAATGACCCGTGATACAAGGAGAAGTATCCAACCCTGTAAAAATGAAAGATGCATATGAATGGGTCAGACTAACCTCAGCCGCCAAACTAGTAGACTTATCATTGAGCATTGTACTACATTACAGACCCTGATGTAGTTTTGGTGTGTGTGCGTGCATGTTGTGCCCTAGGTGCTCTCGTGCTATACGCACTTTGTGAAGTAGCGAGTAATAGTAGCTATAGAAATGTAAGTAGCATGTGTGCATGCAATATAATTGAATCCATCCCCATATGCAGTGTGTGTGATGCAAATCTCCTAGCTTGAATGTATGGAACTATGTGGATGCATGTGATGCAATGGATGCAACCCTAGATGAGGTGATAGTAGTGATAAGATGTAATGACATAGGACCCTTATTATGGTTTTATAACTTTATATTTATAGGGCTCTCAAGCTTAATTTCGTAATTGATCACGACAAAGTCAACTGAGAAGAAGATAAGGATGACTAACAGCTAGAACTAACCCAAAAAGGAGCTAAATGGTGTTTGCATAGACCAGGGCACCCTAAATAAGACTAGGTCACCTCACGGGCACCCTAGTACAGGCTGAGGTGCCTTGGTTTCAGGCTAGAATGTTGGAACAGTCACGAAATGGGTTGATAGGTATCAAGAAATACACGGGAAAGCCGTAATAAAAGATAAGAAAAAGGTGGCCAAAAGGTGGGATTAATTATTACTTTGTACACTTGAGAACCTTCTAAATAGTAGTATAAGATTGGGCCAAATATTGTCTAATGTGTAATATTTATGTCTACATTTTCCCCCACTTTATGTTGGTGAGTGGAAAGCTCGATAACATAAAGTAGATAGAGATGTGTACCTGATATCCATGTAGAGTGCAGAAGAAGATGTGTTGATGGAATAGACTCAAGCGTGGAATGACTAAAAGAAAAATGTAGGGGAGAGTGGATTCTAAAGATGAAAATGTGAATTAAAGTGATGAGAGTGAACCTAGGGAGGAACACGTGTGTAGCTGCTACATGTGTGTAGTGTACTTGCATGGTTAGTATGGAAAATACTGCCGTGGTGTGTTGTCATTGTCACTGTTGTTGTTGTTGTTGCCCCTAATTTGATTATTTTTTTCTCATATGACAGACCTGCAAGGAGAAAACTATCAAGTAGTCAAATATTTGTGTATGTAAAAATGTTGTGTAAAGAACGTAAATGTAAAATACACTAGAATAGAAAGTGTAAATAGGAAAATGGAACATGTGCATTTAATCCATGTCAAGAAAAAGGGTGTAGAAGGATATCTTGTAGTGTTGCGAGTTTTTCAGGTGATCTCATGTGAACCTAGCTGAAGAAGTGTAGGGAGGAAATGCTCTGCGTCCTCTAACTCTAACTACTTCTATTGAAATTTGTTGAAGAGATCTCTGGAGTGTGCTAGTTTTTTGGGAAATCCTACGCCACTGGATGGAGAAGTGTAGAGAGGCCACTCACTGTAACCCCTGAACCTATAACCGCTCCACATAATTTCTGAAGGATACCATGTTTTCTTAAGGCCGCTGTGTATGGAGTTTGTAGACTAATATGAACTCACTTCTTATGTGTGAACCAGTGTAGATACAATGTGTTAGTAGAAAACCCTCAATGATTCCCCCCCTCTTTCAGGGTGCATGTGATGACCCTGGAAGGAGAATGCGGCCCCAAAAGAGGACCAACCATGTTTTGACCTATAAAATTCTACCCAGTAGGAGGAAAGGGAAACAATTGGTAGATACCAAGGTGCACACAAAAGGGGATGGCTAGCGAATACAAGTGTTAGTCTGAACATGTGCATGAAAATAAGTGTAAAAGGCGAAGACAATGTAGAAAAACTACCATGCATAATAGTTTAAACACGCAAGAAAACAAGTAGACCACACAAAGTGGGTTTTAAACATGGGACATCACTCATGATATCGAAAGATACACAAGGCCATCATGGCCGCAAACAGACAAGTGTGCACACAAGCAAAGGGCAAAGCCCATATACGATAGCAAACAAAGTAGACAAGTAGAAACAAACAAGTAGTCATGGAAACATGTAATCCTGTAAAACAAGTGTTGCACATTGAACACCTGTTAGCATGTTAGAGTGAAAACCAATATGTCAAAGTGTGTAGAAGCAAGTAGTATAAGATGCTAAGTAAAAAATGAAACAATAGCACCCTGTATGAAATGAACGTGGATGCCCCTAACAACTAGTATAGTAAGGGTAGAAGGTGATCATCTATGTGGTATGTAGAGTACTGTATCTACAATCACACTAGACAAAGGCACGAACACACATGTGTGTATGATAATGACATGGAAGAAAGCAATCTAACATGTGTAATGAAGTGAGCATGCAAAACACTAGTAAGAAAAAGTAAATCCTACCAAGACAATCAGATGCGAAGGTGATTATATCTTCATTAATGGTTAAGGCAGAAACAAATTTGTGGTAGACATATTCGGGTGATAGGCATGGAGAAACGTAATGAGTAGATAAGTAATTTTGGAGGTGAAGGAGGCAATTTGGGTATATTTGCAAGTATGCGTGAATAGAGATACTCATGGCACTATGAGTGGATGGACGACTAAAGGTAAGGAGAGGTAACATGGATGGCAAACAATTATCGTATAAACAAAAATAAAAGGGGGAGAAAAGCATGATGGAAAAGATGGAGCATTATAGAAGGTGATGAGAACGAACGTTCAAGTTCACCAAAATGATTAACAATAATAAGAAAGTTCCTAGATGGCCTAAGGGATATCTAGGGTATTAGTGTTAATCTAATTAGGATGACTAAAACATTGTAAATGAATTAAAGCAGTATAAGATAAACATAAATAAAATATTCTAGATAAAATAAAACCCTAATATGTAAGAGAAGAGTTAGGAATAAACTGAGATGATTGATGGTGACTATCACAGGTTGTCGCAGATATGAAACTAGAACTCGATAGTGCAGACAAACACTCAGGAGCCCTGCAAAGGGTAGATCTAGATTGTCTGAGATGACATAGGTACTTGGGAGTGTACTGGGGTGCCTGGTCTACATTATGGGAACTTTAAACAGTGTAAATCCTTAGAATTTGAATATGGTATGGTCACTAAGTGTCTCTGAGTGCTTCCTATCTGTTGCGCTGGATTCGTCAAATGTACTGTAGAATGACACGTGATGTAAGGAGAAGTATCCAACCCTATAAATATGAAAGATACATATGAATGGGTTGGACTGACCTCAGCCGCCAAACTAGTGGACTTATCACTGAGCGATACACTACATTATGTACCTTGATGTAGTTCTGGGGTGTGTGTGCGTGTTGTGCCCTAGATGCTCTCGTGACAGTCGTACTTTGTGAAGAAGCAAGCAATAGTAACTATAGAAATGTAAGTAACATGTGTGCATGGAATATAATGGAATCGCCCCCCCTTAAAGTGTGATACAGATCTCCTAACTTGAATGCATGGCACTATGTGGATGCAAGTGATGCAATGGATGCAACCCTAGATGAGGTGATAGTAGTAATAAGATACAATGACCTAGGACCCTTATTATGGTCTTATAACTTTATATTTATAGGGCTCTCAAGCTTAATTTTGTAATTAATCCTTACAAGGCCGACTGAGAAGAAGATATGGATGACTAACAACTAGAAGTGACCTAAAAAGGAGTGAAAGGGGGTTTGCATAGACCAAGGTTCCTGGAATGCGACCAGGGCATCTCGGGGTGCCCCAGTACAGGTTGGGGCACCCTGATTTTATGATAGAACATCAGAACGATCATGAAATGGGCTGATAGGTATCGAAAAATACGTGGGAAAGATGAAATAAAAGATAAGAAAGAGGTGACCAAAAGGTGGGATTAATTAGTACTCTGTACACTTGAGAACCTTCTAAATAGTAGTATAAAACCGGGCTAAATATTGTCTAATGTGTAATATTTGTGTCTGCACCTAGTGTACCGAAAATGGATGAAAATTGATTATTTAATAAAAATAATCATCACGACAGGTGGTAAAATAAAATGAAACGAGATCACACAGTCATATCACTTCCCTTGATCATCGCAAGGAGTGAAAATCACCGCGGGGGGTCAAAACAACCCATATATACCAAGCCATGGGGGGGAGGGTAAATCATCGAGGTGAGTTATTTGATACCAAACTCTATCAGTTTGTTGTGATTTTGATCTAACGTGTGAGAGAGATGGCTCGAGTTCATATCTAGACAAGACGTGCATACATCATTTGAGAGTACATGCGACCTCTTAACAATGGAACCTAGATATAAGTAAAAACCTTGCATTTTCATGTCGTTTATTGCATTTATTAGTAGGTATAAATTTTCTTGACAACGTATTTATGACCCTTGGGGCACACATGCATTTTCGGGGGCACATATGCGCTAGGTTTGAAATTATGAAAGCATGTTGGTGCACATGTGTTGGGGAAAGATGGACATGTGCATTGACATACATGTGCCAAATGGGATGCGTATGTTGGGGGGAGGATTTAACAAGTGCGTTGGTGCACATGTGCCAAATAGGGCGTGTATGCACCAAATGGGGTGCACATGCGCTAAAAGGAGTGTGCAGGTGATTAAAAGCACGTGCTGGTGGGAAAAATTTGTGTTTAGGCTACCTTAGAAGAAATTAGGAAAAATTTAGAAGAACACAAGGATGAAAAAAAGAAAATTAGGTGTTATGTGTTAGAAGAAATTAGGAAAAATTTAGAAGAACACAAGGATGAAAAAAAGAAAATTAGATGTTATGTGTTAGAAGAAATGAAGTTAATAAGTGTTTTGATTAATCTTATAAAGTGACCTACCTATCTTGGAGACACACGAGTGGCATACGAGGCTACACTCTTTCTAGGAGATCTTCACTCAGCATGAGCAAATCTACCTAGAGATGACCCTATTTATGACTGGACTTACTTATGTGTTGCAGATGCCACATATTACTTTGGATCATAACCTGCGGATGACCTTAGCCAAGAGATGGAAAAATGAGAGTCAGTGTTTTCACTTCATTACTGGTGAGATGAACATCACACTAGAGGACATGTGGCAGATTCTTAGATTTCCAATCCAGAACTGATTGTTAGAGTATGATGGGGATGTCACCTGCATTATAAAGTGTCTTATTGAGGTGTTTGGCCTCTAGGACATATCCTAGAAGGGCATGGTAGTTCCGTTATATAGGTGTTTTCAGGATCTTTGGCTATCTCATGTAGCTATATATTTGATGGCTCTTGTTAGCAACATCATGTTGCTTGACAAGACTGGTACCTCCTTTCCATTCAACTTGATTGGTGTGATTGATGGACTGATTAGTGGGGAGATATACTACCGGGGACAGTGTCTACAAGCACACTAATATTGGAATCTTCATCTTATTACTCACCGTGGTGAAAAGATCGTGGGGCCAACTACTCTTTTACAGATATGGGAATCAGACCATATTGCCATTGGTTGCCCCGTTGAGCCCTTGATGATGGGATGGGCACTGGTGGATGATGACATCTAGGGCCATATGAGAGATACAAATTTCTATAGATGCACATTTTATGAGTTGGAGTTACGTATGGTGACCTGGCGCCCTTATAGAGATTATTTGTGGGTTGAGGATGTTGCAAAGTTGAGCATAACAACAATTGAGACTTTCTTAATCAGAAATCAAGATTAAATCACAAAGTGGTATAGGGTGAATCTTGTTCAACGAAAGTTCAGTTGAGTTCAGGGTATCCCTGACAATGATATGTGGTACAGTCACCGCTGTAGGGAGACATTTCACATTGTCCCTTTTATTAGACCAATACGAGCTCTTGCTAGCTTTAGACAGATGGTACCATAACCTTGGGTTCCCTTGCCACATATTGTTGATCTGGGGGAGACAACTGACTATCACGCATGGTACATTTTATTATTCCTGGGGAGGTTGACTATCCCGCAGGGTGCTATAGATGCTGATATTGTAATAACTGCAAAGGGATTACAGGGTAGAGCTCATAGAGCTAGAGCTCAGCAGTTAGTGCATAAGGGTGTCTAGGGCCAGGGATAGAGACAAGGATAGGGTTCGAGTGCACATGTTCAGATGCCTATACAACATTAGATCCTAGTTCAGTAGGTTGGCCCGCATGGCCCAATACACATGCAAATACCACAGGTGCCATTGTCGCTGACACACACAGCTAGTCCACCACACAGTCCACTCAGCCATGGATAAGGTGGAGGTGGAGGAGTTGGAGGAGATGAAGGTGGAGATGGATGGGGGACACCACCACATCACCCATTAGGTGGGGGATGGAGAGAGCCCTATAGAGTGCCATCACTTAGATGGATCATTAGGAGTTTAGGTGATTCAGCTGCATTAATGCAATAGGTACAGTTGGTGATCGCTCAACGAGATCAACTATAGACTGAGAGAGATCAGATAGTAGCAGAGTGGGTTTAGTGGATCGTAGAGTGGAATTAGGTTCAGGTAGATGTGGCAAGACTTACAGTAGAGCTTACTATGCTTAGACATGCGGCCACAACATTAGGTACACTAGATGTGTTTATTGACTTGGCCATAGCTAGTGGTGAGGAATCATACTACATGGATTTGTATAATGAAAATGTCCTAGATGGGAAATGAGTGATTCCATTTAGTTAGTTGGCTATTAACAGTTCTGAATCAAGATCACATAGGTCATCCCAATTGGTTAGTTCAGTGCAACAACCATTAGCTCATCAGGGGTTGTCACCGCAGAGTTCAAAGTTGATGTCACCATCACAAGACCCAAGCCCTGGTAGCCCTAGCATGGGTGAGAGTCATCAATGACTCTCTTATTGATGGTGTATTCACTGATGATGTATCTTTGATGTACGCGTCGATATGAAGGAAATTTTTTGAGATGATGTATATGTATTGTTTTGTGTTATGCCTCGTTAAGAAGGCACATTTTTGATCCATGCCCATGTTGGCATACATTTTATCTGATAATTATGTACAGAGACAGATTTTATATGGAAATTGAAATTTTGACATATTTACATGTATATGATGATGGAATTTATTATGATTCATGATTTTATCACATGTGTTTGATTTAAGAGATAACATTAGATGATATCACATTGTTGTTGATGAGATACTTATGATTGTCCATGTTTTTAATTTTTGCTATTGGTTTGGGGGGATAAGAGGCGGTCCTTATTACCCCATTGATGTTATGGTCAGATGATAGTATCTTAGCATACATGTTGGATGTTTATTTTCATGATGATGTAACTTAGCTGTTATTGATGTTATATATATGATGTATGTGATGTTAGATGTGATAATAAACAATGTACAAGTAAAAAACAAGCACAAGCAAAAGTCAACAAATCTACCAAATTTACACACTAAACAATTTGACAACACAACTATGCAAAAATATATACAAGCATGCAAAACATACTAAACATAAACAAGAATGAATCTAATCAAGAAAAAATAGATCAATCATCAGAAGTATGTTAAGCAACATACTATACAAAATGTACAAGAAAAAAAGTAAAGCTATACAAAAATGTACAAACAAACAAGCAAAGCAAGATACAAATAAACAAACAAGTAATTAAATTACTACTATGTTTTTGTGAAACAATTTTCGATGTGTTTTATGTTATTTTAGGGAGTTTTTGGAAACAATGTTCTATAGTTTTGGTGTTTTCTACAAGATGGCTTTCTAATGTTTTGATATTATCAACCATATTTCAATGTTTTTGTGATTTTCTGAACATATCTGGATATTTTGGGATTATCAAATCATATTTGAATGTTTTTGTGATTTTCTAAAGAATTTTCAAAGTTATGTACAGAAAAATAGAGAAATGTAGATGCCCCCAGTGTTAGATGGGAATATACAAGGGCATACACCACATGCTATGTACAGGAAAGTGAAGAGGTGAAGATGCCCCCAACGTTAGATGGGAATGTACAAAGGCAATCTCTTCACAAACTTACAAGAGGAGGATTAGCCGAAATAAGGCTTCGAAGGACGGGCTCAAAAGGAATCTCAGATGTAGGTGAAAAACTAGCTCTAGAGAAAACAAATGTACCCCTAGATGTGAGATGCTTATGAACAATGAATACTCCCAAGGTGCCGAAAACTAGTTTTCACCAAAGGACTTGTCCATAGTGCCACAATTGCGTGGTTTTCACTCTTGGACAACTTGTTTTCTCTTTAGTTTTTCTTTCTTTTTATTTTTTTTATATTTTCATACTTTTTTGGTTGTTTTCTAATTTTTGTGCCATGTTTAAGTGTAGAACTGCTTGAGGTGTATGGCGTTCATAGGTTCATGCAGATCATCTTTTTCAGGATGGACAAGTTTGTATGATCTCGACCCATACTTTTCCAATATCACATAAGGTCCCAACCAATTAGGTTCAAACTTACCCTTCTTTTCTCTTTCTTTCACAATATTGAACTGGTTTTCCTTCAACACTAATTGTCCTACCTCAAACTAAAGAGGTATAATCCATTTGTTGTAGCTCTAGGACACTCAATTCTATTACACTTTCAAGTGATTGAGTGAATTGAGGCATCTTTCATCTAACAATTCAAGCTCTTGCAATCTAGCCATGCGGTAATCTTCGTCTTTCTCCAGATAGTCTCTGAGAGATATTCTTAGGGAGTGAAGCTCAATTTCTAGGGGGATGATGGAATCAGTTCCAAAAACTAATGTGTAGGGTGTTGCACCAATAGGAGTGTGGATGGAAGTCCTATAATCCGAGAGGGGGGGATGGATCTACAAATGCCAATTTTGACCAGTCTTACTTACCATATTTTTCATAATTTAAATAAGTGTTTTCTTAGATGCCTTTACTTGTCCATTACCTTGAGGGTAATAGGGAGTAGACCACTTTAGGAATATTTCAAAGCGTTGGCACAAAACCTTCACACTATTATCCTTGAAAGACTTTCCATTGTCAACCAAATTGGTGGAAGGGATACCATAACAACAAATGAGATGATTCATGATAAATTTTGATATTTACACCCTAGTAATAGATGTGAGAGGAACATCTTACACCCATTTGGTGAAGTATTATGTGGCACTAATGATATGGGTATGGCCATCTGAAGAGGTAGGAGTGAGATTCCCTATGAGATCTAGTCCCCACTTAGAGAATGACCATGGTGTTGTGATCGGTTGCAAAGGCTGTGTTGGCGCATGAATAATGTTCTCATACATCTGGCACAATGCACACTTCCTGACATACTGGAAGCAATTAGTTTCCATGGTAGGCCAATAGTAGGCTACTCTCAATAATTTATTTGTCAAGACCATTCCATTGGTATGGGCTCCAGAAAATCCTTCGTGTACTTCCTTGATCAGGCAGAATGATTCCGCTACATCTAGAAAAGGTAACAGATTCTTGTCATAGCCACCTCCAAGAAAACAAAGGAGTAGATCAAGTGGTGTTGAATACTTGGCTTTACTTCAAAAAATTTTTGCCTTGTCTTATGGCGAGTGAAAAACTAAGACAAAGTAATGCTTCTCGAATTTCATGATAAATGACGCTTGGCTTAAACTTTAATGGACTCTCCCCTTGTTTTACTAACAAGGTTTTGACTTCAAAAAATTTCTTGCTTCGTGAAAGCTCTTTGAAACATGATTGGCTTTGATTTGGTCAATTTGGCTCCAAGATGAAATGGATTCCTAATTTTTTCTCTCAACTAGGTGTCACAAATTACCTTTGCGAGCACAGTTTTCCAAGGAAGTCACACTGACTAAACCTTGGAGTATCCCAGATTTACTTTACCCCCTTCGATACAGTGAACAATAAATGCATTCAGTTGTATTTTCATTGGGTTCGCGTGAATATAATTTTAAATCTAAATCTCACAAGTGTATATTAGACAAGTAGATAAGAAAAATACTTCCTGTTTCGTCCACAAGGTTCCCTCTTGCATGGACTACTTTGGGGTTATTTTGAGCATCCCTTTTGTGATTTTAAGGATTATGCCAAGGGAACTTCTCCCAGTTCAAAGCAGATGAGTTGTAGCTCTTAACCAAAAATTTCGTATACAATGTTTTTAATGTGGTGTTTTTTAATTTTTTAACTTAGTGTGGTTTAGATGTACACCATTTGGCAACTTGCAAAAAACTGTATTAGTATTGTGTTTAGATCCTGATTCTTTGACTTACAAATTAGGTCCTATTATCTCTCGAAAGTGCACCCTGTAGAGAGACGACTGCAGGTGTTCTAAGCTTGCTCTGGATCTCTCTCTCTTTCGTAGATACAATGGAAACACCTCAGTTCTATGGGTATACTTGTTGTTGAGGTGAGTCTCCAGTATCAAGGCCAGTTCCTTCTTGATGTATCCTAAAGTAATTTTTTGGGGTACTCAGGGTAAAAAAGATGACTGTAAATGAATTGAAAACTAGGGTGATACACCAAAATTGTTGAGAATTTTTGACTGAGTACATGCACAAATATCTGAGAATGGATTCTGGATGCACAAACCAATAGTTTTCAGCAGGATATTAAGGCAGACACTTTATGTATTGAGGGAAGAATTCACAATAATATTATTAAGATACACATGCACACTACTATCATGCAGAAAAATTAAATTTTACAACAAGGTAGGATGATTAATCAAGGAATTTGACATTCACAAGGATTAATAAGAAATACACAAGACTGCAAATTATTGGAAAGGCAGAATAATTCTCATTCAAAGGGAAAAATTGGCAAAATCTGCTTCAGCACTCATATGTCCAAAAAGTCCCATGTGCTTTGGCAATGAACACAATATATAACCAAAATTATTCATCCCACCCTTCCTAAAAATATACTAAAATTGTACTCACCCATGCATCCTATTTTTATCCTTTATCATGAATAAATAAATGAATAAAAATAAGCAAGCTAATACAATGAGGCATTAATAGCCTTGTTTACAAAATACAAATCAGTCAAACTACAGTTGACTGTTCTATTTTTAATAAAGTTGGGTGAATAATTGGCTAATAATAAACTTTGCTTGATGAGAAAGTCTTCTCCAATGCATACAATTTCTGTCTTCTAGCTGATGATGTGGCATTTGTAACTTGATCCACTTGCAATTGCAAAAATAGCACTTTAAACTGCCCCTTGGATGCACATGCAAAAATTAATCTCCCTACAAGTAAAAATAATTTATTTATTTGCCACTTTGTAAAAATAACTCATCCATGCATTCATTCTGATGGGGACCACCTGCAAGTTCTAATGCTGACACATGTTTGTCTTCTTGTGGTAACCATGCAAAACTTCAACCTCTGTAAGCAAAATAATACTTTTGTTTTATACCTTAGTAAAACCACTCAACTTTAATTTACCCATAATGGGGGCCACTTGTGACATCTTTGTGTTAAACATGTATGGTAAAATTTCCCTTCTCAGTGGGGACCACTCGGATGCTGCACTTGCCTGATATCATTATTGCATTGGCCACCCTTTTGGAGAAATTAAGGATGTTTTGGAAGTTATAAGGTAATGTGATCTCTGCTTGTTTTGGTTGGCATATGCTTTGGTCAAAGATCACATGTCCATAAAACCCTTCTTGATTTGATCATGGTCGTAATGTATTACCGATCCTCCTTTTGGATTATTATTATATCTATAATGGTGTGTCATATTTTACATAGTTGATGGCAATGATTATGGATTTGATTTTATGTGGGGAAAACTATAGTCAACAGGCATAATAATTTAATAGGACTTGGTCCCCTCTGCCATGATGACTCATCCCTTGGAATGTTTGGTCGATGGTTTTCCTTAACTCCAGTTGAGTTGACTGTGACCCTGGGTCTGCATTGATAAAATAAATCAAACGTTGGTTGTTGATTTTCATACTTACTTCATCTATGATCGTTGATCTTTTGGTCCATGGTTAGGGTTTTTACCTGGTGGTTGCATTGTGAGTTTGCATTTAATGTTGATTGAAATTAGACCCTTGATCTCTATACCATTGCATCTCAATTGTCGATTTTAACTGTGGTCGGCATAGTGAGCTAGGTTTATGCAGTTGTTGGGCTAACTGGGTAAATGTGTGAAAACTAACTCATTTTCATCTTTCATTGTAAAAGGATAGGGCGAAGCCCTGGAAAAATTTGCACGAACTGCCATTGTTGTGAGCTCAAGCTTGGTTTATTCATAGAGAAGAACTTTGTCTATTCAGAGGCACTACACATGCAATTTGTCGTTCTATGAAGATCTGTGGGCTTCAATACTTGCATATTTTCTAGTTCTGTCCTTTCTAAGTTCTACACAAGATTCTTTGTTGTCTCATTGTCATTTTAAGTTTGACTGTGGATAATTTGACAAGACATGAAAATAAGGTCTTGAGCTCTGTATATTGCCCCTTTTGTTATGCATTGCATAGTTGTCATTGTGGAGAAGGTAATACTTCATCCACAAACTCTCTAACTGCTTTCCCTTGTCGTTTCAACTTTTATTATCCTTGACTCATCGAAATCCTTGTGTTTCTTTACATTTTCTTGTGCAACCTTGATTTCTGAGCTCGAAAATGGTTTGGGTCTTCATCGTTTCATTCTGCACTAGGGTTTCATGGATTTGATGATAACTGTACTGGTAAGTTCACTGTATTTCGATTATTCATGCAATTCTCAATAAATATATATATTTGTTGGTATGGATATTTGAGCTTGTTTGTTTCTTGATTCTCTTTACTTTGAATGCACATATTTCTTGTTGAAAGCTTCGCGAATAAAAAGGAATCTGTTGTCCACCCATTAATGTTTTGTTGTGAACTTTAAAAAAAAATCAACCCATTTCTTTTGATCATGCACTCTGCTTTGAAGATTAAATTGACCTTCTAGAAATTTGTTCTCTTTTCAGTTTTGATTCTGGGTATCATTTTATTGCTCGAAAACTATTAGATCCGGAACTTTGAGTGACATGGGTATTCGAGTTTCGGCTTCAACCTCGATCTGATAATTTCTCTTTTCATTAAGGTCGCCATGTATGATTTTGAAGCTCGGGTCTATATTTTCTGGAACTCTTTGTTTTACCTTGTGTGGACATGATTCTTCTATCCAGAATCTCTGCCTGAGTGCGTTTAGAGGCTAAAATAAAACTTGAAGCTCCTGTTGTGATTTCTCTTGGTGATATCGTTTATTGAGCTCCCATGAAAATGCTTCCAGAGTTCTATAAATTGTAGATCTGAGCGTATTTGTAGATCTGTGTGAGTCAGATTATTTCACTGCAAATGTAGATTCTGTATTTTGGTTTGATTTTTTTGAAAAATTTGATAAATGATTCGATTCTTATTACTCTAGAGTGAGGAGATGAAATTTTTCCTTGAAAATTGATGATCATGACTTTAGATGCTTTGAATACTTGTTATTTTGATACTGACGTAGTCCTTGATATGTTATCGTTTATATCTCCCATTGTACGACCTAGTACTCTGAATGCTACCTAATTTGTTAATGATGCAATAGTGTCTAATGCTCGGAGTCCCTGTAGCTCATTCTGAAAACATTCTTTGAATTTGATGAGATTTGAATGTTCTGAGGTAATCAAAGGTTCTCTCTCCTGTTGTGAATAGAAGAGGCACGATTGTTTGTTTTTGAGGCCATCATAGCTTTTCATAGTTTTAGATACTTGAATTGCTCCTAAGACCTCCCTTCATAGTTCTTCTATGTATTTGGATCTTGAGCTTTGTATTTGTTTATTGATATCCTGAGTTGTGTATCTTTTCAACACTGTAACATCAAAACTTGTACTGGTTTCCAACTAGATCTTAATATGACTATCTGGATTGAAACTTTCTTATATTTCACTCTGACCTTGTAATAACTGGAATTTCTCTATTGTCAAAACATAAGTTTCATTCCGAGTACATTTTTCTACCTGTAGCTGAGAATCTATAAAATGTGCATTATGATTGTATCTTGATCTGTATTTTTACACTTTTAAAACTGAGAGTCCATATAATGTACTTCTTCTTTTGGTTTGGAAAAACTCAAGTGTACTCCTGTGTTGGAAAATATAAATATTTTTGATTTACTTGCAACTTTATACTTGTGCCTGATGGCTGTACTTTTTGTTATGATCTATAGCTTCATCATAATGACACTGATGTCACCCCTAAAAGTTTCAATCATTGTTCTTCTAGTATTCTCTCCAGTGTATTCAAAATTGAAAATTTGGACTATGAGAGTATTGTGGACAGTTGTACCTACTGAATTAATTAATAGTGTAATCTTCTTTCTGTGAATGAAACCCACTGCTTTATGAAATTGAGAAATAATGTGCCTTTTATTACAATCTCATCTTCATTATGAAATTTGGAACTTTTGCCATCTTTTCCTAACCTCTGGAATGAGAGCCCGAGGCTTTATCTTTATTGAATATTGGTACCTTTCTAAAATATGTTATCTTGCATCTCTTATGTACCTCTCTCTTCAGTTCACTTTTTAGATTGATCCTTTGTGACTTGTAGTTGCACTTGTATTCTGTAGAAATGATGTAGCATCTTAATTTATTCCTGAACTTCTCAGATTTACTTTTCCATTATGTTTCACCTTAAATTTTATCTGCATTTCATTTGTTAGAAATTGCAACATTGAAAATGTATTTCATTTAAGGATTAGTTTAGGTACATCTTGTGTATATTCAGCCTTTAGTCTGACCTAAAATAAATATACTTTTCTTATTCAAGTTACTTAATGTAATACTTATGATATATAAACACATTAGTTATTGTTTATTTCCTTCATCTTACATGTATCTACACATTTAGAAAAACTAGTTAGAAAACATTAGGCTTTTTGGCCTCTCTTTTGCTCCATAGTTTTTCTCTTTTATCTTTTCTCTCTGAAATGATTATAAGAATCACATGTAGTAATGGTGTAGAAGATTGCTTGTTTGTTTGTTATGAATTTATCTTTTCTGTAATAATTCCTCCTAATATTAGGAGATTCATTTGCACAAAGATAGATAGTATAAGAATATGGCTTAATCCTGAGCTCGTGACTGAAGGTTCCTCTTTTCTTGTTTTATTTTAGGTACAGTGTAGTATTTAATGGCAAGGATGAAGATGGAGATAAAAGTCTGGAGTGGAGATAAAGCAACAAGACAAAAGAAATAAGGGAATGATGGATTCCTTCATCTTCTTTTGCTTTTATTTTCATGCACATGCACCTTCTATTTCAGTAGTTATGATGTTTACTTGAGTTACATCCCACGACTTGTGTGGGAAACATTTGTGGACAGTTGTACCTACTGAATTAATTAATAGTGTAATCTTCTTTCTGTGAATGAAACCCACTGCTTTCTGAAATTGAGAAATAATGTGCCTTTTATTACAATCTCATCTTCATTATGAAATTTGGAACTTTTGCCATCTTTTCCTAACCTCTAGAATGAGATCCCGAGGCTTTATCTTTATTGAATATTGGTACCTTTCTAAAATATGTTATCTTGCATCTCTTATGTACCTCTCTCTTCAGTTTACTTTTTAGATCGATCCTTTGTGACTTGTAGTTGCACTTGTATTCTGTAGAAGTGATGTAGCATCTTAATTTATTCCTGAACTCTGTTAGTGTGAGTTATCCTATGTGTCCTCCTCTCATGTTGGAGGGTCATCTCACATGGGTTAGGTTTAGGGTTTCATGTGTGTCATGCACTAGGGTTACTCAACACCCTATATGTACCCCTTTTCTATTCATTTATGAGCATGCCAAGACACTCTGCTGTCTTTCCTCTATGTAAGCATTGTTTCTGTTGAGCAAGTTCTTCCTTTATTGATCAATTCTTTCCTTGCTAATCACTGGAGCTATGCACGATTCCATTGGAGTGCAACTACTTCATGGTGCCTAGAATCTGATTCGATTCTCACAAAATCTTTTCATGGTATCAGAGTTGAGATCGGGTAAACGTGCACTCGTTATGTGTCAGTTGCGATTTCTAGGCTTCGTTACTCAACACTGCATGCAAGTATGTCGATCACCCTTTTCTGGAATTCATTTACTGAGCATGCTCAAGACAAGCTTTTTCGGAAAGTTGTGTCGGTTTTTGTGCCCTTTTTTGTACATGCGCAGGGTTTCATCATACCTTGAGCAATCTATGGACAATTTAGAAAATCATCCAAAATAGAGTATTTTCTAGTTTTTAAATTTTTTTATTAAAACTAGAATTTTTTTATCTCTGTTTTTTGGTTTTCTCTATGTTTTTTTTGCAGATTCAGGTAAATGTTTTTTGGGGTTTGGACTCTGTCACGAGCCTTCTCTCCTCTCTGGCCTGTGTTGGTGGATCTCTGGGCCACTGATTGGATTGTTGTACATTTTTTTGGGGGCATTTCCTTGATCTCTTGGGCTCGTGCATTGTATGCAAAGTGGATTACTCCCATGTGGTGTTTGCTATAACTTGTCAGTTTGCCTGATCAAGCTTTTGCTCGAAAATTTTTTAAAAATCAGTACCAGCCGTTATTTTGTTGCTGCTCCCCAACCGGTTGCCATTCCCCACGGAACAACAGTCTTCTAAATCATTGGTCAAGTTTTTAAACCCTCCTAACAACACTCCTGTTGCTTTGGATGCGTGCCCCCTCCAAACCCTAGTGAATATTCTTTCAAAAATGCCCCGGTCTGAGATTGTCCCTCTCATGAGCGGTAAGTTTATTTTCTTGGTAAATTTTTTACTTTCTCATAAAAACGTGGAAATTTCATTAAAAATATGGTCAGTTTATGTGCTTTTAAGCTTTTTTTCAAAAAGCTTCAAATCTTTTTAAAGTAAGTTTCTAAACTTCTAACATAACGTGGTAAGTTTCTTTTTTAAGAATTTTAAATTTTTAAAAAGTTTTAAACTTGCCTTTTTTTTAAAAGTTTCAACGTTATGCTTTTTAATAAATAGAAGTTTTAAAGTTATGCTTTTTAATAAATAGAATTTTTTTTCTTTTATTAATCAAAACTTATTAATTTTTTAATAGATCTAAATTAATTAGGATTTAATAGATCTTGTTTAAAATCTTAATTCAGTTTTTTTTATTATCTTAATTAGGAAATTAATTTCGATCTTAATTTAATTAAATCTAGATTTAATTTAATTAAATCTCAATTCCTTTATTAATTCAAATTAATATTTCATTTATCGACTAGTAACTTCATTAGATCGGCATTTAATATCTTTTTGTCATTTTTTAAAATCTCCAATAGCTCTAAAAAATAGCAAAAATTGGGCGTTTCCAAACGGTAAAATTTAGGCGTTATTGTCGATTTTTTTTTGCTAATCATGCGCTCAAGTGTGCAGTGACACTTCTGAGCACCTCTTTTACCTTCCGAGCTCTTTTCCAGTGTTCTGAAGACTCTATGAACTCATTGAGTTCACTTAAAACCTTGTATTTCACCCTTATTATTACTTGCGACTAGTGAGCGCGTCCACCACAGTCTGCAGCAAGGGGGTTTCCTTTTACAACGTGAGACATTTTTTCTCACCACCAGGTTGGCTTTGCCTCCTTTCTGTTTTTTTGATTGTGCTTGTTTACGGTGTCCTTTTTTGTTGCGCTCCACGAAACATTGTTGTGGTCTCCTCTCTTGCGCGTTATTACGCTGATTGCAAGACGAGTTACCAAGTGTTTCAAACCGCACGCACGGACCCGATTGTAATCAACGCACTAAACTATAAAGTGCCGAAAGCAAGGGGGTTGTTATTGTCCTGGGTGGTTGTGTTTCTTTTCTGCATTTCTTTCTCTCTCTCTCACTATGGATGCACTTTCAATTCCTTTGCTTACGCCGTTCAACTTTTTCGAATGGAGATCGAAAATAATAATGAAACTAAGGGGTAAAGGGTTATTCCGCATCACCATGGGAACTGAGACTGAACCAGATGACGAACTTGAAAAATCTAAGTGGTTAAACCGTAGTGATGAAGCTTTAGGTCTTCTTTGCATGTCCATTTCTCCTGACTTGCTCTTCCACATTGAGGCATCCGAAACACCTAAATCTGCGTGGAAAATGCTGGATGCGATGTTTGGACAACTAGATGACATGAGTGCACATGAGTTGGAAAATGAACTACTAGGGTTAAATCCTAGTGACTTTGAAAACCTACAAGCCTTCTTCTCGAAATTTGTCCACATTAGATTGTTGTTAAAAGGATGTCAAGTAGAAAAGAAAGATTCTCAACTGATCTTGTCGATTCTGTCTAAGCTAGGTCCCGAATATTCTGTCTTTGTGTCAACTTTCTACACTACAAAAGCTATTCTAGATAATACTTGGACTATGCCCTCCTTTGACTGTTTTTCATCCCAACTTATTCAAGAATAGGACAAACTCATTCAAGTGAAGTCTCTTAAGTCCAAGTTGCATGCCCTTGTAGCAAGTACTAGCAAGGGAAAGAAGACTGAAAAGAAGACAGAAACAAAGGATCAACCTAAGAAAGAAACCAAGGCCAAACCTAAAAATGACACAAACACTTCGACTTTTGAGCCTAAGGCACAAAAAAGCAAGTATTTGTGTTCGTATTGCAAGAAGTCTGGTCACGACGAGCAACATTGTTTTAAGAAACAGATTGATCACTTATCTCATTTACTTGAGAAGAATAAAATAAGTGTTCCTAAATCCATAAAACAAATTGCTCTGAAGGCCAAGTCTTTTGCTACAAAAGGTGCTAAAAATGATAAGAAGAAAGGAAAAACTCTTGTAGCCAAAGTTGCTCCTTCATCGACATGGATTATAGATTTTGGTGCCTCACACCACATGGGTTCTTCACATGTTGAGTTTTCCAACATCAAACCTTGTGGAATGTCTCAAATCACGATGGGTAATGATACGAGAGTGTCGGTTTCCGATAGTGGATCAATAGAGATGGATGGGGGAACATTTAACCAAGTGTTGAGTGTTCCTGATCTCTCTACCAATCTCCTATCGGTTTACCAAATTACTCACCTTGGTGAAGAAATGTGAGTGGAATTTAGTCCTAAATCAGCAATTATTCGTGAGCTTAACAATGACACTACAGTGGCCGAGGGAAAGGTAAATCACCGTGCACAGTTTTACACCTTCTCCCACTTTACTTATAATTCTATGCCCACTACCTTGCTCACTCATGCAAATGAAGTTAGTAAGCTATGGCATGAGCGGTTCAGACATCTAAATTATTGCTACCTTGAACAATTGAGCCAAAATGAAACGGTCAACGGGTTGCCTCACGTCAAGTTTTCTAAGGGTCTTTGTGAGGGTTGTACCCTTGGAAAGCATCCTGAAAATAACTTTGACAAAGGAAAATCCTGGAGAGCCACTCATCCTTTGGATCTTGTTCACAGCGATGTTTTTGGTCCATTTCGTTCTCCTTCGTTTACCAGAGCTCTTTATGTCCTAACCTTCATTGATGACTATTCACGATATACTTAGGTATATTTTCTTAAGCTTAAGTCTGAAGTCTTTGAACATTTTTAGGACTTTAAGGCTCTTGCTGAGAAACAGGTGGAACGGTCTATCAAGGTTCTTCAAACCGAAAATGGAGGTGAATATATAAACAATAGGTTCATGGATTTCTGTACTTCTGAAGGGATATCTTTACAACGTACAGTTTCTTATAGCCCTTCGTAGAATGGAGTTACAAAAAAGAAAGAACCGTACTCTGAAGGAGATGGCTACCTGTATGATTCACTCAAAGTCTCTTCCTCCACAGTATTGGGCCGAAGCAGTGAATTTTGTAAATTACATTCAGAACCATGTTCCACACAAGACAGTGATAGGGATGACACCCTTTGAAGCCTGGTTTGGAAAGCAAGCCTGATGTTGAGAAATTTCTAGTCTTTAGATCTAAGGCTATGGCTCGGATCCCCAAGAAGAAACGCAAGGCCTTGGAACCACAATCCAAACCTTGTATCTTTGTAGGGTATCTCGATGGTGTGAAGGGATATCGACTGATGAATCCTACTTCTCATGAGCTGTATATTGAGAGAAGTGTTAATTTCAATGAGTCTTCTTCGACTTCTACTTCTCCACTTATTGAGGTTCTTCATCTCGTTGACTCGGATTCTGACTCATCAGATGATGATATTGTTGATCGTGCTCCTCTTCCAGATCCTCCCGACCATCAGACCTTTGAGTCTTTTGATTTTGACAATAGTGATAACGAGGACTATGTCCCTTCTCACTCAAGTGAAGAATATTTTAAATTTGAGCCCGATCCTCATGGTCCCCTTTGGGAAAGGAAAAATTTGCAAAGTGCTGGAGATTTAGTTGGAGATACTTTGGATATGAAACGTACTTGCTCAAATTTCATTAGACCCCACTCTTTCTTTGCCTCTGCTTCTGATCCACAGTATTTTCGAGAGGTTTCTGGTATTCCTGAGTGGGATTCTGCCATGGATGAGGAGTATTCCTCTCTCATGAAGAATGATACTTGGGATCTCACCACTCTTTCGAAAGGAAGAAAAATCGTTCAATGTAGGTGGGGAGTTCCGAACAAAGTATGGAGTAGATGGAGATGTTGAAAAGTTTAAAGTGCGATTAGTAGCTAAGGGTTTCTCCCAGATAGCTGGGGTTGACTATATTGAAACTTTTTCTCAAGCTGTACGAAGATGACTTCTATTCAACTGACCCTAGCCATTGCCACAACAAATAGATGGAAATTCCATCAAATGGACATTAAGAGTGCCTTCCTTCGTGGTGACCTAGAGGAAGATATCTACATGGAACAACCTCCGGGTTATGTCTAAGACCCCTCCCTCGTTTGTAAGTTAAAGAAGTCTCTTTATGGCCTTAAAAAATCCCCTCGGGCTTGGTATGCTAAGACGAACTACTTCTTACTTACATCAGGGTTTACTAGGTGTCACTCTGATCCAAATGTTTATATTCTACAGCA
Organism: Taxus chinensis; assembly: GCA_019776745.2. Classification (NCBI taxonomy): domain Eukaryota; kingdom Viridiplantae; phylum Streptophyta; class Pinopsida; order Cupressales; family Taxaceae; genus Taxus; species Taxus chinensis. Next base: position 147,019,590 of record CM034149.1, read on the forward strand.
AGATGACTCAATACTCATTATTGTTCTATATGTTGATGACTTGTTGATCACAGGCAGCTCTTCCTCTATCATTGATTCTGTGAAGATCATCTTAGCCAACAAGTTTTCCATGTCTGACTTAGATCTGCTTCATTACTTCCTTGGGATCCAGATTTCACAATCTGACTCAGGAATTTTGATTTCGCAACCTAAGTATGCTCTTAATTTGCTAGCTTGTTTTCAGATATCTGATTGCAAGTCTTCTCCTACTCCTTTTCTTTCCGGGGTGAAGTTGGTTTCAGATTGCTTTACTCCCTTGGTTGATGGTACTCTTTATCGACAGTTGGTGGGGAGCTTGAGTTACTTGACTCACACTCAACCGGATTTATCGTATGTTGTTGGGATCATGTCCAAATTCATGCAGGAGCCACATGAGCTGCATTGGAAAGCAACTAAACAGATCCTTCATTATGTCCGTGGCACTTATGCTGATGGCATTCACTATCATGGAGGGATTGATATTGACTTGATTAGATTCACAGATTTTGATTGGGCCGGTGACTTAGATCATCAGAAATCTACTTCTAGCTACATTTTCTCTCTTAGTTTGGGTCCCATTAGTTGGTTTAGCAAGAAGCAGAATGTAATTGCGATATCATCTATAGAGGTAGAATACAGAGGAGCAGTTAACACTGCCACATAAGCTATTTGGCTACAGGTTATTTTGACAGAGTTTGGCATCCACTTTCAACGGCCTACCATTATCTACTGTGATAACACAGGCACTATCTCTATTTGTAGAAATCCAGTTCAGCATCAACGGATGAAGCACATTGAGATCCATATACACTTCATATGAGAGCTTATTCATGATTGTATCATCGACATTCAGTACATTCAGACAAGCTGATCAGATTGCAGATTTATTCACCAAGCCCTTCATTGAGATGAAGTTTCTTCACTTACAGTCTCTTCTTGGGGTGAGGTCTTCTGCATCTGCTCATCTTCTTCAAGCTATGTAGTCATTCTTTTCTTCTTCTTCTAGGAAGATTTTGTTTGTATATGGGAACCTTATCAGGCCTTTAGTTGCTAGGCCCCATTGACACATCTTTCTTAGTTGTTTAGGAGTGTCTTCCTCTTTTGTTCTGACTCATCACAACCACTACCCTAGCTTTGATGAAGGGGGGGTGTTAGTGTGAGTTATCCTAGATGTGTCTTCCTCTCATATTGGAGGGTCATCTCACGTGGGTTAGGTTTAGGGTTTAGGGTTTCATGTATGTCATGCACTAGGGTTACTCAACACCCTATATGTACCCCTTTTCTATTCATTTATGAGCATGCCAAGACACTCCGCTGTCTTTCCTCTATGTAAGCTTTCTTTCTGCTATCTTTCCTCATCTTCATTATGAAATTTGGAACTTTTGCCATCTTTTCCTAACCTCTGGAATGAGAGCCCGAGGCTTTATCTTTATTGAATATTGGTACCTTTCTAAAAAATGTTATCTTGCATCTCTTATGTACCTCTCTCTTCAGTTCACTTTTTAGATTGATCCTTTGTGACTTGTAGTTGCACTTGTATTATGTAGAAATGATGTAGCATCTTAATTTATTCCTGAACTCCTCATACATCCTGCAGTAGCTCCAAAAACTTGATTTATGAACAGGAACATGTTACCTTTGACTCTGAAGTTGATTCTGTAGCTATATATTGAGTTGGTTGCATTGTGTACTGCAACTGAAGTTGTTATTTATCATGAAGTAACTTGTACTTATCTGAATCTGTAGCTTTGACTATACAATGTATTATCTCCTTTCTTGCATACTATTTGGTTTATCTATAGCTTTCAAGCATGTATTAGTTGTGAAATAACATGATGGAAAGATGTAAAATGTCCATTTTACATGGCAAAGCCCTATCAAAATTTTCTCAGATTCCCTTTTCCATTCTATTTCAGCTGTAATTTTGTCTTGTTCAAGTTATTAGAATCTACAACACTAAACCTGCATTTCTTTTATTGATTAGTACAGGCATATCTTTGTGTATTTTAGTCTTTAGTTTGAACTAAAATAAATGTATTTTTCTTATTCAAGTTACAGAATGTAACACTTTTTTCTTCTTACCTGTACCTACAGATTTAGATAAACTAGTTAGTAAACATTAGGCTTTTTGGCCTCTCTTCTGTTCCATAATTTTTCCTTTTATCTCTACTCTCTGAAATGATTGTGAGAATCATATGTACTAGTGTAGAATATTGCTGCTTGTCTACTATGCATTTATCTTTTCTGTAATCATACCTCCTGATATCAGGAGATTCATTTGCATGAAGATAGACAATATAAGAATATGGTTTAATCCTGAGTTTGTGACTGACGGTCTCATTTCCTGTTGTTTTCAGGTATAATGCAGCATTGAATGGAAAGGATGAAGATGGAATAAAAGTTGGAGTGGAGATGGATCAACAAAACAAAAGAAATAAGGTAATGATGGATTCCTTCATCTTCTTTTGCTTTTATTTTCATGCACATGCACATTCTATTTCAGTAGTTATGATGTTTACTTGAGTTACATCCCACGACTTGTGTGGGAAACATTTGAAATTCCTTATGAATAAAACATTGAATTCTGAAATTGAGTTGTGTACTTCCTTCTGCATTTCAGATTTGTAGATGGATTGTATAATGAGTTAAACAACTTAATAACATAATTGAATTTATTTAATCATGAAGGAAAGAACTTTAAAATACATGTAACCTTATTAATGAACTTTGATACTACTGTAATCTGTAATTATGATTGTTGTTCCAAAACTTAACACTTCATCTATTTTGTATTTTTAGTCTTCATCAAGATTACACATCTATCCTTTGGGGCCTTTGTGTTATTTTGCTGAAGAAAATCATGAAATTGTAGACTATGTGATCTGTTACGTTTTGTAACAACACACATAGCTGTAAATTACACGTAGTCATTAATTAATCCAAAAAAACAAATATTAAACTGAAAGAATCTCCCCTAGCTTAGGTTCACTCCACCAACACCATCCATCATAATGAAGTTTCGAGTTGCCCATTTTTACACGAGTGCAAAAATTATCAATAGGTCCTGCACGTGAAAAATTAGTAGTTCTCTAAAAAAGATCAAAACATCATGAAAAGAGGATTTAAGTGTTGTTTTTGATTCCCAAGCTCACCTAAAATGTGTGAGGGAAGATCATATGCAACACAAAAACCCAAGTATAACAAAAATAAAGAAAACCTACGAAATCAAAGTGCAAGGCAATTTATTTTAACCAAATTGTTGTTCATTCCCTCAAAAAATGAATTTTAATGAATTTTTTGGAAAGCATGAAAAAGTCCTAGAGTTATTTCTGATTCCCAAGATCACCTAGAAGGTGTGAGGGAAAAACATACACAACTCTATCCTAACAAATGAAAACAAGACATTCATCAAATTTGATCAAACAAGTTAGCAAGAAACATGAATTAATATACCCTGCAAACAATAGTTAGTCTTCTAAAACCCTGCACGATGTTAACAATAACATAGATCAAAATTCATACAAACTTGAAAAGAGTGCCCAAACTCCAATATATCACACCTGTGTGGACCTGAGAGCACCTACATGGACTTTAGAGCACTTGTGTGCCCTTATTACCATACACACAGACCTGAAAATACAAATGTGGCTATGCTAAAAAGCACAAACAACAAATCACACACATGGCCATAGAGGTAAGGACAAAAAATTAAAAGCACATGCGTAGATGTGTCAAGAAAACAAACTGCAAAGATAGAGAATGATGCATGCATGAATAGACAAGCACCTCTGTGGACCTACAAGCATATGCACGGGTCTGAAAGAGCAACATATAGGGTAAAATAACAATGCAATGTATGTGCGTAGCTTACAACATTAGCACACCCTAAAGACGTATGCGCATCCCATCCTAACACCTATGCATGTACCTAGAATGATGTCAAAAATATGGAATTCTGACGCAAACAAGTTCAAAAATGTCAAATTTTTACTATCCTAGCTCAAAATTAACAAGAACCCATTACAATTAAACCTGTAAAAGAGGCTCAACACATGCGAAGTTAGCAAAATACATCAAATAATTCAAGTTATTTAACATGTGCATGATTAGGGTTAGTCCAAATTGAAATAAAACTAGAAAAACTTGACATCAAATGCTAAGGGCCAAAGGATTTGTCCCACCGGGTGTGCCAAATGTGAACATATAGAAAATTTCCATGCTAAAACAAAGCTAACACCTAGTAAATTCTAAGCAATCAATTAAGCCTACTTTAGAACCATCAAGATAAGAGCTTATGAGAAATAACTTCTTCAATACATGAACAATCTCAAATCAAAATGCTAAGTTATTTCTTACTGTCTAGATTGCTAATCTAACAAATGTACCTATTTATATAACTTTAGTAATCAAAAGGGAAGTGGTTTCCTCAAGATTTTGAAGATGGAATCTCACCAAAACATGGCTATAAGACCATTTTTGGATCTTCCCATGCTTTTCAATTTGAGATAATGGATACAAGATGGAGAAGTTATTTCCTTCAATGGAGAATGACTCAAGATCAAAATTCCTATAGTTTATCCTAAGGTAAAATAAGGTGTACAGAAGAAAGATAAGGGGGAGGGTTTATTAAATAGCCTGCTTGAACTGAGGCAAGGCTATCAAATTGATGAAAGTGGGATAAACCCCAAAGAGGAAATACAAAGGTCATGTATGTTTAATAAAGTATGTGCACTTTGTGGGAGTTGAAAGAGGGCTTTAATTAACCAAAGACGATTAATTAATAGAAGGGGGTATGCTTATAGAAGTTTTTAGAAGAAATTTAGTATGATTTTGAGATATTTTAAGAGGAGGAAATGGTTCAATAAATGATGATTTATTGATTTAGATTAGCGGTCGTAATTAGTTAAGAATAATTAATTGACCTAGGAAAAAGTGGATGTTAATTAACGAAAGGTCATTAATCATTGACAAATCCTGCCAGTGATATGAGGCATAGAGGATAATTAGTGCAATGTAGGTATTAATGAATGATGATAGAGAGATAATGGTAGGTTTATCTGACGAAGATCTTCTTGTTGGATCTTATGGGAAAGAGGACTAGTTAGTGCAATCCTAGGTATTAAAATCCTAACTTGATCGAGTTCTAGGTGGATACAACAAAGAATAGCAAGTATATGGATATATATCACACCATGGATACCATATCTCCATATAGCCATATATGATATATATGAGTATAGGCTGATATATGTATGTATATACTGCATATACTTGTAATCCATGGGATGACATCTCTCTATGACATTTTGTGAAACAATTTTCATGTGTTGTGTATGCTTCTACATTTAACATAACTATCCAACATGGCACCTACAACTACAACATTTGACCAAAACACTTTTTATTATGCCTAGATAGATTTTTGCACAAGCGGAGAGCATGCTAGCAAAGCTAACCTGATCATATTAGACACTTGTTGGTTGCATTTAGTGAAACATTTTCAATGTTAGACTCACATCGCAATTTTTTTTCTTTTATCATGTGGTTGCTTTCAGTGGGATTCACTACAGTTTACAATACCACATTTCATTGAAGTATTTTATTGAACATAGCATGTTCCTTGTTCTGAATCTCCTATTTTGGAATTATTTATGAAATAGTTCATTTTCCATGTTCTAAACTTCCCATTCTGGCAGAAGCTAAGAGGATGCTGACAAATGTTGTGGAGTCTTGCTTTACACCTGTTGAATGCATTTGCTAGAAAGGTTCCAAGGCCTTTGTAACACATCCATCTTGTGCATGTATTGCAATCAATGGTCCATGAGACCACAATTCTCATAGGTAGTTTTTTAAACATTTAAATGCATTGTACATAAGATTTTGAACTTTTGTTATAGTGATTTGATATGATGTTACTAAGAAAATTCATTTTATTCTAAACTCTTTTTGTTTTTATTTTTTAGGAATATGAATGTATATCTTTATTTCTCTTTCTAGACCTGTTGGGTGAAATATTATATGTGGATTCATATGAATAAAAATCAAACCCATTTTAGTTAATCACTTGGTATTCACTTGGAAACCACATAACAATACTTGGTTTCCCTGATCTAGCTAAGATAATTCCTAACAAATTCAAGAGCATCTTAAGCCAAATCAAAACATTATCAACTATCAAGAGCTAAATTCTAGTTGTATACATGTAGTTTTAATCATAATTGTACTTCCAATAGGCACAAACTACATGGATTTGAATCCTCTTTGGAGTAGTGCTACATAAGAGGTGTAAGGGTGCCTCAACCCAAACTATTGACCCATTTTTACAAGCCTTTCAAGAAGAGATAGGGTGTTAATGGAAGAACATTGATTATAAGAGCATTCATGTACATCTAGGATGATTGCAAGAAAAAAGGGGCATAACAAACAGATAAGAAAGTGTAAAAAACTAAAATAAAAGTGCATAAATCAGTTAGAAAAGTCCATCCAACTCAAGACAGGTTTTATTGTGTAATTTTTTCCTCCTAGGTTACTTTGTTCGCAATAGATTTCAGTGCATTTTCTATTCACAAAGTGCAAATTATTTCCATCCCATTCCTCTTATTCCAAACACAAATTAGTCTAAAAACTTGTAGAAATCCAAGTACACATATCCTCTTGTAAAATAATATATTTAGCATACACCCTAATTAATCAAATATTTTAATTATTTACTACACTTTCATATCTGAGTGTGCATTGGTTCTATATATTACAATCCTAATTAGGGGTTTATATCTCTAAAATGTATTAATTTAGGGTGCAATCATTTGGTGAACTCGTTTATTGATCTTACACAGACTTCCCTCACCCCCAAGGTTTTAGAATTCAAGGATTTATATCCTTATGTTAATATGAAATAAACTCTTTTTATTTTGCATCATCCCTCACATAATAGTTGGAATCATGATTTCTTTATTTTTTTATAAAAGGCACCTAACAAGAAAAATAGATAATAACTTTTAATGCCTCCTATGGTTTTTCTCTACATTGATGTGCTAAACACCCTATTTTTGTTTGGAAAATTTGTCACCAATTTTTAGAAATAAAAAGTTTCATTAATTTGACATATCCAAATTCTTCTAAAATATACTTTTGGGCTTAAATATCCACCCTTGATAGTTCAATCTTCTCAGCTTTGGGATTACTCTTATACATGTTCAAGCTTCTCATTTCATCACGATTATCTATGTTTTGTGGTTTATTGGAATGAGGCCTTGTATTATTTGTTATGGATATATTATGATTGGCCAAGTTCACAATGGATAATCAATCAAAAGCTCCCCATAGGCATCATCTTATAGATCCTTCATCTACTCGTGTTAATGTCAATAATAATGTCACTCTTCCTTGAGGTTGTGATGGCTATCATCCCTCTCACCAGGCCCATGTTATCACTCAAATAAAAATAAGGGTGGTCCTTATTATTGATTCATGCTTACATATTCAATCTAAAAACTCTATGGGAAACGAAATATCTTATATAACAATTGTGGAATCTATTCAATCACCGCACAATGGATTTAAAAATCAAACTCAAAATATGATTCTAACGATGAAATCACTAAAGGGTGAGATTACACATCTAAGGAATCGAGAGCATACATTTTTCAACCAAATATCTACATACAGTCTTGTGCCTCAGATAAGTTCATCTCAAATATGGGTTGAGAGGCAAGATCAATATATGCCTAATAGACTTACAAATTCACTTAGGTATAATGGGTCTTCAAGGGAAACTTTTCCACACATGTGTACTCCTAAATTTATAATTAATTTTCTTTATCATAGGTTTGTGAGACATCATACCAAATGATGTTGAGCTTTGCATCATACCATGCAAGGACTTATTGATAATGGTCACTTTCAATTGGATACATCTATTACGACATCATTACATTCTAGTTCACTTTGTTCCTTTCGGAAAAAACCTATAGTTGAGGACACATCTTCTAAGATAAAAGAGGAAACAAAAATTGCATAAAGCATAATTACAAAGGAAACATATAGAACAAGAAATATTAAAAATTAAACAATTATAATATAAAATATTGCATTAAGAACAAATAGAAAGAGGACAAGAAAAATTACAAAAGGAGTATTTAGAAAAGGAAAGGTTAGATCAATAAATTTTTGAAAAGGACATGTTGCAAAACGAAAAATAGGAACAAGAGAGGTTGTACAAGTTAAAATGAGATCAATTACTAAAATAAAAGCAATAAAAAGAGCATTTACTAAAAGGGATGTTATATAAACTAGAGTAAGATAAGTGAAATAACATTATCAAAAAGGAATTTTCAAAAAGGAAGTGCAAAAGCAATATTTAACTACATTGGATTCAATACATGCATAATTAATTTCCAAATGTATCGCCAATGAAAATCAAGTTTCACAAAAATCCAAACATTGATATCTAAGCATCTAACAAACTTGCACTCTAACGGGATCTATTATGGTTTGTTTGATAGAAAGTGAAACAAACAATTTTAAATGATTACAATGCATTATGATGACTCTATCCTGAAAAAGTTATATGGTTTCGCCCCAGGTCAGTTTTCAGTCATAGTTCCAGAAATGAAGCATTGTTAGATTCAGGTCTCCCTATTCCAAAAAGAAGGATCATCAAATTCAAATGTCCCAGTTCCAACAATATGTACTGAAAGATTAAGAACAGGGATGAAAGCCTAGTTATTTTATTAATAATCAGTCCAATCTAATTTAAAATTAAGTGCTCCAATTCTTATAGGAATTGTACAGCCATGTGCAGACAAACAGGATGTTGAAACAATAAACAATAAACATACCCGTGCACATATAATGACAAATATATAGTTTGAACCATATAATAACTTGAACAAAATGCTACGGGAATACTATTCCCAAATACAATTAAAATATTATCTTTAACAACTTACCATTTTAATAATTAAGTTACCTATGCAAAATTAACTTAGGTAAAATATTATTTACCGTAACATTCCCCGCTTTAATTTTTCATTACCTTAAGGGATGAGGAGAGGAATTATCTGAACAACTCAAACTTGTCACGTGCAAGTGACTTGGTGAAGATATCTGCTTATTTTTCAGTAGTTGGAAAAAACTGAAGTTGTATATTGTATGTCAAGATATGCTCATGTATGAAATGTACTTGCACCTCAATGTGCTTTGTTCTTTCATGAAAAATTGGATTGTGAATAAGTTTGAGAACACCTTCATTGTCTACATACATGGTGGTTGGTTTGTCCTATGGTATTCCAAGTCCTTCAAGTATGCGACGTAGCCATATTGCTTCATAGACAACTTCACCCGCAAAATGATATTCAGCTTCTGTGGAAGAGCGAGAAATAAAGTGTTGTTTCTTACTTCCCCATGATATTGGTCCAGATCCATAAAGAACAAAAACCCTAAAGTGGATTTTATGTCATCAATGTTTCTTGCGTGATCTGAATCTGAATAATCTAGACAAGAAGAAATTATCGTTCTTCTTGTATTCTTGACAAATATCAACTATTCCCTTGAGATATCATAAGATCCACCATGCTACCTTCTAATGAAAAAATATGGGTTCTTGTATGAACATTGATAGATATCTCACTACAAACCTAATATCTGGTCTAGTGTAGGTCAAGTAAATGAGACTCCCAATCAATTACCGATAGAGAGTAGCATCAACCATAGGAGATGGATATGAATGAGATAACTGTAATCTATTCTCCCTAGGTGTAGCAATAGGTGTGCAATCCATCATCCTAAATTTATTGAGAGTTGTCTTAGTATATTTCAATTGAGAAAAAAATATGTGATTCTCTTTCTACCATTCTTCCAATCCAAGACAATAATGCATCATCTCGAGATCATTTCAGGTCAAATGATTGGTTAAGATCTTTCTTTGTTGTATCGATCATTCTCACTGAACTGCCAGTGATGACTAGATTGTCGACATAGATAAACAACAATCATAATCTCCCCCCCCTTGATTTTTTAGGTAGACGATTGGGATCGTATGGATTTCTAAAAAATCCATGTTGTTCAAGATGCTCATAAATTTTTATGTACCAAGCCTAGGGTGTCTGTTTAAGGCCATACAAAGATTTCTTGAGTCTACATACCTTTGCTTCTTGACCAAGTACAACATATCCTTCAGGTTAAGTCATATAGACTTATTCTTGTAAATATTTGTTTAGAAAGGAACTTTTAACATCCATTCTAATGGACTTTCCAACCAAACTGTGCAGTTAGAGCAAAGATCATCCTGATTGTTTTGATCTTAGTTGTGGGAGAAAATGTCTCCTCATAGTCAATGCCTTCTTTTTATGCATACCCCTTTGTTACTAGTTTCATTTTGTACTTGTCTATGGTCCCATCTACTTTGTACTTTGTTTTGAATATCCCTCTGCATCGAATGGGTTTCTTCCCTGGTGCAAGATCGAAAAGTTGCTAAGTGTTATTTTTCATCACTGAGTTATACTCAACATCCATGGCATCTTTCCAAGATTTTGAATTTAGGGCTTCATAGACTGTAAAGGGCTCATCAGATTCAATAAATCTACTCATCAAATCAAAGTTTACTTCTTCTCTTGCTTTACTGTGATTATGTGGTCCAATAGTGGATGTATCTGGTGGAGCATCCATTCTTGCATCTCGTAGCATGCTAGTATACCAATTAGGAATACATTAAACTACTCCCTTGGGTCATGGTTCTATCTGATCATCACCATTATCCACATCATCACTTTCATCATCTGTGGGAGCATCAACTTCTGTTTTTACAAATGGTGAAAATCTACAACTGGTGAAAATCTAAATCTAGAGGAGTCTTTGCTTCCTTCTTCTAAAAAAACTCAACATATCTGCTGGTATAGAATTTACTGGTCTTAGGATCCATCAATTTGTACCCAAGAGTTTCTTCACTATATCCAATGAAGATTAGTTTTTGTGATTTCACATCTAATTTCTTTCTGTTCTGCTTGGCTATATGCATACTTTCTTTACACCCGAATACTCTAAGGTGTACAAGGCTTCCTTTTTACCATGTTTCTTGTGGCATTACTCTATCAAGAGAAATTTTGGGAACTTTTTTCAACACATACATTGATCTCTTTGCTACTTCTATCCAGAATGTATTTGCTAGTCTAGAATCATTGATCATGCATTGCACCATTTCCATGATAGTACGATTTCTTCTCTCAACAACACCATTTTGCTGCGGTGTGTATGGAGGAGGCATTTTTCGATGAATCTCATGAGCTTATAGGTAGCCTTTGAACTCATCTCTGGTGAATTCCCCCCCTCAATATGAGTGGAGAGTTATGATGTGACGACCAATTTCTTTCTCAACAACCACTTTTGTTGCGAAGACAAAAAATCCACATTTTTCTCAAATAGTCATCAACACAAAGCATTAAGTACTAAAATAAAAAATGATTTGGTTACATCAGACTGCAAAGATCGGTATGAACTAGATCAAGCTTACCATCAGCTCAAAAATTACTCTTCTGGAATGAAGCTCTGTGTTGTTTTCCTGCTAGGCAGTGAGGACACTTGTTTGTGTCCTTTTGGAGAGATGGTAATCCTTTGACCATATTGTGCCGGAGAAGTGTCTTGAGATACTTGAAACTAATATGACCAAGTCTCTGATGCCAGAACTGTGCAAAGGTAGATTTCTTAGCCATAAGTTCCTGATCATTTCTGCGGACAAAATCAAGCTTGAACATACGTCCCACATTAGAGGATTTTGTAACAATTTTCGAACCTCGTGATTTGTCTTGAATTAAACACATCTTCTTGCTGAAATGACTATCAAATTCAATTTTCAAGTTGTGATCTAAAAATTTTCTAACCGACAATAAAATTTTTGTCAACCTAGGGACATATAATACATCTAATAATCTACAGTTGCATGAACCAAGGGGTAGAGAAATGTTCCCAATCCCCTAAATTTTGTATGAAGAATCATCACCTGACGAAACATGATTTTTCAAATGTGTGTACCTCATTGAAGTAAACTAGTCTCTGTGGCTAGTCATGTTACGAGTGGCCCCTGAATCAACATATAAGACAACACTAGATGACATGGATCATTCATTTAATCGAGCAGTGTACAAGTAGTCTTCAGTATTTGACTGTTCTTCTTGCTCAGCAATATTTCCTTGCTGATATGATTTTATTTTCCAGCTCCCCTTTTTCTTCCCTTGATTGTAGTTAGAATGTTCCTTGTGAGATTGTTAGTTTTGAGGTCCATATTTGCTGCATGAACCTTTCTTATAAGTATTATACCAACAATATTTCAATTCATGTCCTCTTTTGTACATTGGACATTTCTTCTTTTGTTGTTTGTCCCCTTATTGATGTTGATTCTGATTTTGGGGTTTTTGATGAAATTTGCCTTTTCCTTTTCCTTTCCATTTCTAATGAGAAGAAAGTGGTTGCTCCTCTTCATCATTTTTATTGTACATAACTTCCTCTTGTTGTAGTAGATTCACTAACTTATCAAAACTAATTGTCATATCTTACAAGTTTAGTGTTGTCACAAAAATGCAGTATTAAGAAGGGATGGATCTCAGAACAATGGGAACAAGAGATTCATTTGTAACCACTTCTCCTAGGGATATAAGTGAAGCCCCCAACTCCGCAACTCTTCACAGGAAAGCTTCTATTTTTTCATTTTGTTTAAACTTCAGTGTGTGTAACTAACTCTGCAAATTTAGTATGACATTCTTGTTTTTTGCCTCGCATACTATGCTCAACTTATCCCACCCTTCTTTGTTTTTTTTGGCATCTCGAACGTGGGGTTGCACATCATCGGACACTCCAAACAAGATGATTATCTTAGCTTTCTGATCGCATTTATCAAACTATCTCTATTGTGTTGTATCGGTTGTTAATCTGGTTACATTACCATTCACAATAGTCCAAATCTCTTGAAACTCAAGTTGTGTCTTGATTTTTGTCTTCCATGCTACATAGTTATTTCCTCTAAGAAGTTGTGAATCTGGAAGAAAGAACTTGAGGGTGTTGGTGCCCATTTTTTAGAATCAACTGAAAAAAGGTAAGGCTCTTATCAATCCAAGTTTATGGTCTCCCAATATACATATTGCCAATCTGATATATCAAACCTTTCTATATACACACCATTCCGATATACCCGTCGGTACATGGAAGAAGCTCATCCTTTCTATATACCTGATGGTACGTGAAAGAATTAGATACGTGGTACCAAGACAATACTGAAAGGGGTCTGTGTGATTATTGACACTGGCTCAAAGAAATATCCTCATACGCGTGAGTAACTTTGTTATATACTCGGATAATTTCTCAATCCATATTTAAGTCAATCAATCATTCATAGATGGATGGGAAGGCTCAAAGTGTGTGCACTATGTCCTTATTACTCCCCATTGATTTAAAGGGTCGATGCCCATACGATGTTGTTACAACTATATTAGGCATTAAGTGCAGTAATAGTCACGATGACTTTACCCGTAAGCGCCTCCTAGAGGTACTGTTTATACCGAACACTACGAATAAGATCAAAGATCTCGTGAGTGATTCTAAACCAAAATTTTAATATTTTTTAGTACAAATCTCTACCAATTTTACAACAGTTACAATGGTTTGTGGTTGAATATGACAACCTACCAATTAGTACAATACATTGAAGTATAAAATTACATTCAAAATTCAGAAAAAATTGAATGACATGTAAATTTATTTTGTTTTTGGGGCCCTGGTGGCCTTCGAAGCTCAAAAAAGTTTTTTTTTATGAAGAACTACTAAAAAATAGCTAAAAAATAGTTTTCAAATATCCCCCCTTCGGAAAAAATTAACTAGAATAAAAAAATAAGTAATTTGGGAAAAAAAATTGCCCTAGATATAATTAAGTGGGTTTAGCAATGTTTTATGCCTCTAAGTTTGGCAGTTTTGCCAATTTCACTTCTAAGTCTCAAAATAGTTTTAAAAACCTGCTGGGGGTGGGATTTGAATACCTTACCACATCGTCCCTAGACCTTCCACTTATCCAACAAAGCACTAGAAGTGCTTATGCTATTAAATGTCCAAATGTCTATTTAAAGTCTGAAAAATGAACTAACCTTTTTGAAATGGCGACGTGGTTGGGAGAGAGGAGGTCCACGTGGCTTGAGAGTGGGTGGTCTGTGGATTAGGGTTCCTATGAATGGAGGATCTGAATTGCCTTAGCCACTTTTTGTTTTGATAAACGCCTTATGTTTTTGTAATCATTGTTTTGATTATTCACACCTTTTTATTGTTTTTTGGCCACTGAACTGATTTGCATTAGTTGTGTGTTTGCAGGGTTCTTATTTGTGATTGCAGGTTACAAGGTCGTTAGAACAACGTTATCTCCAGCTCGAGCTTGGGAGGATGCAACTCAGCCGCCCAAGTCTCATTAACCCTTTGCACTTGCGAACAAGTTGTGGGAAGTGACAAACTTGGCCCAATACACCCAAAAGCCTCAACTCACTCAATCTGCCTTATTGTTTGCAGGTCGTTGGTTACAGAGTAGCTCGATAAAATTTTGACTTGGCTTGGCTGTTTCATTAATGCCTATTTTTTATATTTGTATTTCACCGATTTTTAGATGCTGATAAAATTCAATGATCACCGTGATCAACTCGCCAACACTCGTAAGCCGCTTGGTTTGCCAAAACAACTCAGTATGAGCTCAGGAACCCAACGTAAGGAGCAACTTGCAAATGCAATGCTTAGAGAGCTTGGTCTGAGAAGCTCTGCAACAAGACTGCTAAATGAAACATCTTTTAAATAAACCTCTAAACTAGAGGAAAAACCCCTAAATGGGGGAAAACCAATTTTTTTAATTCCTGAATTTTGATTTACTCCACGTAGAAAATTTTCCTAGTGCAAGGGGTACCAAGGAAAAAAAATTTCTTTACGTTTACATGGAGATCAAACAGGAGGTTGTGGGATGGCAGGGAGATCTTGGAAGCTGCTGGAGGTAGCACTTACTCTCTAATGAAGCATATTTCTTCTCGAAGATTTTTCTTCCTCTGCAACCTCTCTCCAACTTGGCCAGGAGTTTCAACCTACTTTGGTACCAAATAAAATATCAAGAACATGGACGAAAGCCTGGTTATTTTATTATTAATCAATCTAATCTAATTTACAATGAAGTGCTCCAAATCTTATAGGAATTGTACAACCGTGTGCAGACAAATAGGATGTTCAAACAATAAACAATAAATATACCCGTGCACATATAATAACAAATATATGGTTTGAACCATATAATAACCTAAACAAAATGCTACAAGAATACTGTTCCCAAATACAATTAAAATGTGATCTTTAACAACTTACCATTTTAATAATTAAGTTACCTATGCAAAATTAACTTAGGTAAAATATTATTTACCCTAACATGTACACCCAAAAAATCCCATATCCATTTATAATCAGCCAAGTGTTCCCATTCCCTCGTGTTTTCAAGTTTATATCTTGTTTCATACATTTGTTGCAAGTATTAATGTGTTGTTATGATATTAGATAATTAATATTGGAAGTTAATTTTTCAAAATAACCTTATGTAGCTCCCCTTACATCCTTTAGTGTACCTACTTCATTAAATCTAGATTTCACATAATCTAATTAGGGTGTAAACAATTCAAAAATACAAAATAATCAAAATAATTGAAGATTCAAAAATACAAAACTAGGACCTGAACATGGCTTGAGTTACTAAATTCTACTTTATGTATATTGTTTATCACATGATTTGGTAGATAACATATTTGCTACACACACATGTTTCACATGGTATGTGAGTGTGATACAGGACACACATGATCACATATGGTTTTCAAAAAAAATTCCTTTCCCTTTTTCCGAGTGGAACTAATTTACTGGGGTCATAATTCTATAAAAAAGCACAATATATGAGGTTATATCTTTCTATGCTATTTTATAGAGCTTTCCATTTCTAACACATTTATTTCTCATATGTATGAATTACATTGTATTAGACTACCACCATATTTTTATACTAACACACATGCCTTGTATGGACTAGTTTATCTTGATTTATGCACCTATTATTTACTTGGTTATACAATGGATGTGTTATTACTTGTCTATTGTGAGTGGCCCTTGGCCCTTATATGTGAGTGTGGAACATTAGTGTTCCTCTTTTGTGGGCTCAATATCCTTCATTGTGTGTGTCCTTTGGTGCTTGCTTATTTATGTGACACCCTTTCATCCTTTTTGTGTGCATTCTCAAATTCTATATGATATTATATGTGACTTGTACATCATTGGGATTGTGTGTTGGTTATGTTTGTTACACTAAGTGTCGTGATTCACATCATGCATCTCATATACCTAGTGTCATAATTGATAACATGCACTCCTTTGAAGTGACAAATTATACATGGTAAAATGAAATGCATTTATATATTATTTATATGCACGTATGATATTAATCATTGTTATCTTATTTTGTAGGACATGATACATATAATATTTTATTTTGAGATGAATTATCTACAATTATATCATCTTAAAAAAGGGATTTTCAGTGGTGTCATTACAAGATACAAGTTGTATATTACATATTACAGGCTACATATTACATAGTACATGTTATATATTTTCGATGGTAGATTATAGATTACAGGATACAAGTTACAAAAGTTGATATAGTGTGCTAAATTTTGTTGTAAATGATAGGGCTACAATACATAATCAATCATTCAATTTCACTCTACAAATACACTTTACAAATATTTTAAATAAAGCACACACACACACACACACACACACACACACACACACACACACACACACACACACACACACACACACACACACACACACACACACAATATTGTCAAGTATGGGGGCATGCATATCTTTAGTTCCTTTTTAAGAAATAAGAATTACAACGTTTATGATGGGGTTATGAGTGCATTTAATTGACTTTTGATTGTGCAAACTTGGAGACTGAATCCATCTACAATGGTGTGATTCAATATGGAATGGGTGATATATTTTAGGTCTATAGACACCCATTAGCCTTCATTCCCAATGAACTATTTTTGGTCCTACATTTGAGTTGTGCACTAGTCTAAAAATCACGAGTGGTGTGATTATTATGTCCTTGGCCTCATTGGTTGGCATTGGTTTCTATAAAGTGGGGACTTGATCCCCCCCATAAACTATCCATATTTATTGGCAAGAATATCTTCCTCTAGGTGCCCCAACTAGGGAGGTAGTATCTAGTCCAAATGCTTCAACAAGAAGCCTCAAGCTTCACATAACATAATTGGGTTCTACACATATAGTTGTATTCCTCCTTTCTCTCCATATTTTTAATTTTAATTTCAAGTTTTAGAGTTAAAGTTTTAGTTTGCATAAGATGGGTATTGATTGCACTTTGGTTTTACAGGTTTCATTGTGGACACCTCTCACGCAATCAAGTGTTTGAGCAACTTAGATACATTATTTTTTACACGATTAGGTACACATTTCCTTTAATTTGTAAATTTCATCTACAATAAAATTCAATGGGTGGATAAATGTAGACACCCAAATTTAGCATTATGGTACTTGATGATGTTAATTTTCGCTTGCATCCTTTACACATGACTTGTGCGCACAAACATAGCTAAAATGCATTATCCTAAGTTATCATAAGTCTTGAAATATCTCATTCCAATTATAAAAAACATACATTAATGCTACTATGGATTTAAAAAAACAACTTATATCTCCCATGTAGAAATTTCTTGACTTTCACATATATTTTCCACTTCACTAGACAAAATCATCTAGCATGGACAAAATCTGTTAGTCAATCATATCTTTCTTGTGATCCTATCTAGGACCCTTTTAATGATTAATTTTTCAAATGCATATCGTTATTCCCCTCTCAATCATCTTTCGTATGAAACATTATGCATGGATTCATATAAATACAAATAAAATCCCTCTTATTTACCCACTTGGTAGTCACTCAGAGATCACCTTACAACACTTTGTCTTGATCTCCAAATCTCAAGAAAATTTTCCCTAATCTTCCCTTTTTCAATATCAGACATTAGGAATAACCCCTTAGAAGGTTTGAAACACTCCAAATATGTCCAGGAGCATTCCAAGCTAAGGTAAAAGTGTCTCAATTCAACTCAAAGTAAACATCATCAAGTATTAAGGGCTAAAATATTGTTGTATAGTGAAAATTACACTTCCAATAGGTAGAGAACCATATAGGTTTGAAGCCTACTTGGAGCAATTCTCTATAGGTGGTGTAGGGGTGCCTCAACTCAAACTAATATCCCTTTTCGTAGGTATTTCTAGGAGAGATAGGGTTTTAAGGGAATACCATTGATTATAGAAACTTTTGTGTATGTCAGGAATAACTGCAAGCAAAAAAGGGAAAAGGAGACAAAGAGGAAAACATAAAACTTGAAATTTAAGTAGTGCATGAATCAATTAGAAAAGTTCATCTAACTTATAATAAGTTTTATTGGGAGATTCTATCGTCCTAGATGATTTTTTCTAGGGGAAAATTCAATGTTATTTTTGAAGATGAAGCAAATGTAGATCATCTCCACCTTGTTCCTATGTTTTCACACCTAGACCAGTCTAGAAACTCACATAAAACTAAGTGCACTTATTTTCTTGCCAATTTCTATATTTAGCATGCCCCCTAATTAATAAAATCTCTTAATAATTTACTACACTTTCAAATTTGAAAGTTAAATTTAATAATTTGAATGTGCATTGTTTCTATATTACAATTCTAATTAGGGGTTTTCTTGATGCATACTCTAATTGTAACCATGCATATGCTTAGATCATAAGAGTTTGAATACCCAAATTTCCTTTTATTCTACTTTTTAGAGGATCAAAAACAAGTTCGGAAAGACTAAAAACATGTTATGCTTTCTCAATTATGATATAATATCACCTTGATTGGTCTCATGAACATCATATCTACTACTCATCTTCAAGAAATTGTACAAGAAATTACCAACTCATCACATGCATTGGAAATTTTGCACACTTACCTTGTATCTTTCAAATGCTCAAGTGTTTGCTTACTAGACCTTCTCCTAGATAGAACTCTTTACTCATTTTACCTCCTATATGCCTCTATAATTCTCTCCCCTATTCAACACACTTAAAATTTATGTTAGATTAATAAGAAAAAAATTCAAAGCCTCACAAGTTCCACCTTACCCTTCCTTTGACAATTATTTCCCCATAGCACTCTCTTGTCTTTAACTTATTGCAACATTGTAACCTCTAGCTTTATGCTTCACAAATCATGACCAAGATTTGTATCTTGTCTCTCCACTCCTAGGAATTCTAGTACCATCACTTCACTTGAAGTAAAAACTTTAGGGGCTTACCTTTCCTCACTTGACCATAACTGTTCCTCTACTTGTTCTCAAAAAACCTTTTCTTGCTTCCACCTAGGTTATACTTATTCCTTGTTATTCTTAGTGAGCTATCACCTCAAATAGTTTAGTTTTCATGCCCCTAATTTACCTGCAAAAAATTCAAGGCTCAACTATTTGAGTAACTCTTTGTCCTTCACTATTTGTTATTTTAATCTTAACACCTCCATTAGGCTAATCTCAGTCAACTGTTAGATTCATATTCATCCTTGTTAGGTGAAAATGCATAAGAAATAGGTTTTTTGAGCACCCTATAAGGCTTCAAGACGTGAACAAAGTTTCAAGCCTTAACTAGGAATTGAACTCGTACCTCCTTTGTAACTTAGCCTCATCCCTTAAGTTTCTCACTGTGACCTTCCATTATGACAATATTTTGTCATCAATAACTTGAAATTCCACCAATAAAATGTTGTAAGCCTTTATATATGTTCCTAATATAAAATATTCCAAATTTCAAGAATTAATTCGATGATTCAGGCTTTCTAATATCAAACCCTAGCTAATATGCCTGTAGGTGCCTGAGAAGATTAATTACCTTATAAATTTCTTGGGTTCTGGATTCAAGACTTCTGGATTTGCATCAAGGATCAAAAATTTCCTTTCTTCACTCCTATTCTAGCAGCGATGTTTTTCTATAAGGTATATGTCATTAATTTCTCCTTTGCTTTATGGTTACACATTAGTGACAGGGGATGAAACCCTCTAGTGCTCAGAATGAGTAAATTACAAACGTTAACCTATCAATATCACATTCATACTTGGAATACTGTGTCATGACCACTATTACAACATGCACCTCTTTTAATTTCATAGAAGTCTTGATTTGTTTAAATGGATCACACATGCACAATATTGTCAATATGAAGCATATACTTAGGTATCAATCCATGGTTATCAAGAAAGATTACAACATGCAACATAAGATTACAGTTGTAAGGATTAAATTCATGACATTGGCTTCTCAACACAGTCAATTAATCACAAGAAGAATCATTTGCATCTTTCCACAATTAAAGGCCAACTATAGGCTTCCTACACTCATTGTTCATTGATACTTACAAATCATTCAGGATTCCTTTGTACAATATTATTTAGTAACAACAGAGCTCTCTTCAAACCTTAATAATAGGAAAATCTACTAGCTTAGGGTTCAATGCACCTTATTTATCACATACCATAAATCCCACATTCTGAGTTATACAAAAATGTATTAATAGTTACAAAGTAAACAATGAGCAAGAACCATCACCAATCTATACACTAATGTTCATATGCACAATGTTGAGCTAGGATCATTTGAAATTCATTCTGAGAATAAAAATACACTTTTGAGATCTAGAAACCCAATCACGCACATCACGAACACTGAAATCATGCAAAAATCATCAATATCTGAGTTTTCTCCTTTAAAAGAGTTCTTGAAAATTCATTCCTTGATTCATAACAAGGTAGGAATGGTTTAAATCAGTTACATTGTGCACTTTTATAGGACTTTCACCTCTCTTGCTTGAGGTTCATCTCATTGGTTTGTTAAAAAATAATCTCATAATGTGATTTATTCAAAAAGGAGTTATTTTGCTTGATAAGCCTAGGTTTATAAGTCAATTCTTCTTATGTGGCCTAGAAGGTTCTAATCACCCCACATTTACCTCATTTTACCCTTTTACATGATTTTCAAGGTTCAAGAAGACCTTATAATTCTCCAACTAAGCCAAAATGGCAAAATATACAAATTTTACAAAAATGGAGGGAAAGCTCCATTTGAATTTTGAAGGAACTAGACACTAGCTAATACCTCAAAATGACTCAAATAGACTCATAGGACCTATAACTACACCCGCAAGCCAAAAATTGTTGTCACCTTGCTCTATCTACAGAAATGGAGTTGATGCTCCTACATCAGATCTCTAAAACATCTTAGTATAGGGTAGAATCATATATGTTATTTGAATGACTATAATGTCTTTGAACTTATTAATGATGTTACCACTTATTGTGTGCTTATATAGAGAGATGTAAGATTGGAGGATGTTATTGGTTTAAGTAGGTGGAGTAATAACATAAGACCATCTCAGGGAGGTTCACAATGATTGTATTGATAATTGAGAAATTTCTTGATGGTCTCTCCATATTTAACTAGTTATTACGCTAAGAGGAATTCCTACAATGACAAAAAGGGTTGTAATGGAGTGAGGAGTTAACCTTTATTCTTGACAATAAATTTATGTGTTAGCATATGGATTTGCATGCATGCAAATGACATGCAAAAATGTGGGAACAAAGTCCCTCCTAAATGAAGGTGAGGCTGCCTTTATTGAAAACCAAAATTGTATTTACATCTGTACTTAAAAATTGTATGTGGGGGTGTTTTGGAACATCAATGGAAAGAAAAGTGAATGAGGGAGATGGAATGGAATGAAGGAAAAGAGTGGAATGGAATTAATTGAAAGAACATGCAAGAGTTAGGTAAAAACATAGCCTAATATTACACAAAGAGTAAAGATGAATAACTAACACAAATAAAATGGAGTTTGAGTTAGCTAAACAAGAATGTGTAAAAGGGAACACACACGAGCAAGTAGATAATCAGAGCTTGATCACTGTGAACTAGAACAACGACAAGATCAAAGACAATATTTGCATGCAAGATTCAAACATCTAACATCTAATGAACATAAGAACATCAAATGTTACAAGAGACAATGAATAAGACAAAAATTTCGTATTTCATTAACTCCAAAATGTTTTCACAAAAGAACACAAAGTTTCTTCCTGAAATAAAGCTTGCACACAAAAGTATTTTCTTCTCCTCTCTCAAAGTCACTTTTACAAATGAGCCCCTCACTTCCTTTTATAACCCAAAATTTGGCTACAAAGTAGTTAGGGTTTTACGTGATCATTAAATAAGGCACTTAAGGGACCTTTGAATTTTTCTAACCAATTTTATTAAAAACAAATAAAAATAGAAATCACTTAAGTTATCCACAGTTTCCCAAAAGCAAATAACAACATCCTTTCCTTAAAAATCCACTTTTTAAAATATACAATAATAACCAGTGCCTTATCCATTGAAATGGGGTCCGCCTATCTCAAGCGTATGAGAAATGGACTCTCCCACTTCGTTAGATACCAAGAAAATTATCTCCCTGAACCACCGGTGAAATTAGGATTTGTCGCTTTTGCCAGTTGAAAGGATCTAAACCTTCCCAAAGTTTCAAACATCTTTTCTTCTTCTAGAGGTTCATTTGGTCGAAGAATAGCCTCACAAAATACCTACAATTCAAGAATCCTACTTGGCATATCATTTAAATTAATAATCTTTGATTGAGCATTCTCAAATAAGTTCTTTAATTTGATGCACTGCTCCATTGAAATTGATGAGAAATTATTGGCGGGAGTGTACATGTCCTTAAAATATTGTGAAGTCAAAATTCGCTGATAACAATATGTAAATTTAACTTCCATTGGACTATCACTTATATGTTTTTTCCCTTTTTATTGGAGAAGTCAAACAAAAAATAGTAATATCTAGCATAGCTTGATAAGTACGTCAAGATTTATGTCTCTCGATATATTTTACATAGATGTATTTAAGATATTTGTTTGAGTCTATCTATAATTTTTAAAAAAAACTTTTAGTTGATGATGGTTAATTTTTATGTAGATTTTCAATTTATAGTGTTTATATTCCAAATGAAATTGAGATTTACCATAACGAATTATATTCTTATTAAGCTTTTAATTGTGCGGTGCTTTTCCACAATAGTTTCCATGCACAAAATGTATTTGAATAATTTAATTGTCAAGGTTGGAACCTAAATGACAACACCAAAATAAACACACACACACAAAATTAATGTTGTGGATTGCATTTTTCTATATGGAAAAACACGCTCTATTATATTCTAATTGTTATTGCATAAATTGTAGGTATACTGTTGTAAATCATTAATAAAACCATATGAATGCTCGCGAGATTGGAAAAATGAATACTTTAACTATTTATGTCTCCCTAAAATAATACAACATGCCATGTACTTAAATGCTCTATTTACTTGGGAAGTAATTGTATTAAAAGTGTGCAAAGATAACACTAGATAAAAGGATTTCCATGTTTAATATTTGACATGGCTTCTATTGAAAGAGGGGTATGAACAAATCCTTCACTCTTATAAGAAGCTATAAAAAGTAGAGGTTTATCAAGATACTTCTTTTAAAATAAAAATTGAATATTTTTTATAAATGTAAAGTTTTTCAAACACTCAAAAATTAAATTTTAAAAGAAATATTGAATATTTTTTATAAATTAAAATTCTATTTTTTATTTGTAATTGTCTATACATATGAACCAAGTGAATTTAATTCATTGTTTTATAAATATGATTAATAAACTAACCTCAACATACACAATTTGCATGGTAAACTATTTTATTTTGTAGGGTATTTTATGTGATGTGTTGTATAAATTGGTAATTGTTTAGAGTAATTTACAAAGATTGATCTAATCAAATCCAAACTTGTAGGTTAAAATGAAGACAACATTGAGGCTAAGATAATTTTTATTTATTTATGGTATTATGGATAATTTCAAAATTATATCATGTTATAAAATGCTTGGTAATTGAATGAAGCTTATGTACAAAGAGTGGATATGAAATTGATAACAAGTAAACCAAATTGTTAGAAGTTATTTTCAGCTAAATAAAACACATATTATTAGTCCCTGCCGTAAGGTAGGGTAACTATAGGAATCATTTTTATATCAGCTATTGAACTTCTCACCCATCATTTCTCTTGATTTTTTTGCTTTTATCATTAACTCTAAAGTTTTTAAATATTTTTTGTATTTCTACTTATTCTTGGAATTTTTCCCAAATCACTCAAAAAAATTAATGACATAACAAGTGGCAAATTAACATGCCACATGACAACTTTTTCTTCAATCCTAAATGACAAATCCTATATTTAAAGCAAAAATTTAATGGCTTGTCCCCATAAGCATTAGATTATTCTCTCGTTAACATTGATGCAAGAAGGTAGCAAGAATTCTAGCGGGACACGTCGTTCTTCATGACGTAACGACAAAGCGATAACATTTTTTCATAAAGATCGATGAAACGACTGTTTTTTCATCCAAAATTGCAGGAAGAATACCTTTCTTTACTTATTCCTTCCTTCATTTCTTCTCTGTGTATTTTTTCCCACATGTTTGTGGAGCTATTGGGATTTTTTCTCCCACTTTCATTTGTCTTAGGCCCACGCATGGAATTAAGGAAATATTTTTTTTAAATTCTTTTCTAAGTGGTTTAAATTTTCTCTTTTCTCTAATATCTTCAAGCTTCTGATTGTAGGTTTGAGTTTTTTATTTTATTATTTTTTAAAATTAGGGAGTCGATATTCTCATTTCTGCAAATTGCTCATTTCTTTTGAAATCCATCAACAAAGTCTGTAATATATACAAAGAAGGTCAATTTTAGAGAGGCACCTATAGGGGCGCAACATATAACTACATGTGGAGGCCTTATCATGGTCGTGTGGAAACTTGAGGCATCGCTGCAGACCCCATGACTATGCCCTAGCTCTGCAATGAAGAAAGACAACACAGGGGAGGGTTATTAGTAGCATGTTGTGTCCCTTATGCCACTGCAAAATGATATAGTGTCAGGGTTTGGAGGAGAATGGGGGAGGGGGTTGCGGCCCTCAACAAAAATGCACACACACACACAAGAAAATGATAGGTCTGAAAGGCCATTTAGGATGGGTTGCTCTCCATACTCTGATTTTGGTTTTCGACCAATGCTTAACCCATTTCGTGGGTTTGCTTAACATGGTTATATTTTTCCCACTCAACTTTTATTTTTCTCTTAAATATAGATATAATACTTTAATTTTTCTCTTAAATATAGATACAATACTTTCAAGCTATATGACTCATATAGTATATTTTCACCCAAAAACCTTATAATCCCTACCAAATGTCTGTATTAATGCCCTTACTAATGGATGTGGCTTTCACAACATTTTAGAAGCAAAAGTTCTCAAAATAAGACACGTAAATGTAAATACTAGTAGATTTTCCTACTGAATTCCACACAAGCTTCAACTTAAACTGCCAAAGACAACTAGTTTGGGACAAATCTAGTTATAGTTATCCATGGATAAGGACACAAACAAATACAAAGAGAAATACAACGATGGTGTTTGCCTCTACTGGAGATCAGGGCAGAATTCAGTTCTCAGATGTGGCGGTCAAGAAAACAAGGCTATTTTCATTTGTAGTGGATAGAAAGTGGAGTTCTGCAGACATTACTACGATAGTGGTTGTATTTGGCATGCATGCACTGTGTTTAAATTGACACCTTTCACATTTACTCGAAGGAATTTGGAGTATTTTTAATGCTTTATGTTGTCACTGGATAGTTAGGTATTAATCTCTCATACCACAAGAATCTCTCTTACAGAAGTTTCAATCTTACTAAATGGTTGGAGTACATTTTTGCCTAATGTGGTGAACAGGCAATGCAGGTATTGGATAATAAGGAATTCCCTTTCTTTACCCTATATTAGAGCTCTCACATGCAATATATAGGCACAATGCAATGTTTTTTCACTGTAATAGATACATGTAGTTTTCTTTTTTGATTTTTGCACCTTTACTTTTGTCTTTTTTTCACGCCCCGCAGGTGTTCTGATTTTCTCTTTCTTTTTCTTGTTTCGCGAATCTATTTTTAGTTTCATGTACACTACTTACCTATTGAATGTTATAATTTTTCCAATGAATGCGTGGCCACATTTCAATGTTATTGGTATACTTGTCCTATTATGGATACGTATGGTTTTATTTTCAGATTTATGAACATTTGCTTTTATGTATTTCTTCTTCCTGTGGAGATGGTTTGGTTACCTCTTATCTTTTTTTTGCTAGTTTGGAGAATCCATTCTTACCCTTGGAGGGGACTTTTGTTCCTAATTTTATTTGGTCCCATGCAAATTGTTTCATTAAAAACTGTAAATAATAGAATTTATTTAGCTTCTCGGGAAGAACAATTTCGGCCCCACTGGTTGTGGGCTCTGAGAGTTTGCAACACCCACAAAGAGATTGTAGGGCTTCTTTTTCCCTAGTGAAAATTGTAGATTGGTTAACATAATTTATTTATTCTATTTGAAAAAATATAATGGAACTATAACAAAAATTTTTTTGGCAAACTAAACGACATAATTTTAGTGCAAAGATGAAATTGATAATAAACCTATGCACATTGTTTGTTTGGTACACAACCCCCGGAACACACACACAAATAAAAATTCCTCAACAATAGTAGAATGTGCAAATGCAAATTCATCGACAATAGAATTTGCAATTGCAAATTCAACAACATCATGATCTCAAAATGTAAATTCTTCATCTGCAGCGGCAACAAGACCTGCAAAAGCCAAGTCAACATGACATCGACATCAACAACAATCAGCAAATGCAAGTTTAGTTGGGAAACGAAAATAACAACGACACCAAGGAACATGACTAAGAATGAATGTAACGCAAGCAACACCGAGGCATTCCCAGTGCCTTTGAATTCTGCCAAGAATTTCAAGAACCCAATATGTGGTACATTTTCTTTATTTTTTTTGTAAATCTCTCTCATAATTGTGTGTCAACTTATGTGTTTTTTCCTTTTAAGAAGAGGCCAGATTATTTCAAATTTTTTTAATGTCTTGGGTCGCTCTTTATTCTGGTTGCATCGGTTTCTTCTTCAAATTGTACTCCTCTGTTTTTTATATCCGTTTCAATTAATGTGTTTCTTTTCGATGGAAATTATTTCAATAAAAATAATACTGCTACCTTAACAACAATTCAACAAACACTTCGGCAGGGACTAGTCGGATTGTGACTCTTGTTAAAAGATAGTGGACAAAATATGGATTTTTTAAATAAAAATTTACTAAGGAAAAATATATTTAAATTTAAGCTTATGAACATTGTAAAGAAATCCCTAAATTTTAGTTTTTACACAAGTATTTCTCAAAAATTACAACCTAAAATAATAAGTTTGGAAAGTAAGGGAAAAATAGACAAAATACATTTTTTTAATAAAAAATGACTAAGTACTTGAAATAATATGTTGGGAAGTAAGGGAAAAATGGACACGATACAATTTTTTTATAATGACCAAATTAAAACTAAATTAAATTAGGCTTGTGAACATTGTAAAGAAATCCGTAAATTTTAGTTTTTACACTAGTATTTCTCAAAAACTACTACTTGAAAATAATCGGTTGGAAAAGTAATCAAGAAAAGTGGTGATAACAAGTAAACCAAATTTTTAGAAATTATTTTCAGCTAAATAAAACACATATTATTAAAAGATAATGGACAAACTAATTGTTTTAAAAGTTACTAATGAAAAAATATTTAATTATATTTATATTAAACAAAACTATATTAAAGTGCAACTATTATCATACACGTATCTAAAAGATGTAAAGATATAACTCAACTTGCATAAATCTTAATAAATTTATACAATCATATGGCCTGTAAAAGTTCCTCGTCCATGTCATAATACTCGTGATAGTATCAATTTTAAAGGGTTTTAAAAGATTTAAAGATATAGCTCAACTTTTCTAAATCTTAATCAATTTATACAATCATATGGCCTGTAAAATTTCCAAATCCATGTCTAGTATCAATTTTAAGGGTTTTGTTGGAAAAATAAAAACATGAAACTAATATTTTTCTAAAATTAAAATTATAAGTCCTATTTAATTTTGCAAATTTCATTTAAATGGAACTACAAAGAATCTTATTGTCAAAATTAAGATTCTTAGGTCTTGAATAAGTGTTAAAATGCTTCAATGTGTTAGGTATAATCATCTTCTCATAAAACTATGTCAATATTTATTTAACAACTAGCAATTGCACATGAAATGTGTGATGGAAACATCAAAGGGTATGCATCAAAGAAGTTAAACTTAAGGGAGTGAAACATCAGACAAGGAAGAGGGGCGATGAAGAAGAGGTTTGAGGAAGGAGAAGTAAATGTGTGGGAAAAATGTTGGGATAAACATTGGGAGAAACTCTTTTATCTTACAACCAACCAAATATAAACCACATGTTATTTTTGTCAATCGTTTGAAAGAGAAAGGGGGTGCAGTGTGCAGGGTATTAAGGTAACGTACTTTGGAGAAATATAAGAAAAAAATCATGGTCAATGAATAGTTCCGAGAGAATTTTGCATATGTTTGAAATATGGACTTTATATATGTTAGATACATAAACTAAAGTTCATGTAGGGTTCCGCGTGTCGTTGATTTCATACACATTTGTGATTAGTGTTTCTCTTTGGAAATTAAGGTAGCAATTATGGTTTCACTTCATCAATAGTCTTGATGACACCATTTGTCAGTGACCACCAACACAACCTCAACCTTCCGTTTTCATCAATGTGTGTTAGGCACAACCACTAAGACTCACATTTGGAAACACTTATCAATGTGCTAATGTTTGGGGCATTAGTAAAAGAGGTTTTTTTTGTGTGTGTTCTTAGGTCGTCCTTTGATCCTCTAACCCATCCAAGGTTATGAATAGGGAACATTTCAGTCGAAGATTATAATTCATTCGAATGATTGTCATAATTTACTTGCATTGGTGTAGTTTGGAAAAATGGCTATCAACATAACTAGTTTTTAACATTACAAATTCAACAACCCGCATCGTGTAATATTATTTTTGGATAATTTGTTGTTGTCTTATATTTTTTTGTGTACATATAAGTGATGTTGTCTGCTTTTACAATTTACATTTTGTCAATGCAGTGGAAGATTTATGAATTGTGGGTTCGTTTCTATTATTCTATAGTGAACGACATGTTGTGAAACAAATGATTGAAGCCTAAGGTCTTTCTACCCCTATTTCTAACAACTACATTTACATAATCCACTTCCAATTAAGCTTTTATAATTACCTATATCCTTCTCTAAATTTCTATTTTGTCTTAACTGACAAGATGTTGTCAAAGGTCTAAAAAGTTCAGATAGAATCATGCAACAAAACAATATGAAGCGAAGATAATATCTCTAACGATAGTTGGAGGACCTCAAAAAAATCCATATGATGTTATCAATGAACTCGTTAACATTCCCATTGAAAAGCATAATTGTTTACATAATTCCACTCCTGGTTCCAAATTTGATCTCTTCATAAAATACCAAGGGACTGCAACAACCCAGTGCCTAAGGGAGCAAGTCTCAGACCATTGACCCTAACATTCACATTTTCCTTAATATTGGAGTATTTTCAAAGTATCCTTCACCACCACCTAAAAAAGGAAGCTTGCATATGTTTGAGTCTGGAAAGCTTGTGCCCTTTCCCATCATGCCCTCTAGTACGTTCTCTTCTTTCAACTTATCCTATTTGTTAAGAGACAAATAGTGTCAACAAATATAATTAACATTTTCATTAGATTTGTGGATGTATAGGCCCTTGAGTCAATGCTCATGCATGGATTATATACCATATTTTTACTCGTGTTTACCTTTTTTTTACCTTCCATGATTATATTATTAAAACACATAATAATATGATTGAAATAATCCCTAAAATTTGTAAATCCAATAAAAAGTAAAAATTTACAAGTTGGTGGCTATTAAGATAGATTTGATGTTCAACAAATATTGCATTAAATAAATGACATGTCGATGGTAAGAAAAAGTGACATGTGGTTGAAAGATGACTTATCAAAAGAATAAAGAGGATCACTTATGTTCCCTCCAAGAGATTCCCCAACCCAAAAATTCTCCTCCCTTAATCCCATTCTTCAGATTCTTCCTCCATTTAATGTTTCACCTTTAATCCTTCAACTTTAACTTCTTCAATGCCTCCATATCAAAAACTCCATTACACTACCCAAATGTGATTGCTAGCTATACTGAAAAATTAGACTTGCCTTTTCCATCATGGTACATTGGAGTGGTACAACATCCCTAACATGATACCCTTTTTTGAGTAAACTTAGGACATCATAAACAATAATTTTCATAATAATAAAAAAGGAATACCCAAAGAAACGAAAAAGTATTTCTATTTTCTTCAAAGGATTTTGGGCATGAGATGGGTATAAACGGCCCATAAAAGCCGTTGAAAAATTATCAAAATTTGCAACAACTAAATCTATGAAGTCCATCACTCTAAGTAAAACTTACCTAATAAGTTTTTCTATTTTCGCCCCAATGACATTTTCCTTGGCTATGTCTTTTTTCCCTGGAAATAAAGTAAAATTTCCACCAATTATCATCGATTAAAATTCTACAAACACCCTTTCCACTATAATAAAATCAACCACCGAAATGTTGACAGTCTATTTTGAGGCCTTCATCATTGAAAAATGCCACTTCTAAAGACTCTCTGATAGTTGCTATGATGACATATGAAATGGCCTCAAGTTAAGTACTATATTCCAATATAGGAGTTATTACAATAACAACATATGTTGTGAATTCTTGTAGCTATTAGATTTGTTATGTCGATGATCAATATTATACCGGACGTCAAAAACCATCCACACTCAATCCCATTTATTCGATTTTCTAACAAGCATTAGAATCAACCACCCTCAATCCAATTTAGTAAATGTCTTTGTGATGCAGCCTAGAATTTACCATATAACACCCTTGACACGTTGGCACATCACTCAGCCTAGACTAAGTGCTCACCCGAAGTGCACAAAGGTACCAGGTCCCTCTTTAGGGTTACTGTAGCAGGATGTTAGCGTGATGAAGGAAGAAACATATAGATCCATAACTAATCCATCATTCTACAATGCATGCCATATTCAGATCTATGAAAGAACAAGCTTAAACAATAATCATGATTGAATCAAGAACATGCATTACTCAATTACACATAGGAATGACACTTATATTTAACCAATATCTTCCATCTATTAATAAACACAAAAGCTCCTTACAATAATGGCATTCTATACCGATTTGCTCATGGATCTGATACAGTAATCCAGTCATATTCACATATCTCTCTATGCTTACCTCTTACGCTCTGCATATATTTATATCTCTATCACTATCAACTATTATGTGATTCACATCATATATATAGGGCGGGGACTTTCCCTTCACCACTTATCTATTCCAAAAATAGCCCGCATGCTATTAATAGCCATGTGCCGTTTATAGGCATAGCCACATATGTAAGTGTGCTATCTATAGACCACTTACAGTTAACTGAAGTGAAAATCCTATTCTTAGCTCGTCTCCATGCAAAATGATTCAATCCAATCCTCTAAAGATAGACAATGCGTGACACGAACGTCTCTGCATCATTGGTGTGTTACGCACGCCATCTTCTAAAAATAGGTCTTCATGTTGAAAATCAGCTAAGTCCTGAATGCTGAACTTCTGATCCGTGCGTGCGTTCTTCCTATCCATTCACGTGCTTAAACATGGCCTGTTTTCCTATGTGGACTTCTTGTGTGACTTATGTCAAGTGCTCTCTGATCAACATTACCCCACACTAATCTCATTGTCACCCCGACAATGGGTATCTCTGAAAATTGAAGTAAAGAATAGAAGAATGGAAAGAATAAGAATGAAAGAATGTAGATGAATAAAGAATTTTTATTAAGCAACCTCCTCTGTATCAATTTGAAGTATCAACTCTTGATACTCCTTTATTCTGGCCTCCAAGGCCTTCCATTCAATGAGTGCTTGTTCTGACTTTTCTGGAATGTCCACAGCAATGGACTCTAATTCATCCCTCGTAATCTCCCCTTTTTCATTTTGCAGAACCAACACAATGCTGGACATTGAGCTCATTCTTCCTTCTAGAAGATCCATCTTTTTCTTTCCTTTTGCTCATGCTGCAGTTGCCTTCTTGGGTGCCTTTTTTACCTTGTAACTGTCTCCTCTTTAACTCTGTAATTTGTGAATCAAACCCTAGCTCGATTCAATCATGCCCTAGGTGGAAACTTCGTGCCCTAACTCCTCTTTGTCACCTTGCTTTTCTCAAACCCTTAACCACCGGGGATGTAAGCTTCTTTTCTCATAGATCTGTCTATCACGTTTGGTTTCACACCCTTCGCACCTTAACCCAATCACTCAGCTCTTTGCACTTAGCTATTTCCTCAAGTACTCTTAGTTGTAAAGGTAAAAAAGAATTCGCATCCCATCCTTATATAATTTTTCAAATTTTGATGCATTTATTACTCCTTCACCTACCAAATATTCTCTCATTCATTGATGAAATTCGTTCGTTCCGCGCTATACATCTTCGTGCCCCAACTATAACCTTCTAGCGCACTTTTCTACCCTCTGGTCATAGACTTCTCTTCACCGCGTGCCCGAGTACCTCATCATTGTACCTTCTCTTGGCAGTTATCATGGCCTCTGCTTACCTCGCGTTATATTGTCCTTTCATTCATCTTCATCCTTGGTCACTTTTGAGAAGCAATCTTATTTTGACTTAAAGTACACCTGTAGTAGCTTATTCCTTTCACCTTTCAATTCCCACAGTATTTTACTTGGATAACTACAACCACCCCACACTAAAATTATGTGCAGTCCTCTATGCATAAACATCTTCACATAGTAATTAGCTTCATGCGCGCAAGCACGCTTATTACACAAGACAAACAACTAAATTGACAAAACATAACGACAATGAAGGAAATACATAATTGAAAACCTAATCTAAATGACAATATTGCCTTATTACAAACACTAAGAAGACTTATTTATAGTAAGGCTTCATCCTACTCCCATTAAAGTAACCAGGAAGCCATGTTCCATCAAGTGCTTCTAACTGGAAAGCACCCAATTAAAGTATGTGAGTGATGACATACAGCCCCAACCAATGTACTTTAAGTTTTCCTAGATGGCGTAAGAACTTAGAGTCATAGAGAAGTACCATTTTTCCAATCTCAAACTTCTTTTCCCTTATGTTTCTGTCATGCCATGATTTCTGCCTGGCCTTTTCCTTCTTCTGACTCCATCGTGCTATGGCTCGTCGCTCATCTAGTTGAATCATCTTCTTAATATGATCTTCTAAAGCCTTCTCATCATCTAGACCTCCAGCGCACGCAATGCATAAAGAAGGTAACATAAATTATATAGGGAGAATAGCTTCTGTGCCAAACACCAAATGAAACGGTGTGGCTTTATTTAATCTCTTATAAGTTGTTCTATATTCCCAAAGAACAACTGACACTTTATCATCCTAATCCTTTCTTCCAACATCACAAATTTTTGTCAATGTCTGGCTCAAAATCTTGGTGAAAGCCTCAGCAGTTCCATTTGCTTGAGGGTGGTAAGGTGTAGTCTTATGGTGGGCAACCATAAACTCATCTAATAGGATCCTTATGGTTTTATTTAAAAAGTGTGTACCCCTATCACTTGTCAAACTCAAAGGACATCCATATCTTTTAAGAACATTCTCCCATAAAAACCTAGCTGATGTAGCTATTGTATAGTCCTTCGTAGGTGTTGCTTCTACCCACTGTGTGAGATAATCTGTGCAAGTAATTATATAGCGCAATCCAGTCCTACGTGTGGTTGGTGAAATAGGTCCTACAAAGTCAATGGCCCATTTCTCAAATGGTTCGACACTAGTAATTGATCTCAAAGGCATCTCATGTCTTTGTCCTAGTTTTCCTAGGCACTGACAATGGTCACACGCCTTACAATTTTCTTTGCAATATTTATACAATGTCTCCCACCATAATCCAACAAGTAGGATCTTCTGGGTAGTCGCATCACCTGCATAATGGCCTCCTACAATACCACCATGGGCTTCTTCCATAATATCATTACGCTCATGCTGTAATACACAATGACGTAATACTTCATCTCTGCGTAACTTATAGAGGTCACCACTAATTAACATAAATGGTGTCGCGCGTATAGCAAGCTCTTTCTTTTCTAATGCTTTCATTCCTTTTGGTGCCACACCAATTCGTAGGAAGACAACAATGTCTTTTAATTTTGAAGGTGCGCGTTGTAACCTATATAATTGTGCATCTGGCATGGTTTCTTCAATTATATGTGCTTCCTCTCCTGAGTTAATTCTAGACAAGTGGTCTATTCCAGAGTTACTTTTCCCTGGCTTCACCACAACTGTGAAATCAAACTCTAAAAATAGGAGTACCCATCTGCATATGCGCCCTTATAAGACGAGTTTTTTCACTAAATACTTCAATGCCATGTGATCCGTATAGAATACGAATGGTGTAGCTAGCAAATACTGTCGAAACTTGTGCAATTAATAGATCATTGACAAAGCTTCACACTCTGTAGTTTTATAATTCTGTTCAACATGAGTCAGCTTCCTACTAGCAAAGTAGATAGGATGATCAATAATACCTTCTCCAGGTTGAGCTAATATTGCACCAATGGTCGTGCCAGAGGCATCCACGTGTACATCAAATGGTTTGTCCCATGAAGGAAAATGTAGGATAGGCGCGGTAGTAGGTTTCTCTTTTAATGTTTCAAATGCACGCTACTACATTTCTCCCCAATAGAATGTACCTTTTCCTTTCAGTAACTCCTCCAGAGGTGTGGCAATTTTTGCATATCCCTTGAGGAATTTTCTATAATATCCCGTGTGACCTAAAAATCTACTTACCTCACTTTGACTGGTAGGCACTTCCAAGTCTAGAATGACTACAACCTTAGGTGGATCGACAAGTAAGCCCTCACAAATTATGTGTCCCAACAGTATTCCAAAAGGTGTAGTAAATATGCACTTCTTGATGTTCAAAGAGATACTTAGTTGTCTGCACCGTTCAAACATTAAGTGCAGATTGTCACAGTGATCCTTAACAAGCCCATATACTATCTAATCATCGAGGTAGACCTATAAGAAGTTGTGAATAAAATCTTTGAATGCCTGAACAACTATGTGCCAGAATACAACATGCACATTTTTCAATCTAAAAGGCATCACAGTATAGGCAAAATTGCCCCATTCAATAGTAAAAGTTGTCTTTTCTTGATCCTCCTGAGCAATCCTAACCTGATGATACTGTACGATGGAAAAGTGACAATCGAGCTTGGGAATCTACAAGTAACTCTTCCTCGCACCCGACCTCTCGAGGTCGTGCCGAGACAGCCGGTGGGGATGAAATATGTGTGGGATGCAGAAAAACTAGTTAGGAAATCTAATGTCTTCGACGCGCACTAGTGGAAATTGCGAATCTAAGGCAAAGAAGGCCCTCCTAACCTGAACTGGTGTGATAGATCGATCAGCAAGGATGACTGCTTGAAGGCTCCAATCAATATCGATCTCTGGCGTGATTCAATCTATAGGTTGTGGAATACGTGGAAAATGTCCTGGGATAGTTTCGTGTATATCCCCAGATAAGGTCATAGGGCAGAGGGTAAATATAGTTGACTCTATGGGTGATTCTCTGGCCTAGTCTAGAAATCCTTAGCTTTGTTAGCTACTATGTCTAATAAGGATAATTGTGTGATGATGATAGGTGGAAGTGGAGTAGATCTGAATACTAGTGTGCGTAGGCCAGTGTCTATGTCTGATTTACTTACGGATTCGTTGGGTTGCGGGATTTGTGGATTGCAACCGTAAACTCTTGGTTGTTGCGGTCCTGCTATGGTCATGTATGGAATCAGTCCCTAATCCCTAGTATCCAATAATCATATGCTTTCTCAGCCTCTATATTCAAAATTAATAGTTGTGCGATCTTCTCAGAGTACCTCACAGGCGTTTGTGCAACCTGAATTCTTAGGTTAGTATCTATGTCTGTGAGAATGTCTCCTGCGTCTGGCTGTGGGACCAAAGGATCACAACCGAACGTTTGCTCCCTTTCAAGCCTTTCTATAGTCATGTGAATATTTTTCTAGGGTAATCTGTAATTTGGCTGATTTGACCAAAACGTATGTGCTTGATTGTCTTCTATGTTTAATCCCCTCAACTGAGAGCTGATATGTTGTAAGTCTGTTGTTGTTTGGAA
Organism: Taxus chinensis; assembly: GCA_019776745.2. NCBI lineage: Eukaryota > Viridiplantae > Streptophyta > Pinopsida > Cupressales > Taxaceae > Taxus > Taxus chinensis. The sequence continues at coordinate 147,056,050 of CM034149.1, forward strand.
GACTTGGATTCTAATATTCTTGTCTATGTCAACTATTGCTGCGACGAGATTGGGTTGAGGCATGATTGGCTCGAATACGTATTCTCTAGGCTCCCTAGGTCCCGAGATTGTCATACAAAAGTAATAATGTAAACAAACTGCAACAAAGTGAATTTTAACCACGTGAAATATATCTATAGCATATATGATTTCTCTATTTTTGTATTTTCTGATGAACTATTCGAATGAATCTAAAAGAGTAACTGTTTAACGTATCTAGAATTGACAGCTAAAATAACAATTTAAAACAAACAAGATAACCGAGTATAGCTATTTGTCTGTGCAATTTGTAGATCTACTCTAAACAATGAAATAATTGATCTATTATATTTGCAAGATTGTCGATCCTACCTCAGAAGTGAGGAATGAATCATAGTTTCTCATAAACTATCAATCCCCACAACTTCCCCGGCAATATCGAAAGTAAAATTAACTGAAATAAAACAATTAACTACTCTATTTGATACGATTCTAATTTAGAACTTTGAAAGCTAGAACCTGGATTCCACAGAACAGTGGCGAATCCGATGGTGTGTGAGATCTTGTCCCCTCAGTGTGATCTCCTCGTTCTTTCATGCTCACGTGGATTCAGAAAAGCGTGTAATGCTTGCATCAATAGAAGTAGATATTGGAACAAGGGACAAATTTAGAATACAGACTGAATACAATGCGAGTAGGAGAGGGATAGCGCAAGAGTACAGAGCTTGGCTTATGCAATTCCTAGCGGGATCTATTGCGAGTCATGTAACATAAAATGTCCAGAACCTGAAACTATCCTTTTTGAGGAGCAAAACCTACAACTTTAATGGCTTCCTATTGAAAACAAACTATTCTACTCCAATGGATTGGATAAAATGATAACAACACCTACACAAGATGGATATGTGGCTTCCTAACAGCAAAACAATACTAACTAAGCATGCAATGAAAGAAACTAAGGATTCTAAACAAAATGAAAGACTAAATCTATTGCAAAGAGAAATTCAGAGGCAAGTTTGAGGGGCCATTTGCTTGAGCACAAGCCAACTATTTATAGCATTTGCATTTACCCAAGGTAAAAACCAAATAGAACTCTTAAACTATAAACAATGGCAAAACACTATTCCAGGGAACCAGAATCATAAATGCAAGCTTATGGTGGTGGAAGAAAGCTTGTAAAATGTTGAAATTACGTGAGTCGTGTTAAAAGAGCTTTCTGGAAAACACGTAAAGGACCGCCGCCCAGGCAGGGCGGCGGTTTCGTCACTGAAGAGCAAAAGGCCAAGAAAAGAGGGGAAAAGGGAAAAACAAAGCACACGGGGGCTAAGCGGGGCATGCGGGATGTTAACACACACTTGGAGATCTTTTCCAGATCTCGAACACCTTGCGAGGAGACCTGTATCATCATTGGGGCACTTTTTGTGTTGTTCCGGTAGTACAGTACCTTACAATTTTGGGTACGTACATATTGCCCCCTCGGAGAAGTGTTTTAGCCATGAAGAGGCGTAAAATGGTGGGTCTGAGTATGGTGGTCCCGAAATGGGAAATTAGAAGTTATACCTGATACGTCCGTGTGTCGAAATGATGCCATCCAAAATTCCCGCTCCCTGCAAAATAAAAAGAGAACTCAAGTGCAAATAGATAAGATAGATCGGAAAATAAACGCTAAAATAATGGGAAATGAGGACGTACCATTTGTGCGAGGATAAAAAAACTTACCTCCGTCGGCGCTCTATACCTGTGAAAAAGGCATTTAAACCAGTCAGGTTGCTATCTATATGAAAGTGGGCCCATTTTCCTATTCATTTGTGCGCGTTGATTTGATTGATTCTGAGCTCTGGGACCCACGGTGACAGTTTCTTGTGTGAGTAGAGTCAAAACGTCTGTGACAAGATAGTGATCATGCCTCCGCGAGCAGAACATCGACCCGCGAGATCACAGGTTAGTTTTCTTCAATTTATCCTTTTTACCCCCTTAATTCTAAAATGCTAAAATCTTTGTCATGGGGGGGTAATTTTTGAAAATGTTAGGTTAAAAGGGTCCATCTAGGGGGGGCGCCTACTGGGTAGGCTTTTTTTTTTAGCTAAAATGGTTGTTTTTTAGTGTTTTTAGGCCTTTTAGATTACAAAACCCGCGTGGGTTTTCGGCACACGACCGCCGCCCTGCCCAGGGCGGCGGTTACGTGACCACCACCCTGTTCAAGGTGGCGGTTACATGACTACCGCATTTAAGGCGGCGGTTACAAAACCGCCTCCCTGCTCAGGGCGGTGGTTTTGCATAGAATGCCAAAAGAATATATGTTTAAGGTTGTTTTTGCATTTTTAGCATTTCTACGTGTTTTCGTGATTTTTATAATATCACTCGGATGCTAACTTGCTCTGTTTTGTGTGTTTTTGGGTGTATGCAGGCGAGAGAGGAGTACATTCAGTGGAGCTGAGAGAGAGAGTGCGACTGGCTCCCAAGAGTGTTAGATGCCATCTCACAGGATGAGGAGGAAACTCTTCAGCGGGCTGGCATACTACGTATATCACGCGTGCCCCACGTTGCTCCTTCTAGTCACATTCTTTGTGACTTGTTCTCATATTGGGATGCTGATCGGAACACCTTCCGATTACCAGGGGTCCGCGGTGAGTGGACCATCACTTTAGAGGATGTTTACCATATCCTGGGGGTCCTGATCATCGGGAGATGACTCACCCTAGAGACAGCAGGTTCACGGGCCCAGATAGCACAGTGGGCCGCTTATATGGGAGATGCAGTCATCTCCACGGGTTCGAAGAAGGGGGTCAGAGTTCGATCTATTCCCAGCTTGCCCATCCCCCTACTTCGCCAGGCTATTATGGGGATCCTTGCCTCGAGACTGATCGGGGACAAGGGAGGAGACACATTGTTATATTGATGGTCCCCCATTATTACACAGATAGAGGGACATGGCCGGATATATGCCTGGGGAGCAGACATACTTGGGACCACCTACCATGATTTATACAGGGTAGTCCATTTACAGGGGCAGTCCTTGAGCCACCCGACCCTGGTCATGAGTTGGGTCTATGAGCACTTCATCCCCTATGACAGAGGTGTAGAGGTGACAGATCCCAGAGATGTGAGGGCAGCTAGATGGATAGATATGTCGGTGCTCCGAGCACCTCATCAGCCAGTTGCTTCTCTGACCACTGTTGACATGGAGGCCAGACCGTATCAGACTATGGAAGGTATATGGGGCGAGGAGGCTCTTACTTTGATCTCCTGCTCCACCACAGGGAAGCTTATTGATAGAGTGGGGCGAGTGGAGATACACCCCTTTGGCCGAGTTCCTCAGCAGTTTGGCCTACCTTACATGGGCATGCTTCCCCTGGTAGCGCCAGTATACAGGTCAGTCAGAGAGGCCAAAGGGGGTCCTAGAGGCCGAGGTTGGACAGTGGTTACTCCTGGCATTCCTATTGCGGCCAAGAGGGTAGTACGTGCCAGAGGGAGAGCCGGTGCGCCTCAGGTACCCTTGCTTCAGATTGTCGTGGGTCCTGCCCATATTAGCGATGACCCCATTGACATAGACTCTGAGTCTGAGGATTTTACAGGGGAAGAGACAGAGGAGGACATCGATCTTGAGTGGCATGACACTCAGGATATTATGCAGGAAGCGAGGGTCGAGCAACGTGCAGAGAGAGTTACTCTAGTCTCAGAGGAGCCACTCTCCCAGGGCCATGATGGGGAGGATGAGTCTGTTGCGGGACGTTACGTTGCTCCAGTCACAGGAGCAGCCCCTCAGTCAGCGGTGGCATCCGTAGCAGGTGTTGTCCCTAGCGATCCATCTTGGAGGCCTGGTGATCCGAGTAAGTCACCCTCCCTCCTTTTAATGTTTGTTGTTAACTTAGGATTGCTTTAGTTACTATCTCTCCTCTTGTTTACTCTTGTGTTTTATATCTTGTTTATTTCTAATTTGTTTTCTCCTTTGTTTGCAGAGACCGCCGATGAGTGGCGGGACTTGATTCACAGGGTATGCACCGATACCCTGATGATCCCTATGGAGAGGACCCGTGCAGAGTTGTCTGTGGATGCTGGGGAGCCCTCAAAAGCTGGTAGACACACTGACGTCTTTGCTCCAGTCTGGCATGTGGCCAGGATGGTATCGACTCTTCGCACGGAGCTAGCGGGGTATAGGACAGCCGAGTGCCTGATAAGGAGTCATTCTCGTGGCGAGACTGTGGCTGCCCCTCGGGATCCTGAGCCCTCCGTGCACTCAGAGTGCCGGCGTAGCCGGAGTCCTAGGCATGGGCATGCGCCTTCGGAGGGGTCTCGTAGGGATTGAGAAGCCACTTGGCTCTCATAGATTTTGTATGATACATTATTTTTTATATCCCAGGTTTTTTGAGCGTTTTGACCATGCTTAGCGCATGATGGCATTGTACAGAAACTTTGATCATATATATATTCTTTTTGGATCAGACTTTTGGCATTTATGGCTTTGTTTCCTTTCCAGTTTCCTCATGTAGATTATAATGTATGCAATGGAGAACAAATGATGCAAGTGTTTATTTTCCTTTTGTATTTCATGATGCTGATATATGATAATGTAGATACAATGTGATTTTGAATCTTAGTTTCTGTAAACAATTTTGGATACTTCATATTTCTTTTGGCAAAGTGGTGAAGATAAACTGATATGATGAGCAGATAGACTTGCCCCTCTCCTAACTCCACGGAACTAGTAAGATGCGAGGGCTTATCACCGAGAGTTGGAAAGGGCACAAGTCATGAAATGTGTTGAAATGATAGTTATGAAAGATAGGCAAAGCTTTGGCGGAACCAAATTAGGATGCCACAAGCTTACTCCATTCGAGTGACTTCATATTTTTGGATGCAACTCGCTTTGCGGTTTATCCAGACTTAGATCCTTAGATGGCCACATGGTAGACAAAATCTAGGTTTTTAGGATTTTGAATTCTTTTGGAATTTTAGACATCTGGTTCATTTGTTTTTGACTCAAAGACTTCGAGATTTGAATTGTTTGTGTATGACCTGTCGACACTAAAATTTTCCTCCGTAATTTCTATTTCATTAATGTATGTATTAGGAATAGGATATTGTTGAGTATAATTAGTAGTAGCGTCTGATAGAAGATAACGACGCCGTCAGTACGGTGCCGCCAATAATGTGGAGTACGGTAACAATCAAAGTACAATAGGAATGTTGTAAAAAGTAAATATTTGTCGTAAGTGGTCCGGTAATGTTAAAATGTCAAAGTTTGGGTAATTAGAGAAGTAGGGTCTACATGATTAGGAATTAGAAATATTATATTGGTAATAAGGACAAGGAGTGAGGTCATAAATATTTTGTGTATTTTATTTGTAAAAAGTCTAAAAATGTGGAACCCATGTAAAATGATAAGGTTTATCTTATCTTAAAAGATAAGCTTACCTGTACAGATAAGAGTTAAGGTATGGAATATGATTCGTCAGAGTGGATTTCTTATCCTATCTTAGAGATAAGATGGATAAGCCTGGAAGTTATATAAATAGAGAGGCCATCCCCCTCATTTAGCATAGAAGGAAGTAGTGAGAAATATTGTAGGAAGTGTGCAAAGGAAGCCATCAGTTTAAAGGTGTGTTGAAGAAGCCATTAAGAGGTGTAATTGTAAAGTTTCTCCCATAGTCTTGGTGAAAGGAAAGTGAAGTCAATAACACTTGAAGTACCTCATGGGTGAGATTGTAACAATTTCATGTTAATATTATAATTTACTTTGATATTTCAGATTTGTCATCATTCCATAGTCGATGGTATTCTTGTGTTATGTTGTTTTATTCCCAGATTACATCCACCAAACTAAAGGTTGTGCATTAGTAAATAATCATAGCACGAAGAGTTCCCGGTGAAGAATTATCATAGTGCCGGATTGGTGATGACATTTTGGTTCCGTTGCTGGGACCATTCCTCGTTGGTGGATTTTCTTGAGAGATATTCCCACTTAGTCAAAAATCAATTGGAGGGTAACCTTATTTTTACTGTGCATAGTAGTTACCATGGTAAAGTCATTTTTACCGTGAATAGTAGTTACCATGATAAAGTCATTTTTGCTGTGAATAGTATTTATCACAGTAAAGTCACTTTTTACCGTGAATAGTATTTACCGCAGTAACTTCACTTTTTACTGTGAATAGTGTTTACCACAGTAAAGTCATTTTTTACCGCAGTAAGTCAAGTTTTACCATAGTTTACTGTGGTCATTTCTATTTTACTGTAGAAAGGTGTAAAGTCACTTTCTAGTATAGTGATTCCAATTATTTGTGCACATAAGTCTTGTTGATTGTACTTGTGGGTTGGTATTTCACGGTGGTTACTTTTGAAAATGGGAAAGATTCCTGTTTTTTCAGCTCAATCTAATGAAGATGCTTCTTCTTTCATTCAAGAGTTTAAACGATCTTGTATTTGTAATGGCCTTATAAGAAGGGAACAATGGACTGAATTTTTTTCCTACCTTTTTGGATGGTTCAGCACTTAGGTGGTTTGAAACACTAGGTGATAATGTGAAAAATTCATGGGATTTATTAATCGAAAGTTTTCTTTAAGAATTTGGTGAACAACAGAAATATGCAGATCTCATGATCGAGATCAAAAAGCTAACCCAAGGAGAGAAGGAGAAGATAAGGGATTATCATGCTCGTGTTCTAGAGCTAAGGAGGAAGCTCGATGCCCAGATCCGAAAGGAAGGATTAGCGGATGGGTTGATGAATGGCGTGGATAATCTTCTTTGTAAGCACTTCATTCTTGGGATGAAGCCAGAGATCAAAAAATGAGTAAAGTATGACCACCCAGCTACCATTGAACAAGCAAAGGAGATTGCAAGAAGGCAAGAAGAAAGCATGGAAGAGGAGCCCAAAGAAATTGTTACTAAAGTAGAGCCTACACCAGCACCTTTGGTCCAGAATCCACAACCACTCCCGGTGAGCAAAAATATTTCTCCTAGTACATCTACTGAGTATGAAGATCTGCTAAAAAATATGGGTCAGTTAACTATTAATCTTCTTCAAGGAAAAGAATTTAGTTCTCAGGGAGGAGATAGAGGTCCAAAAAGAAATATTTCTGAAGTTGTATGTTATGGTTGTTATAAAAAGGGTCATTATAAGTATAATTGTCCAGATAGAGCTTCTACATATGGTAAAGGAGATAATGATAAAGGAAAAGCACCTGTGAATTCTTTTGATGTAGTAGATAAGAGTAGAAATAATGAAGTAGATGTGTTTATAACAAAAAGAAAGAAAGAAAAAGATAATCAAGATGGAAATGATCCTAAGAAGATGAAAGGAGAAACTAGTAAGAAACATAGGACAAGAAAGTTGGGTGTGTAGGATTTTCTGATTTCGCAGGGGCAAGGACCATACTCCATCTTGGAAGATCTGTCCAAAAGGCCTGCAAATATTACATATGGTCAACTCTTGGCTATGTCTTCTGAGGAGAGGCGGGAGCTGCGAAGTGGACTCAATGCTCGACGAAGAAAGGAGGTTGAGGTCCCTGTTTTGGAGGCAGAGGCGGATCCCTATGCTCCACAAGCTGAGGTATTATGTAATGGTATTTCAATTCATGATGTCTTAGTTAATGGAGGTGCTGTAGTTAATGTAATGACCGAGTCTGTAATGAATATGTTGGTTTTAAAAATTGATCGCCCTTCAACACTTATGTTAAGGTCATTAAATAAGGGAAAAACTAAACCAAAAGGTGTCGTTTCAAATGTGGCAATATCTGTTATGGGTGTTGTATGTGTGGTAGACTTTCAGGTGATGAAAAATGGTACTGTTGCGTACCCAATGTTGCTAGGAAGACCATGGCTAAGGAGAGTTCATGCAAGAAACTACTGGAATGAAGGCTTCATGACACTTGGACGTGGTAGAGAGGGTGAAAATAAACGTGATCCCTCGGCATCATAAGGCAGAACCTGTCGATTTAAGTGATGAAACTGATGATTGGACATCCTCTGATTACTCTAGTACCAGTGAAGTGGACACCGAGGATGAAGAAAGTGAGGTTGATGTTTCAGTCATGGATATCCTTCCAGTCACACCAACTCATGACCCCATAAAATTATCTGAAGAAGAAGTTGATGATCGTCTCTAGCAAATAAAGATTGGTGATGCTGTGATGGAGAGTGAGAAGGAATCCTACCTCCAGCTCTTTCGAAGGTACATACACATATTCACTTTTGATTACAAGGAACTCCGTCAAATAAGTTGGGTAGAACATTCTATTGAGCTGGTAGATGGTGTTAAGCCCATAAAGCAAATGCCATATAGAATGAATCCTAATTTTTCCAAGACTGCAAAAGAAGAAATAGATAAGTTGCTTGATGCAGGATTCATACTTGCTGTGGAGAATTCAGAATGGGTTTCTACCATTGTGATCTTAATAAAAAAGAATGGGAAGCTACGCATTTGTGTTGATTATAGGTAGCTCAATAAGGCAACAAAGAAGGATCATTACCCTCTTCCATTTTCAGATCAGATCTTGGACGAAGTAGCTGGCCAGGAGTGCTATAGTTTTGCTGATGGATATAGCGGCTACAACCAAGTTCGTATAGCAGAGAAAGATCAGCTGAAGACCACGTTCACCACTCCTTGGGGAACATTTGCTTATAGAGTTATGCCTTTTGGGTTGTGTAATGCTCCAGCAACATTCCAGTGTTTGATGAATAGGGTGTTTGAACCCTACATTGGGACCTTCATCAGAGTATTTCTGGATGATTTTTACATCTATGGGAGCAAGTTGGACCACCTGCATCAGATGGAGATATCATTTCAAAGGTTAGATGAAGCACAAGCCTCACTAAACCCTAAAAAGTGTGTCTTTGGATGTTCTAAAGGCATTTTGTTAGGGCATGTTGTATCCAGAGATGGTATTGGTACTGATCCTGATAAAGTTTCAAAAATCAAAGATTTACCATTTCCTATGAATAGAAGTAAGTTGAGATCATTTTTAGGCCATGTGGGTTACTATAGAAGGTTCATCAAGAATTTCTCAAAGATTGCACAGCCACTAACCCAGTTCTTGAAGAAGGATGTTACTTATGAACCACGAAATAAGGTGCATGAAGCTTTTGGACAACTGAAGGAAACCCTAGTGTCTTCACCTGTTTTGAAGAATCCAGATTGGAGCAAGCCATTCATTGTGTACACTGATGCCTCAGATGCAGCACTAGGAAGTACTTTGAGCCAAAAGGATGAAAATGGGAATGAACATCCAATTTACTTTGGGAGCAGATAAATGAGCAGTGCTGAGGTAAATTATACTGTAACTGAAAAAGAGGCTCTGGCTATCATTTTTGCTGTAAAGAAGTTTAGAAATTACTTGCTAGGGCAAAATTTTCTAGTTGTAACAGATCATCAGGCTCTAAAATATATTGTAAATAAGCCTAACCCATCAGGGAGGATAGCAAGATGGATAATTTTGCTACAAGAATTTGAATTTGATATTATAGATAGGCCAGGAAAGAAGCATGTCAATGCAGATGCACTCTCTCTGGCCTATGATGGTTTAGGATCATCTTGTGATGATGATGATTTCCCCGATGCAGCATTGTTATCCCTTGACACAATTCCTAGTGAATACATAGATATTTGGAATTATCTGAATGAATTCAAGTTTCCTGATGGTGCTAATGCAAAGACTAAGAGAAAGATTACTCAATCCAGTCGTCCATATTCTATTCTGCATGGAGTATTATTTCGAATAGGACCTGATGGACAGTACAAGAGGGTAGTTGGACGTGATCAAGGGAAGGAACTGCTAGAAGAATTCCACAATGGTACATGTGGAGGGCACTTCTCTGGACAACTTACAGCAAGAAGGATCTTGGATACAGGTTATCACTGGCCCACTCTTTTTAAAGATTGTTATAATTATTGTAAGACATGTGATATTTGTCAAACACATGGTAACCGTAAGACTTCATCAGCTCCATTATGCCCTATTCTTCCACTTGGTCCCTTTGAAAAGTGGGGAATAGACATTGTAGGTCCACTTCCAACTACCTCATGCCAAAATAAGTATATTGTAGTTGCCACAGATTATTTAACCAAGTGGGTTGAAGCTAGGCCATTGAAAACAACTTCCATGGATGAGGTGGCAAGGTTCATATATGAACGCATTGTCACCAGATTTGGTTGTCCATTAGAAATTGTAATAGATCAAGGAAGCCACTTCATTAATGAGGTAGTAGAAGCCCTAGTCAATAAATTTTCTATTAAGCACAGGAAGGCAACAACATACAATCCAAATACAAATGGACAGGTGGAACGAACAAATTTTGTGTTGTGTCAAATTCTAGCAAAAGATGCAGCCTTGCAGGTACATAAGTGGGATAAAAGGATTCATGCAGCATTGTGGGCATATAGGGCAACATCAAAGTCAGCAACATGATACTCCCCATTTCAGTTGGCCTATGGCATTGATCCAGTTCTTCTTATTGAGTTTGATATTCCCACTATGAGAGTTATGAAAAATGAAAGGATGGATGAAAGTGATTCAGTAAAAGAAAGGTTGGTACATCTTCATTTGCTAGAGGAAATGAGGGAAATAGCAAAGGATACAAGCCATAAGAAGAAAATGAAGCAGAAGGAATACTTTGATCAAAAGATTCGTTGGTCTCCATTTTATGTGAATGACTTGGTTCTAGTATATGATTCCAGATACAAAAAAGAAGACATAGAAAATTTCTTCCAAAATGGATGGGGCCCTACAAAATAGCAGTTGTGCATGAAAATGGTACGTATCGACTGGAGGAATTGGATGGCACTCCCATTACGAAATGGGTCAACCACGACAAGTTGAAGATTTTCCAAGCACCAGAATAGTCTACTCCGAGGACGGAGTAGAAGCTAGGAAGGGGGAAGATGTCGACACTAAAATTTTCCTCCGTAATTTCTATTTCATTAATGTATGTATTAGGAATAGGATGTTGTTAAGTATAATTAGAAGTAGCGTCTGATAGAAGATAACGGCGCCATCAGTACGGTGCCGCCAATAATGTGGAGTACGGTAACAGTCAAAGTATAATAGGAATATTGTAAAAAGTAAATATTTGTCGTAAGTGGTCCGGTAATGTTAAAATGTCAAAGTTTGGGTAATTAGAGAAGTAGGGTCTACATGATTAGGAATTAGAAATATTATATTGGTAATAAAGACAAGGAGTGAGGTCATAAATATTTTGTGTATTTTATTTGTAAAAAGTCTAAAAATGTGGAACCCATATAAAATGATAAGGTTTATCTTATCTTAAAAGATAAGCTTACATGTACAGATAAGAGTTAAGGTATAGAATATGATTCGTCAGAGTGGATTTCTTATCCTATCTTAAAGATAAGATGGATAAGCCTGGAAGTTCTATAAATAGAGAGGCCACCCCCCTCATTTAGCATAGAAGGAAGTAGTGAGAAATATTGTAGGAAGTGTGCAAAGGAAGCCATCAGTTTAAAGGTGTGTTGAAGAAGCCATTAATAGGTGTAATTGTAAAGTTTCTCCCATAGTCTTGGTGAAAGGCAAGTGAAGTCAATAACACTTGAAGTACCTCATGGGTGAGATTGTAACAATTTCATGTTAATATTATAATTTACTTTGATATTTCAGATTTGTCATCATTCCATAGTCGATGGTATTCTTGTGTTATGTTGTTGTTTTGTTTCCAGATTACATCCACCAAACTAAAGGCTTTGCATTAGTAAATAATCATAGCACGAGGAGTTCCCGGTGAAGAATTATCATAGTGCCGGATTGGTGATGACAGACCTTTTACATTTATTTGTCAAGAGGACCCCCTACACTTTGCCCCATGCTACTAGTAAGAAGCGTGGGTTTATCACCATGGGCAAAACATAGGCGAGTAAGGGCATTTCCATCCTTTCCCAACCCTACATCACTAGTAAGAGACACAAGCTCATCACCAAAGGTTGGTGAGGCAAGGAAATGTGTAAAATTAAAATTTTCATCTTTGATTAATATTTGACTTGTTTACTTGTGTAAAATGTCAGTATGTGCTTATTTCCAAAGAGATATACATATGGGATAGATGTGACACCATGAAGCTTCTAGAATAGACCATAGGCAAGAAACCTATCCTAAGAAGAAACCAAAAGTGAGAATAAACCCGCAGATCTTGGCATGGTTACCATTTAAGACTTTGTCATATCTAGTTTTAATTGATAAAATGATTCCGAGATAATTTGATGCTATCATGGAAATGGAGAAGTATGATTAGAGTGTTTATGCCAACAACATCATGATTTTGTAATGAATTGCTTTGAGATAAATTCCTTGATCACACTTTTTTTTTTGTATAAAACAAGCGGACAAAATGATCCTAACTATATGAAGATGCAATGTAAATGTAATTATAAATAGTGCTAGTTGCTTACACGTAGAACCGCTTGAGGTGTAGGGAGTTGACTGTTTCACCAAACTCCTCACCTTCCAACGTACATAAGAGGTATGCACCATTTCCATAGTCCTTCATGACTCGGTATGGGCCCAACCATTTGGGTCGGAAATTTCTTCCTTCGCCGGTCTTTTTGTCGATCCGGCTATCTAGCCTTAGAACTAGATCACCTTCATATATGTCGCGTTCATAGAATTTTTTGTTATACTGCCGGCACATCCGGTCAGCATAGACTCTGTGCCGCTATTCAGCATCTAACCTAGCTTCATCTAGGCTTTCTAATTGGGAAAGCCGTGCTTCTCTATAAGCGTCTTCATCTAGGATCCCTTGTAATGAAATGCGGAGACTGGGTATTTCAACCTCAAGCGGGAGAACTGCTTCTGCCCCGAATACTAGCAAGAAAGGAGTCACTCCTGTTGGTGTTCTTATTGAGGTTTGGTGGGCCCATAAGGCCGGATATAACTTCAAGTGCCAATCTCGTTTGTTTTCTTTCACCGTTTTAAGGAGAATGGCTTTCAGTGTTTTGTTTGTCTCTTCAGCCTGTCCGTTGGCTTGAGGGTAATACAAGGAAGCCGTAAGATGGCTTATTCTAAATTTATTACATAGTTTGCGAACTTCGTCATTTTTAAAAGAGGTTCCATTATCTGAGATAATGACTTGTGAGATACCGTATCTGCAAATTATTTGGTTCAAAATGAATTTGGCGATTACATAACTCAGTACAGTAGTAAGAGGCATAGCCTCTACCCACTTGGTGAAATATTCGGTGGCCGTGATTATAAAATTATGGCCATCTGTAGACGAGGGAGAGAATTTCCCTTTCAAATCAAGACCCCACGTAGAAAAGGGGCATGGAGTAGCAATTGGTTGTAGAGCTTGTGCTGGCATGTGAATCTCGTGGGAGAATTCTTGACAACTATGACACCTACGTGCAAACTCTACTGCATCATGCTCTAGAGTGGGCTAGAAATAGCCCATTTGATGTATTTTGCGAGCAGTGGCATGGCCACCGAAGTGACCCCCACACATTCCACTGTGAGATTCATGGAGAATCTTCTTAGATTCTTCTGTGTCAACACATCTTAGGAGCATTCCATCAAACGCTTTCCGATAGAGCACTTGCTCTATAATAACGTATTTTGCTACGATAATGCGTAACCGCTTTCTTTGTTGTGGTGTAGCCCCTTCTGGATACGTATGGTCCATGATATAATTAATAATGTCGGTATACCAGGGACACTCAGAGATAGGAGTTCTGGTTTCAATGTAGTATACGCACTCATCGAGAAAGTCTAGATTTACTAGATCGCCTCCGTCTAATGGGTTATCAGCTAACCAATCCGCAATGATTTGTCCCTTAATGGATTTCTGATTTACAAATGTTAATTTGAATTCCCCCATTAAGGTTATAAAATGTCCAGCCTTCTTAGACAAGGACCCTTGTGTGAGGAAAGTTCGTAAATGGTCCATTTTTACCATGACCCTTGTTTCTTGATTCAGCATATAGTGTCTTAAGCGCTTAGTAGCAAAGACTATGGCAAGGCATTCTCGTTCTGCTTGTGTATAACATGTTTCATAGTCGAGCAATGTTTGGCTAATGAAATAAATTTCTCGTTCTCTTTTGTCATTGTCTTCTTGAGCCAACATACAGGCCAGCGAGACATCGATAGCTTGTGAATATAAAATTAACGGGCGGTCTAGCTTAGGTGGCATTAGCGTAGGTGGTGATAACAAGAAATGCTTAACTGTGTTGAAAGATTCATTGCAATCTTCAGTCCAATCAATGCTATAATCCTTCTTGAGTAGGTTGTTAATTAGGTGAATGGTGAAACTTAAGTCTAGGATGAATCTCCGGATTGCACCAAGCTTTCTGAGAAAAGACCTGATTCCAGATTCATCCGAAGGTGGGACCGTTTCGAGGACAACCCGAATTTTGGTTGGATCAACATCTATCCCTCGTGATGATATGATGTAACCTAGAATATTTCCTCCTGTTACACCAAAGACGCATTTCTCTAGATTTAGTGTGACTCCGTATTCTATTAGACGTGAAAGAATGACGCGGAGCACCTTCAGGTGGTCACAGCGCTCCTTGGCCTTATCCAACAAGTCATTTACGTAGGATTCAACAATTTTATGAATTAGATCATGAAATATATACGTCATAGCTCGCTGGTATGTGGTGCCAACGTTCTTGAGACCGAATGGCATAACAATGTAGCAATAGGTTCCCCAAGGAGTTATAAACGTGGTTTTAGCTTGATCTTGTTCAGATATTCTGATTTGATTGTATCCCGAGAATCCATCCATGAGAGACAAAAGTTCAAATCCAGCTATTGCATCAATAATGACATCTATGGATGGTAATGGGAAGTCGTCCTTAGGACATGCTTTGTTAATGTCTCAAAAATCTATGCAGATGCGTATCTTCCCATTCTTTTTGAGAACGGGAACGATATTAGATACCCATTTAGAGTAATCGACTGGTTTGATGAATCCTACTTGGAGGAGCTTTATCACCTCCTCTTTCACCATGAGAACTACCTTAGGTTTTATCGGTCTTGACTTTTTTTTTACTGGCTTTGCTTCAGATTTAGTGACGAGGTTGTGCACCGCAATGTGGGGTGCAACTCCTGTCATTTCCTTATAATTAAATGCAAAAGCCTTCTGATGTTCCTTGAGGATTCGAGTGTGTATTTCTACTTCTTCTGGGGTTAGTGAGGATCCTAGTTTCAAGATCTTTGGTTCATCCTCCGTTTCAATGTTAACATCAATTGTTTCTTCGATTAAGGAGGCATTACCTTCTTCAAACTCAAGTGGGGTTGGAGGTAAATTCAAATCGTCCCCATTTTCTACTGTATATACGCTAGGTTCCATTTGCAAGGGAAGCTCCATCATGGGATTTCCGAAGTAGGAAGATGAATGTGGGATTAAGGAAAAATATATCATATGATAGGAGAGATGTAATGCCGCATAGGTGTTTAAGTAATTCAGAGTGGCCATATCACTATCAATGTGGTCTAGGATAGTAGATTTGTTTTCATTTCCGTTTAAAAGAGAATTTGTCGTTGTTTTTATCAATGGTTTATCACGAAGGGATACCATGAAACGGGTATCCTCTAACTTACTATTTGGAGTAAAGCGTGATGCCGAGGTTGCTATAGAATTGGTAAGAAGATTGTGTTCTCATGAGATTGTTTCAATTGATATGAAGTCATACTCCTTGCTTAGATCTAACACAACTATTTTGTAAAGCTGTAAGTGCTCGGTTTTGGTTTCATATATCTCAGAGACTTGGTTTGCTACTAATTGTGAGTCTCCTAACACCCTAATGTTATTAACACCAATCCTCTTGGCTAAAATGAGGCCAAGGAGGAGGGCTTCGTACTCAGCACTGTTGTTTGTACGTTCGAAATTTAGTTTGAAGGCGAACGGTAGGAATTTTCCTTCAGGGGAAGTAAAGATTACACCTACCCCCACTCCGTAACGGAATCTAGCTCCATCAAAATGGAGCGTCCAATATTTAGCTGGGAATATGGACGCTGGGATATCTGTTGTGTTTGCTCATTCTACTTCCACCATAAAGAGATCCTCTGCTGGAAGAGAACCAACACCTAAGGAATATCCCATGCTTACAGAATCAAATGGTAAGAACATTGGTAGATCTCATTCTATCAATTCAATGATTTTTGTAGTAGTTCCTAATTATACTATTTTTACAGTGTTAGCCTCATCTTTTGAGGCTGGGATTGTCTTGACTAGACTCATAGTCTCAAGATCCGTTGTAGGTACCAACTTTTCCTCTGGTTTTGCATCAGTGGGTTTATTAAGTTGGTTTGTTGGAAGTTCAAATTCCGAGTGTATGCCTAGTCTTTTCTTTAAGTCAGCTAGGTGTATATCGAATGGCTTTGGATCACTTTTGGCTACAAACACCTTTCCTAGATGCAAGAATCTTACTTCTTGGAATAACGTAGAAGGGATTGCCTTCATACGGTGTATCCATGGTCGGCCGAGGATCATAATATAGTTAGTTTCCCGATCTATAATATAAAACTCAGTCATGATTGTTTTAGGTCCTAAGGTGACTGGTAGTATTATAGTCCCAATCGAAGTGGCTTTAAGGCTATCATAGCCTCTCAATGTATTTCAAGTCGTGAAACAATTTGTTTCCCCATATCCTAGTTTTTGAAGGAAAGAGAAGGGGACTATGTTAACTGCTGCCCCATTGTCAACCATTGCTCATTTCACGTAGTTATTATAAACTCATACTTGTAAGTGTAAGGCTAGATCACCTCGGCGTGCAATCTCAGCATCTGCAGGGATTTTATTTATTTCGAATATGAATTCGACATCCTTATCCGGCTACCCCGAAGGGTGGATATCAAAGTCTACATGGTTCACTTGTGTTTTGGGAGGTGGAGTGATGTTAATTAGATGACCTAAACCTAATGCCTCTAGAAGAGCAGCCCTGTGGGCAGGAAAATTCTTCAATAAGTCCAAAAATGAAATGTACGAGAAGGTATTTGTTAGGGCGCTAATTAAATCATAGGCACCTACGGGTTTTTCTACTATTTGTTGGATCTTATCTGTTCCTGGTAGGTGACTTGGGCTTGGCTGAGAGAAATACTCTCGTGTCCTTGATACATCTTCGATGGGTAGTTCGGCGTTTAACTCTACTAAACCAACTATCTTAGGTCATGGCTGACTCCCTAGTTGTGGCGCAACTGATGGATTTAGTGAAGTCGAGGCTTCATGATCATTGTTTCCCGTCATTATGCTTTTGTTTTTCCCATTTAGACTTAGCCTATTGTTATCGTGATTTGGGAGTGGATCATTAAAGATTTTGAGGGGAACATTCTGAGGGGAAACTGCCCCTGCGAGCGTGTTTGGTGGTGGTGACACAGGATATGCCAAGAACATATCTATGAAGAATTGTCTTTGTTCATCTGGCAAACGTTGCATGAATTTATTGTAGTCACGACACGTTCTAGTGTCACGACCTCGAATTTTTTAGAAACCACAATATGAATTGGGATTGTAATTCCTGGTTTGTTGGTTTGGTGTATATTGTGGCCCAAAATTTTGATCAAACCATTTCCTATTAGGATTAAAATTTTGTGTTTGTTGTCTTTGGTTTGAATTTTGGTTTTGGTACCTAGTTGGATTTTGGCTTAGGCCCTGTGTAGGGCTTCACCATTGTTATTTTTGTTGATGAGGATGATTAAAATCCACTGTATTGGTTGTTGGGGTAAATTTGTTGTTTCGTTGATTATTCATTGGTGGTGAAGTATTCACAGTATTTACCTTTTTAGGCTGATCGGTTACTCCATCTATTGTCACCCCGTGATTTTTATTAAGGATTTTAGGTCCTTGATTGACATTCGTGGTAGTAGGATAAGTTGTAGTGTTCTGGCTGAAGGTGATTAACCTCCCATTTGTTCCATATGTCTTACGACCACTATTTATTGCCGCTTGATCTATTCAGAGAGCGCTCTCAAGTACTTCATCGTAAGTCCTTAGTGGGAACTTCTGGACTTCTTCCTTCACTTCTCTGCTGAGAGAATGAAGGAATAAATCACATAGTTCCATTTGGTCCATATTTGGAGCACTGGCTGAAGAATAAAGAACTATACGCCATCTTTGGATGAAATGAGTGACAATTCATTATGTTCCTGCTTAATATGTAAGAAATCCCTGATTCCTATTCTTAATAGTTTGTTCATGTCAAATGCCTTAATGAACTCTGAAACGAGTTGTTTAAAGAATGGATGGAAGCCTCAGGTATTCTATAATACCAATCGAGAGCGATGCCTTCCAAGGTTTTTGGGAATATTTTAGCAACAACCCCATCCCAAGGGAGTAGTTCTCGTATGGCTATAGCGTAAGCCTTAATATGTGCATTCAGATCTCCCTCACCTTTGTACTTGGGTAAATTAGGAAGGGGTCTTGGTAGCATGACACTTTGTATGGTGAAATCTAAGGGCTCTTTCAAATATTCTGAATAAGTCCCTATCGCATAGGTTTCGACCATTGATGGTGCTTGCTAAGGGAGTGGTGGTGGAATGGGTTGTTGATATGGTGTAGCGTATGCATTGGTAGGGGCATAAGGAAACACCTGTGTTTGAGCAAACATGCCGGGAGAGGAGAACATATCCCCTTGTGGTGATTTGGCTCATACATGTTTAAGTATGACGGGGTATTGTCCAAGAATGGATTGTTTTGTACTAGACCTGGAGGAACGGTGTTAGAGATGGTGGGTCTAATTGGCATTTTTTGTGAATACTGAGGAGGCATGCCTAACGTGCCTATTCCTGTGAGGAGGTCTACTTGTCTAGGATGGTGTGGGGGATTGGAACTTCCTGCTTGCATGAATTGAGAATTTTGACTTGCTTGGGCAAGTTCTAATCCCTTAACTTTGTCTACTAAAGTTGAAATGACTTCATATGGTGAAGTCACGATATTTTTCCCTGGCGGCGTTTTTTGTATATTTTGATGTTGTATAGGTCTATGATACCCTGCTATGAACTGACCATTGTCTTGCCAAGTTTCTTCGAGGGTATTTCCTAGATGCAGTGGTATAGAGGTATTTTCTTGAAAAGAGGCCTCGGGTTGTGTTTGTAAACTCCTTATAGGTGGGTACATACTCCGAGAGCGTTGTTCATTCCTGGGATAACGTATTGACTGTTCATCATCTAAAACCAGGTATGGGTTTGATTGTCTACTAATTTTTGGTCTAAGCAGCACCTGAGGAGATGAACCAGATTCTCCGGTGAACGTCATATTATTCGAGCCTGAAAGCTCTGTTTGTTGTGTTTGAGTGAGCTGATCTAACTCAGTTTCAAAAGATGAGTTATATTTGATCCTTGGAGTTGGTGTTGACAACTGGTTAGTTGAGTAGTTGTCACCCCATACTGAGAGTGGGGGTGATGATTGCCTATTTTGTTGGGCGTAGTATGCCTCAAGGCCCAAGAGGGGTCTGCCATACGCATCAAATCCCGACATATTCGGGGGGTATATGAATACCCGCAGGAATAATGGGAAGGAGTGAAGGTGATGGTGAAAACTGATGAGGTAGTACAAATATGACTCCAAATCAGAAGGTAGAGAGTTTCACATTGGGTTCACAAATTTTGTACGACGGAAAAGTGACAAGCGAGCTTGGGAATCTACAAGTAACTCTTCCTCGCACCCGACCTCTCGAGGTCGTGCCAAGAAAGCCGGTGGGGATGAAATATGTGTGGGATGCAGACAAACTAGTTAGGAAATCTAATGTCTTCGACACGCACTAGTGGAAATTGTGAATCTAAGGCAAAGAAGTCCCTCCTAACCTGAACTGGTGTGATAGATCGATCAGCAAGGATGACTCCTCGAAGGCTCCAATCAATATCGATCTCTGGCGTGATTCAGTCTATAGGTTGTGGAATACGTGGAAAATGTCCTGGGATAGTTTCGTGTATATCCCCAGATAAGGTCATAGGGCAGATGGTAAATATAGTTGACTCTATGGGCGATTCTCTGGCCTAGTCCAGAACTCCATAGCTTTGTTAGCTGCTATGTCTAATAAGGATAACTGTGTGATGATGATAGGTGGAAGTGGAGTAGATCTAAATACTAGTGTGCATAGGCCAGTGTCTATGTCTGATTTACTTACGGATTCGTTGGGTTGCGGGATTTGTGGATCGCAACTGTAAACTCTTGGTTGTTGTGGTCCTGCTATGGTCATGTATGGAATCAGTCCCTAATCCCTAGTATCCAATAATCATATGCTTTCTCAGCCTCTATATTCAAAATTAATAGCTGTGCGATCTTCTCAGAGTACCTCATAGGTGTTTGTGCAACATGAATTCTTAGGTTAGTATCTATGTCTGTGAGAATGTCTCCTGCATCTGGCTGTGGGACCAAAGGATCACAACTGAACGTTTTCTCTCTTTCAAGCCTTTCTACATACATGTGGATATTTTTCTAGGGTAATCTGTAATTTGGCTGATTTGACCAAAATGTATGTGCTTGATTGTCTTCTATGTTTAACCCCCTCAACTGAGAGCTGATATGTTGTAAGTCTGTTGTTGTTTGGAAGACTTAGATTCTAAGATTCTGGTCTATGTCAACTATTGCTGCGACAAGATTGGGTTGAGGCATGATTGACTTGAATACGTATTCTCTGGGCTCCCTAGGTCCCGAGATTGTCATACAAAAGTAATAATGTAAACAAACTGCAACAAAGTGAATTTTAACCACGTGAAATATATCTATAGCCTATATGATTTCTCTATTTTTGTATTTTCTGATGAACTATTCGAATGAATCTAAAAGAGTAACTGTTTAACGTATCTAGAATTGACAGCTAAAATAACAATTTAAAACAAACAAGATAACCGAGTATAGCTATTTGTCTGTGCAATTTGTAGATCTACTCTAAACAATGAAATAATTGATCTATTATATTTGCAAGATTGTCGATCCTACCTCAGAAGTGAGCAATGAATCATAGTTTCTCGTAAACTATCAATCCCCACAACTTCCCCGGCAATATCGAAAGTAAAATTAACTGAAATAAAACAATTAACTACTCTATTTGATACGATTCTAATTTAGAACTTTGAAAGCTAGAACCTGGATTCCGCAGAACAGTGGCAAATCCGATGGTGTGTGTGATCTTGTCCCCTCAGTGTGATCTCCTTGTTCTTTCGTGCTCACGTGGATTCAGAAAAGCGTGTAATGCTTGCATCAACAGAAGTAGATATTGGAACAAGGGAAAACTTTAGAATACAGACTGAATACAATGCGAGTAGGAGAGGGATAGCGCAAGAGTACAGAGCTTGGCTTATGCAATTCCTAGCGGGATCTATTGCGAGTCATGTAACATAAAATGTCCAGAACCTGAAACTATCCTTTTTAAGGAGCAAAACCTGCAACTTTAATGGCTTCCTATTGAAAACAAACTATTCTACTCCAATGGATTGGATAAAATGATAACAACACCTGCACAAGATGGATATGTGGCTTCCTAACAGCAAAACAATACTAACTAAGCATGCAATGAAAGAAACTAAGGATTCTAAACAAAATGAAAGACTAAATCTATTGCAAAGAGAAATTCAGAGGCAAGTTTGAGGGGCCATTTGCTTGAGCACAAGCCAACTATTTATAGCATTTGCATTTACCCAAGGTAAAAACCAAATAGAACTCTTAAACTATAAAGAATGGCAAAACACTATTCCAGGGAACCAGAATCATAAATGCAAGCTTATGGCGGTGAAACAAAGCTGGTAAAACGTTGAAATTACGTGAGTCATGTTAAAAGAGCTTTCTGGAAAATGTGTAAAGGAACGCTGCCCTGAGCAGGGCGGCGATAACAGGACTGCAGCGGCGGTTTCGTCACTAAAGAGCAAAAGGCCAAGAAAAGAGGGGAAAAGGGAAAAACAAAGCACGCGGGGGCTAAGCGGGGCATGCGGGATGTTAACGCACACTTGGAGATCTTTTCTGGATCCCGAACACCTTGCGAGGAGACCTGTATGATGTATCATCATTGGGGCACTTGTTACGTTGTTCCGGCAGTACAGTACCTTACAATTTTGGGTATGTACAGATACCCGGAAAACCCATCTGTGAAGGAATATATTTCGCGCCCTGCAACTCCTTCTAGTATTTCCTGAGTAAATGGCATAGGGAATGGGTCTGTTATACATGCAACATTTAGCTTCCTGTAGTCCACACATATTTGAATTCTACCATCCTTCTTGATACTGATCACCATTGGACTAACCCATTCTGACTCAACAAGGGGCTCGATAATTCCATATTTCAACATTTTATCAATTTGTTCTTTTACCTTTTTGCATAAATTAAGATTCATTTTGTAAGGTCTCTTTCTCACTGGACGCGCACCTTCCTTAATTTTTATCTTCACATCCCCAAGTGATTCATGCATGCCTTTAAGTTCATAATACCATCGAGGGAATAAGTCCTGGTAATCTCGTAGTAACTCAATAATCTTTTCCACTTCTGATTCTGACCAATAGTCTCCAATTATGACCTCCTTAGGCTCAGTCTCTGATCCTATATTGACCTTTTTTGTCTTCATAGGTTCGTGATAGGCGTGTGTATCCTTATCTGCACTATCCAAGACCTCTCGCGGCCCCTGTGAATGGTCAATATCTAGGTTTTCAACTTCCTCATCATCCACGATGTAAACCATCTTTCCTTTCTCTTTCTCAAGGAAAGCACGTTCAAGTAGTATGGATTCCATTTCTTCTTCCTTTTCAAAACGTGCTCCAGACTTTGTCTCACCGAATAATTCCTGAATGTGCTCTTCTGCCTTTACACTATCTCCTATAGTTAAGCACTTGAAAATTTTTAATTCCTCTTCTATTGGATGTTCGGAAGAAAAGTGGTCAAAGGTTTGGATCATTCTTGCAGTCAAGTTTTCCCAGTTTCCAGTCTCTCGATGTAGTTTTGTGTATACATATCAAGTGCATGCGCACCCTTATAGAGTGGAATACAATTTATGTACCCAGAGTGAAGGTGGTAATGCTTCCTATCATGTTGTCTAGATTCTCTCACACTCTTAAATGTGGTGCTAAACAGGTTGATCACCATTATAAGTGCAAATATGTGTAGGTGCATTACTTCTTACAAACCTGGTAGATAGGATTCTAATCTCCTTCCACTCCATAATATTATCTTTGTGAACTACCCACCAGCGTGTTGTTGTCTCGTGTAAGATATATGCTAACATGTCTCTTCTCCTAACCTAGTCTATCCATTGTGCCTCCATGGCTTGTAAGAATACAGGAAGATCTTTTGCTCCTGTATACCAAG
The DNA here is from genome assembly GCA_019776745.2 of Taxus chinensis. Classification (NCBI taxonomy): domain Eukaryota; kingdom Viridiplantae; phylum Streptophyta; class Pinopsida; order Cupressales; family Taxaceae; genus Taxus; species Taxus chinensis. The sequence continues at coordinate 147,079,304 of CM034149.1, forward strand.
GCACTGCGCTACCTATTCGTTGAACAGAACAAAGTCCATTCTTGCACGCAACCACACTTTTTACATCGCATCCTACTAGTTCATATGTACCATAAGCCCAATTATCGCAACCAATACTCGTAGTATCACTGATAGAGTGAGAATCCTCCCACTGTAGGATGCCTTCCTTTGATGGCTCATTGACGTCTAGGTCCTGAATAGTGCATGCATAGATTTTGTTTAAGTCCTCATCACTTAGAGGCTTAACATACGGTGTAGACTTCCCATCTATCAAAGGTATCACAACCCTTTCCTTTTTGTTCTCAAATTTGATATACCCCTTATTAAATCTCAAATCAACATTGTTCACATAACACCAAGGGCGTCTAAGCAGGGCTAGAAAATTGTCTGCTTCTGTAAGTGCTAATACCTCAAAATTCCTAGAGAACTTGGCCCCTTGTATGGTTATAGATGCATCCTTCAAAACTCCTATGGGAGTGGCCTTAGTCTGGTTTGCCATAAACAACACATTAGATGATGGCTGTAATGGAGGCCTCCCCATTTGTACCCATGCATCTAATGTAAGCACATTCACTTCCACACCTATATCAATAAATATGTTTCTCAGCAGCCATCCATCCACAACAACATTCAGAGTAATTTCTTTGTCATAATCAATGCTAACAGGGGGAATATTTACATGCAGGATTTGTTGTCTGGTCTCAATACTTGCGCACAGAGTGTTCCCTTTTAACCAACTTCCTAATAGTGGAATGATGTTCTCAAGGTGTAACATTTTGCACACTTCTCTCATATCATTGATATCAGTTTGGACTCTCTGATGCTTTCTTCTACTCCTTTAAGTATTGTATCTCACCTTGAAGATTCCTTAGCACTTCCATGGTATCCTGATAAACTTCCTTTTGCTGAGCAGGATTTGGGTACCTTACATGCAAAACCTCCTCCTTGGTGATCGTAGGCTTCTGGTGCAATGCCTCTCTTGTGCATGCAGCTTCAGCTCATGTAGTAATCTTCATTGTTAATGCCTCAGGTCCTTGTGATATCTTAGGAATCCATTAATCTTCTACCGCGCACTTGATTCTAACCATCATGACGCCTTTGTTTTCTTGCTTATGTTGCTTACTCAGATGCTCATATAAGTTTGGGCACTCTTCATAGCTATGATTCTTTCCACAGAAAGAACATGTAACATTCTGGGGACAATCGCGCCTATAGTTTTCAGGAGATCCACACGTATAACATGTTCCACGAGGGAACTCACCTCTTCCTCCACCACGGCATCATTCTTCATATCCACCACGATATCCACATCCTCTTCCATGACCTCCTTCAAAATGCCCCTCATTCCTATCATAGCACGTTTGATTATGATCCCAATCCTAGTTCTCATTCTTACCCTTAGAATTATCTATTACACTTTTCTATCATGCCCCAATGTCTATAGCATCGTGGATCAGACCAATCAACTAACAATCTTCAGTATCATAGGTCGTGGACTTGTAAATCTTGCAAAAGCAGGATACGTTCTTCCTTAGCGCGCGCTGTAACAAAGGACAGTGACTAGCATCATGATTCAAATGAAAAATCTCACAATACAACAGTAATGAGCATATAGATCTGCAAGGGAAACTATCCTTGGTGTGAGCTTCCACTTCACAATTTGTACACCAAATTCCTAAGCACATTTCATGGGCTGAATTTGCTGATAGCTTCTCTAATTGCTTTGCCATAGCCTCAATTTGTGCCTCTAAGAATGGACTAATGCCAGTGTCAATGCTCCCAACTACCTCAGCATGCAAAGATGCTTCCAATGCTTTGCATGGATCATTATATGTCTTATGTGATAGTGCTCTTTTGAATGGTGTAATCAATCTACCAACAAACCATTGTCCATGTTGGCTTGCGTGAATATCATAAGAAAGATTAGATATGAGTGTTTTAAAATGGGCATCATACTCACGTACACTCTTAGTAGTGCCTTGCTTAATATCCTTGAGTGCACTTATACTCTTCTATTAAAACTCAGGGGTATGGAACTCTTTCAAGAAAGCATCCTTCAACGCTGCATAATCCACACAAGTTTGATCAGGGTCAAACTTCCTATACCAGTTGTATGCACATCCTTGTAATGTAGTAGCAAATTGACTTGACTTGCGCTCAAAATTCATGATCCCTTTCGCGCGCCATAATATTTCACACATATGCACATGTTCGGCAGCATCCTCAATAGCTCTATACTCTAGGAGACAAAGGGACACATCCATATAGATATTTTGTGGTTGTTGTGGGCCTTGACCACCTGATCCAGAACCTCCTATGTTTCCTCTGCCTCTGGAACCACCAGATCCATCGGAACTAGAACCACCTATACCTCCTAATCCTCCACCTGTAGTTGGAATAGGAGATGTAGATGTACTCCCTTGTGCTCTAATAGTAGTACTATACCAAACCCCTACAGTTTGTGAGGTAGTTCCACTTCTAGAGTTGAATCCAACATTCTACGCACTCACGTTCTATGTAGATGATGCACCTAAAAATTTTCCTCCAAATAACATTGAAGTCGTATGTCCTGCCATTGATGTACTTACTCCTACTCTCCTACTTCCCAAATTAGCCTACTAGTCACTTGTCATACTAGATACTAGAAAACCAAGTGCAAGGGCTAGGTTACCAGGTGGATTAAGACGTGCACCCGCGGCCCAGGTAGTCTCTGCTACCAGATCCATCCAGCCCAAACTGCCTCAATAGTGTTGATCTTGTCTTTACAGAGGCGCACTTCTATGTGAGGCCAAGGGGGGATCTCTATCATGTTTTCCAAGATGGGGGAGTTCCCAATGCTCTAGCTCTACATCTTCTATGTGAGCTTTAAATCCTTCATGAGCCATCTCTCTCCTCAACGCCATACTTTTTGTAACGAAACGTTGCTTCTCTATCTCCCTCTCACTCACCTCATTATACTTAAGTCGCCTTTCCTCTCTCTACCTTTCTACAGCTAGGTCTACCATCTTTCACCAAACCTGTTCCTAGCCTCGCGCGTGGTGAGGTTTAGTTAGCCATCGGTTTACTTTCCAGGTTCAAAGTTACCATCAAGATCTTGATCGACAATGGAATACCTTATAGATATGCTCCTCTAAGATACCGCAAAAACTTGAATTTAGCTACCTTTGGGAAATAATACGTCAAAATTGAATATTCCATAATATATTTGTTTAGAACACCACAAAACCATGTATCCACAGTGCGAGTCCAGATCAGATCAGCATCATAAAGGGCCTGAAATTCTTCCTGTGTCTAGACAAGTGCGTGATACCTCCAATTCCGCTTAGATGCATAAGAAATCAACCACTCGTATAATTCTACTGGAAAGATGGTGAAAAAGCTCTCATATAGATTATGTTCTGCCTAAATGCGTGCGTTAAACTCAAATCCACTACTAAAATGTCATGCATATTCTTCCTCCAAGTCATGTATCCACTCCTCAATACTTGCTAGAGTTAACTAGTATGTCTTAATCACAAACCATCCTAAAAACAACTAAAAAAGAGGTCCTGGCAATGAAACCAATGATGCAGCCTAGAATTTACCAGATAACACACTAGATGCATTGGCACATCACTCAGCCTACACTGAGCAGTCACCCAAAACACGTAAAGGTATCAAGTCCCTCTTTAGGGTTGTTGTAGCAGGATGTTAGCGTGATGAAGGAAGAAACATATAGATCCATAACTAATCCATCATCCTACAATGCATGCCATATTCAGATCTATGACATAACAACCTTAAACAATAATTATGATTGAATCAAGAACATGCACTACTCAATTACACATAGGAATGACACTTAGATTCAACCAATATCTTCCATCTATTAATAAACACAGAAGTTCCTTACAATAACAACATTCTATATTGATGCGCGCATGGATTTTATACATTAATCTAGTCATATGCACATATCTCTTTATGCTTACTTCTTATGCTCTACATATATCTATACATCTCTATCACTATCAACTATTATGTGATTCACATCAAATATATAGGGTGGGGACTTTTCCTTCACCGCTTATCTATTCCAAAAATAGCCCGCATGCTATTAATAGTCATGCGTCGTTTACAGGCATAGCCACACATGCAAGTGTGATATCTATAGACCTCTTACATTTAACTAAAGTGATAATCCTATTCTTAGCTCATCTCCATGCAAAATGCTTTGATCTGATCCTCTAAAGATAGACAATGTGTGGCACGCACGTCTATGCATCGTTGGTGTGTTCTACACGCCATCTTCTAAAAATAGGTCTTCATGCTCAAAATTGGCTAAGTCCTAAATGTTGAACTTCTGCTCCGTGCGTGCGTTCTTCCTATCCATTCGCGCCCTTAAACTTGGCATGTTTTCCCCTGCGTACTTCTTGTGTGAGTTCTGTCAAGTGTTCTCTGATCCACACTTTGGCGTAACTATGATTTCCCATTAATTTAGTGCATGCATTGGACCTACTAAGGCTCTAAACATTTTTTGTTTTAGAATCATACCTAAGACACTATTCATGAAAGATATATATTTGGTTAGTAAATATCCAATTTTTGATACATTATTCAATTCATGTCTTAATCATCAATTTCCCAACACATGTATATCAACACTTATTGGGAACTCCTCATTGACCCCTCTAAAAATGCAAAGAGAGGTTTTTATCTTATCACATAATAGTGTTAGTGAGTTTTGAATCAAGGTCATGATTTTTTTATACACACCTTTACCATTTACCATTTGTAATTTTTTTATCATGTCTATTGAAGCTTTATCCATTACATTTTCATGATTTTTATCATCCATTTTTATTTAACCTTATTTTTGGAGTTTTTTTTTTTTAATTATTATAAATTATATAAAGACAACTTAATAGAAATTTAAAATAGAAAAATATCTTATTTTCTATGAAGATTTTAGAATCACATAAATAATTTTGATATGCACAAATTAGGTGTATCTAAATTTTTAAACTTAGTTTCTACACAAAATTTCACAGATTTATAAGATAGTCTCACCCCTTAATATACAACTCATGCATTAGATGAATTATACAAATAATCAATTTTTATTAGGGAAATATTATATCCTGCTTCTCATTTCATATTTTAGACACCTAAAAATGGCCCCATGGTACTTGTTTAGCATTAATGCTTTAGCACACTTGTTTATATATTGGTGTTTTGTTCTAAATTGGCCTATAGTACTCCTCTTGTTCGCATTCACCTCATTAAAATATCCATACTTATTCATCCCCCATATTATCTTATGCATCCATTATCTTAAGTCTTTATCTTATATTGTTCTTAGACCCTGAGATTTAATTCTAATACTTACGTACACTCTTTCCCCCCTTTTTAGGTCATAACTATCTGAAGTCAATGCGAGCATTAGTATTGTTTAATTTGAGGTCAAATGTCACCCAAAATTATATAGGTTTTGTGGTTCATTTGAAATAAAGTATATATACAATATTCATAGATGAATCATAAGAAATAATTTAATCACAAATGAATGGATTGCAATTAAATTACTCCACAAATACTTAATTACATTTAATTAGAATAAATAACATACATTACAAAACAATAATCAATCATAATTAATTGATTTCAAAACTGGAGAGGTGATTGGAAAGGTTTATGATTATCTTATTTTATTTCACAATATGATGATAATTATCAGTGTGTATTGGTGGAAATATGTCTCTTGAAGTGACACAAATTTGATCCCGAATGTTTTGTACTCTTTTGATGACATTTAGAGTGTTGAAAAGCTCTTGAAAAAATGTATCCACACCTAAAATAGGTAGATGACTATGCTTGCTTGATTATGATATCCAAAAACCTCACTAAGTTTCCTATGCATTCAATTTGATCACATGTAAAACATATTTATTATTTTTTCTCTGACTGGTTAACAATACCTAAAAGATTAAGTAAAACACAATACATTTTGTGGTATAAAACTAGCACTAAAATATTTTTTCCAATTTAAATCACAATCGTAAGTCACAGTTAAATAACTTTAAAGTCACATGAGTAAAATTTTGAACCCTAAAGTTGAAATTAAAGATGAAAATGCTATTTGAGATTACTCGGGGATGTTAAGGTGTCTTTGTGAAGGGCCAATGTTAGGGTGACGTTAGTAGGGACATTAAGTCTACCTAAACAATGACTTAATTGTCATCTTTAAGTGGTGATGTTATGGGAGACATTAGAGTGACATAAATAATACATCCTTTCTTGTCTTCGATGTCCATCTTAAATAGATGAATTTGTGGTGTCTTAAAAGACATATTTGTTCCCAACTTTAACTTACCTTTTTAATGGCTTAAGAGATTCTTTATTAAAGTTGCAAATTAAGTCAGGGAAAATGCTAGAATTGTGAATTTAGATGTAAATGTATCATTTGAAATAGATGTGCATGTTTTTGGAAGAGAGTAAACATATTGTGTTGGATTGATAAATCTAGGGGGAAAAAATATTTTGGATTTAGAAAACTAGGGCACAAATATTGTGTTGGATAGGGAAAACTAGGGCTCGCATATTGTATTGAATTTAGAATACTAGGGCCTACATATTATTCTTCATTCAGAAAATTAATGCATATATAATTTCTTCAATTGAATAAATTAGAGTCTTCCTTCAATACATAGAGTCTGAATTGAATGATTTCACTATTACATAGGGGGCATACATCATTTCCATGTACATTTTTTATATATTTAATAATTATTCATTGTTAGATTTGATAAACAAAATTCATTTCAAGTAAATATGAAACACAAATGTATGCTTGTGCACGTTAGTAAATTTTAATAACATTTGTTTAATAGACATGGAAAGTGATTCAAATAACAATGTGATGAGGAATAATAACTCGGATTCTTCTTTGGATTCGCACTCAAGTTCTTCTATAAATATCCCTACTACAACTCTTGATAGAGATGAATTTGTACCCCATCATATATGTTTAAGTTTTAAGAATAATGTAATACATTTTATTTTATTCAATTATATACTTTTTTGTTAATATAAATGATTGGAAAACAATTTTCATATTTCAATGCAATGAGATAGATGTGGAAGAGGAAGAATGAGAGGGGTCGTAGTTTTGGTCAGAGTACTTCAAGTTTTGAGGTAAATATCAATAGGTCCACTCCTTCTAACTCTTCATTTGTACCCTCTATTTTAATATCTAGTTATTCAATAGATGCGCCAAAAAAATCACCTTGTTCTTTTGATTATTAGACATCTGATGAATAAAATTAGGTACAAAGTGGTTAAGTACGACAAAATCGGAATTAAATTATGTTCAATAGTGATCAAAGAAAAAGGGAAGGTACCATATAAATATTATGAGGAGTCTCAAGGTGATATAGATAATCCAAGAAAATACATAAAATTATACGATGCAAAGTTTAAAAACTTCTAAGCATTTGGTGTATGGGAAATGAGCAAAGGTTTTCCTATCATGTATGAACCTTTTAGTTTTTAGGGGAAACAATATATGATACAACCATATATTATATGTGATGCAAGTTTAGGTATCTTTATTTTAACCACCATCATTATTAGATCAAAAATCACGTAAGATCAAGCCACTCAATTTTTACCATTCTATAAACATTAATACTCATTCAAAGTTTAGAAAAGGTTGGTGAAGTACAAGTTTAGTATGTCATCTTGGGGCATTGTCCACATCATGTGGTGAGTCATCTCACTTAGGTGAGATCATATGTCTTAGGTATCTTAGGGATTATGACAGATTCCATCATATGTGTTAGTGTGTATTAGTGCGTCATACATGAGTTACTTTCTATTTATGAAATGTAACTCTTCTCCCTCGTGGAGGTAGGATTAGTCTTGAATTGGGAGTTATAAAACACTCCTATTTGTACCCTTTTTTTATTATCTATGAGAATGAGTAGACCATTTTATTTTGCATGCATATTTCATGGTTAAATGCTTACTTACTACATGGAACTCTGTCACACTGTCGTTCGAGTGCAAATCGGTTGATGTGTGTGCCATCCAACTTGATCCTCGTTCTCACATTCTCTCACATATATAAATGGGCATGTATATACATATAATTATATTGGTTGTTTCATAAAAAATTATAAAGGATGTAGGTCAAAGCAAACAAATTGTCAATCTATGTAGTGTGTGAATGGAAAATATGAGGAGTACATGCCTAAGAAATTGTCTCAATATATAATGGTTGAGGAGATTAGGGATATTATATTAGTGTAATAATTGCTTATTCATTATAACTATTAGTGTTTTGCTTGTAGAGTTAAGAATATGACATAGAAAGAGGGTCTGAAATAGATATTATGTCATGAATGATTCGGTTATGATGTTTAGAATATGAATCTATAGAAAAAGATTGTAGAAAATTTTATAATTAATATTTACAAATAAAAAAAGTCAATTTTCTTTCGTGATGTTGGAAATTTATTGAATTACTTATATGGCTTATGTCGAATGTAATGAAAATTTATCTTAAGTACTTTTTCTATAACCTAATTTTTTATTTCAAATCTTATAGATAGATAATCACTCCCCTCCATCGAAATGCCTTTGTGTAGATGGAAAATCACTCAAATATGTGCAAATATATAAATGGCTCATTTTATACCTTGATCATCCCATGTACCCTAAGAATATGATCTGTCAAGAGAGAAATTATGAAAGAAAGTTTAGACCCAAAAATTTATGTCCAATGGAGAAGACAATTAGTGCGAACAGGTAACATAGTACATGAACCTCAAAGTAGTGCAATATAAGAATCAAAAGGTTAAAATAAACAAGATGGGGGTTTTGATATGATAACAAATTTGTATTCTCATCCTTTTGGTCATATTTATGATCATGATTATATTGTGGGAGATAGAGACAATGACAACGAAAATGATGGTGTTAATGTAATGAATGTATCTGATGAAATTACTGACCATGAAGATGTAGTTGGAGGTGGTGAAAGGTTAATACAGAGGATGAAGGCATTAATTATATAAAGAAACTAATAGAAACTCCATCGTTCGAAGTTGGGGAGGCTAGACCAACAATGTTAAAGGCCACACTAGCATTGATAGACTTGAAGGTCATACTTGGATGGTCAGACCATGGTGTAACAACATTATTAGAGTAAGTGAAAATATTATGTTTCTAAAATAATGACTTTTCTTATAACTAAATTTCTAGTAATCATTAATAAATTATAAGTTGCTAAAAATTCTTATGCTTGTGCAGGTTACCAAAAAATGTCATTTTGCCAAAGAAAAATATAATTACATCATCATATAGGGAAGCAAAAAATTATCATCATCCTTGGGAATTCCATATGATAAATATGATGTTTGTGTCGATAAATTTGTACTATTTAGGAAAGAGTATGCAAAATCTACAATTTTATCAAATCCTAAGTTCAAGGAACATCTTTTCATTGTTGGTGTCAATGGATATAAAAATTTAAGGATGGATTTTTGAAATTTCCCTTTGATTAGTGCATTGCAACGTCTTTATCATTACAATTCACTAGTAAATTGTATATGGCATTACAATAACAGAAGTAGTGATGGGGTGATACCTATACCAAGTTATTGTCAGGATATGAAACACAATGAGTATAATTGACATGAAATTTTTAAATTTAATGCAAAGAGTGTCAAGCTAGGTCTTATAGTGGATGAGATTAATCCACATTCCAACCTATCAACAACATAGTTAGTTTTTCCTATTTTATTGGTAAATTATAATATTCCCCCATGGCTTATGTTGTTAAAATAATATTTATTTCTATCACTACTAGTCCCTGGAATGAATCAAATGAAAAACATTTATGTTTACCTTGAACCTCTTATAGTTGAGTTGTAAACTTTGTGCAATGGGATGCATATGTATGATATTTCAAAACCACTTGACAATAAAGCATTTAAATGTTATGGGATTTTGTGTTAGGCTATTCATGATTATCCATGACTATCAATTGGTTTAAATTTAACTACAAAGGGAGAGAACGCATGCCAAAGGTGTGGGGACCAACTATGTTCAAGATACTCCCATGATTTTAGAAAACACGTTCATGAAGGACACAAATATTTTAAAGGGTGGATCATGAATATCATCATGTACAAAAATCAAAGTTCAATTGAAAAGTGTAAATGAGAGAAATACCAAATTCAATGTGTCTTATATATTGGTTACAATATTATAATGATATTTGTGATGTAACAAATATTGTTATACAAAAAATATGGTAGATATATGGGTGTGAAAATGAATTCGGTATATCTGACCATGCACAAATAAATGTAATTCCTTTAAGGGGATAAAAATATTAACTATATTATATAACCTTCCATACTGAAAAAGATTTTTAGCCCATTTTGTTGACCCAATGCATGTATTCAAGACTGTTATTGTATGAATATGGTTACATGTTGCAATAAAATTCAAAGATAAATTATAATCATGAAAAGACATCAAAGTTTCTAAAATGAAGAAAAAAATGTGTCCCAAGAATAATGGAATATATGAAAAGGCTCCATGGATTCTAAATAAACCTCGTGTTTCAAAAGTCACAAAGGTCACGTGTGAAATGTGCACACCTTGATTCTATGGGTCATCCCTTAAGAGAGCATTCAATGTTGAAGGCCATATCAAAGGAATGAAAACACATGAATGATGCAACATTCTAAATCTATGTTGAAAATAATTATAATTAATGTAAATTAGTTTTTATATATGTTTTTATCTTTCTATATATGAGATTATTTGGAAAATTTGTTTAACACTGCATCATATATTTCCTCTTGTTTTAAGAGGAGAGGATGTGCTTCCATATGATCTTGTAAATTTCATTTCGAGGCTTTCAAAATTCCTTAGGTGGTTGTCAAAAAATGAGATCTACATGTCTAAGATAGAGTATTATGGATTAGTTGTAGTGCTAGCAATTTTATTTACCAATCTATTTGTTTGATCTTCGAAACAAAAATTTGTGATGAGAAACAATATTACAGAGATTGTTCAAGTATTTTTCAAAATGAATTTACAACTTCATTTTTTGATTCCAATGTTCATTTACTAGTCCACTTAGTCAATGATATTAAGATGGCAAGTATTGTGAATATTTGATGTATGTTTTGTCTACAGAAGTATATGAAGCCACTGAAGGGGTTTGTCACGCAGTTAGCCTTTGTAGAGGATTCCATTGCATAAGGTTATACTATTCAAAAAACATTCTTTTATCTAACTAAATATTTTTAAAAGGAATGTCGTGACATACCTCACATATGGGATGTTGATCTTGATGGTTTAGGGTTAGAGGAAAAATTACAAGAAAAATTCATGTGAAGAAGATTAAGTGAGTATGATAGTATATTAATTTATTTAGTTTAAACATGAATTTAGTGTTTCTTGTACTTATATGAATTTGTATTGTTATGTGTAGATAAAGTTGAAGAAGATGCTATCAATAAGTTTAGACTATTTGACATAGAGGAAATGGACGGGTGACATGATGTATATAAGCTAAAAAAGAGGAGCATGATAGAGCTATATGTTTTTATAGAAAACAACATTTTCACAAAGTTTTCCTGTAAGACTTATGCATAAAATGGACAAATAATTATAGTGTGAATTGGATATGTGAACATTTAGAATATTTTGATGACACAAGCCATCGAAGAATGTCTAATGATGCTTTAAACATTCTGCAAGGATGTGAACCTCTAGTAATAATCTTAATTGTCATTTACATTAGTAATGTTTATTTTTTGAACTTTAGTTCAAGTTTACTTATAATAATCATGTTATTTTAGTTGAAAAATTACAATGCAATGTGAGTGGATGGTAAAAAAACATTGGATCAAGAGAATTGACAAGAAAAGGAAGACATGTAATTGCAACATAATAATTCCATCTGGCCAAGCTAGTTGAGCAATTGAAATTGGCCAAAACTTAGGAAAAAGGTGACTGTATTATGTTGGAAAGATTCAAGAAATAATTAGCGTGGACTTATGAAATTATAATTTTTTTGATGCAAATGGTACTCATCCATCGACAAAAAATATAGTATGTTTGATATACATAGAATTTTTTATACAGTTGACTTATCAAAGGAGTTGGTGGAGTGTAATGAGCCTTATGTGTTGCCACAACATTGTGATAAGGTATAATGTGTTACTTTTGTAATTAATTCCCATATATTCTAATTTGATGATTGATAGTTTCATATTGTTTCATATTTTGCATAGGTTTTCTTCTATCTTGATTCCAAGATGCACATATGAGAATTAATAATACATCTTGAGCCAATGTTAAGAGGTATCTTCCAATAAGGTTGTAGGTTGAACACAGAAAAATATGAAGATGTTCAAGTTGAAGAAGATGTTCATGAAGATGAAGAATTCCCACAAGATGAAGATGTTATATAAGTTGAAAACCTTCAAGAGGATGAATATGTTGATTTAGAATATGAGGATGTTTTAGAAGATGAAAATGAATAATTTGAAGCACAATCATTCTTAGAAATAAAAGGCAATGATAAGGAAATGAGTGAATTGGCATAATAGAAACTTAGGGATACTCAAAGATTAATTGAAAATAATGTAAATGTGTCACATGATACATTGGATGACATTGAAAATGATCAAAATGGAGAATTATAATTTTTTGGAATACCTAATTTTGGCATGTTTTGTAATTTTTTTGTTTATAAATGTGTAATGCATATCCCCTGATTTATATGTTTATTATAATTTTGGTGTTTATGAATGGTTAATGGATACACCCTACTTTTGATGTGTATTATAATTTTGGTGTTTGTGAATGTCTTATAGATACACACTACTTTTGATGCAATGCATTAATACAACACACTAACATGACACCATAACAAGGCACATTAATACGACACCCTAACATAGCATTGTAACATGACACCTTCGTGTGACACCCTAATACGACACCCTAACATGACACATTGACATGAAACTATATTAATGTGACACCCTAATACAACACACTAACATGATTAACTAAAACAACACCTTATTACTATGAAACATTAATAAGACACCATAACATGACACCCTAATTTATTTCACACTAACCTGACACCCTAACATGACACACTAATGTGACACCTTAACATGTTCCCCTAATTGGACATAATCTACCCACATTTCCCCAATTTTGACATAATTTACCCTAATGTGACTTAATTTGATCTAATAAAACCTTATTTAACTCCCTAATTTGACAACTTAACATGAAACCCTAATTTAACACCCTAATGTGACACACTTACATGACACCCTGATACAAGACTTTAATGTGACATAGTAGTTTAATGTGATACCCTAATTCAACACTTTAATGTGACATAGTAGTTTGACACCCTAAAATAACACACCACACTAACACGACACCCTAATGTGACACACTAGTTTGATACCCTAGAATAACGCGACACTTTGGTTTGACACCCTAATGTGACACACTATCATGACACCCAAACTTGATACACTGACGCAACATCCTTTCCCCTAATTTCATGTAATTCGACATAAATTGCCCTATTTTCTCCTAATTTGACATAGGTTTCCCCTATTTTGATTTATTTCCCCTAATTCAACATAATTTAATAAAAATTAATGACATAATTTCCCTTAGTTTCTCTTAATTAGACATAGTTTACCCAAATTTCCCCTGGTTTGACATAATTTACCCTAATGTCCCCTAATTTGACCTAATGAAACCTTACTAAACTCCTTAATTTGACAACTTAGTGATTTAATAAAATTTAAATCTACGATAAGAAAATTGTTGATTAGATAGATAAAATAGTAAATAATTAATATCAAACAAGCGTGGTATATAGGGGTTGGAGAATGACTCAACTTGTATCTATATGTCTGAACTGATTTTGGACTGGAGATTGGTCTAGAAGGGAAGATTCTAGGTTGTGTAAGTTTTGTGTCTGAAACTGGACAAGAGCACCTAGACTGGGACAGGGCCACCTAGGAACTAGTGTCTACATAGTAACTCAAGATCTAGTTCTTTCTATGTTCCTTAGTGTCACTCATTCGTTGTAGGTCACGTCATATTTATTGTGTCACACGTGTACCTACAAAATAAACCCTAGGTACATGCACAATATTCAAGTGCAAATTAGATGAATAAAAATATGTGTATGCTTGAGTTAGACTGACCTCGATGGTCACCCCAATGTGATTATCACTGAATTTTTTCACTAAATTTTTGACTCTATCTAGTTCTTATGTGTGTGTGATTGAAATAATGTCCCTTGAGTGAGGATGCCCTAGTGACAGTCGCACAAAGAGATAGCAGGCTGCAACTACTTTTTCCCAAATGCAAATATATGGTATGGAATTCAAAATAAACCCTCCTATGCATTGAAGTATGCAATTCCAAAATGTAGTCCTTGATGTAGTAGATAGAAAATATTATCTTCGTGTAGTAGTACGTGCCTCTTGAATTATTTCCCCCTAATGAGGTTAAAGAAGACATGTATGTATATATATATATGATTATTTTTCTTAAGTTTCGTCATTAGAAATTGAAAGGTTGACCAAGAGTGATAAAAGGAAACAAGAAAGAAGTAACATTCAAAAGATCAGAAAATTAGGTAAAGATGACACAGGACCCCAAAGGGGACAGTAACTCCCGGGTGCTCCCGGGTGCTCCTATCTCTAATGGACGGTCTTATACAAGGTGCTCAAAAGGTTAGACAGTGAAATTAGAGCTGAGTAGGATGTTTGTTGGTATGCAAAACTGTAAGTTGTTAATTTAAAACAACAAGCAATGAATATGAAAAGGATAAAAAGTAGTGTCAAAGCAAATTAGAGAGGTGTTAATGAGTAATTCTCTTGCTTATGAATCATGCATACAAATGAATTATTTAGAGGCTAGATGTATATAGTAAGTGTGTTATTTAGTGACTACATTTTCCCCCACTTTATGATTGTGAATAAGGATTTAGTAGTATAACAACAACAAAGCATATCTTGGAGAGTTGAATGAAGATTGTACCAATACCATGTCGAATGAGTGTTGTAGTGTGTCAAATGAAATAGTGCAAGATGTGTACCATGAAATTATAAGAAGAGGGAAGGATGAGGATCTTAGAGGTGACCTTTGCGTGTATGAAGTGATAATAATGTGTGCATGTAGTTCCTTGGAATGTCACCTTTGCTGGAGCATGTTTGATATTTGCTTCATGGTTTTTTGAGTGTTTTTCCTTCGTTGGGATAGGATAAAAATTGGAAAATAAAACAAGTTTCATCAATGCTCTAGGTAGATGCAATTAAACTTTAACTTAGAAAATATGTAAAAATGGAAATGTGTATTAGAAAAAGATAAACCAAGGGGTTAGAGTACACTCAGAGTGTTAAAAGAGAAAGGGGTAGAAAGTTTTTCTTGCTTGTAGACATGATGCTTATGACCTATTTGGAATAACACAAAGGATTTGGGCATCCTGTCACCAAACTAGGGATTTGAGCATCACGATGCTAAACTTCAGATTTAGGCATCCTATTGCCACTACATATATTGGGAGAGAGGTCTATTTTTTCCTCTAACCATTAATGCTTCCTTACATATAAGTGTCATTATAGATTATCACAAACCTGATTTGTAACTTGCCTTAGGTCACACAAATTCTCTAGGCATATCATTGTCCTACATATGCCCTAGGTTTCATTCCCTTATTTAGTTCATGTTTTGGTTCCTAAATTAGTAGTTAGTTCCTGTTAGTGACTGATTACAATATGAAATTGGTTATGTTACTACTGAAACTGGAGAATATTGTAATTGTGTAACTATTGAAATTTCTATGTAACTCTTTTTACCCCCAAGATAGGAATGCCTAAGTGGGACACTAGCACCCATGCATTCCTATCTGTTCTAAGCACTACCATCCATGCTTAGTTTTGTGGCCAAGTCTATTCATGGCCCTACTCTGTAACTAATTTATGTTTTTTTCTTGGTGTTTATGTTTATATAACTGTGCTATGTGACTATTGGGAGGGTGAAAAGGTTCAACTAATGTGTTTCCCCTACTCATTTGGGATGCATGAGATGAAAAATGCAAACGGAGCCCAAACGAGAAAGAATGAAACTAATGTGCACATCTGATATAGGAATCCTACACAGGGAATAGGCATTATGCATAGTAATTACCATGACACAAGAAGTGTTGGTGACAAACAGCCAATGCACACTAAAATAACAACTAGTAAAGTCATATAGGAAAATAATAAACAAGGACTCGGTGAGTAGTTAGTTGCATACATCGGATACTACTCAGGATGACACAAGACAATCAAATTCTTCAAGGCTTGTGCAAATAAGGAAATCAAGAAAACATAAGGCATAGCCCACAAATAATGACAAACAAGGTTCAAGTAAATCAGATAACAAGAATTGGAAGGAGTCCTACAAGGAAAATGCTACAAATGAAACATATGTTAGCATGTTAGGAAAGATGACTAGTATGTAATAATGTAATATCTGAATATAGGAATGAAAATATGAAATATTGCAATGATAGCACCTGATAGTATGTGAGAGAAGGTAAATGCCCCCAAGAGCCTCAGTGGAACTAGTAATGGACAAGGCCAAGCATCATACATTGTGTAACAACCTGTAGGTGACCTACATTCACCTCAAGATACCATGTGAATGTGCATGTTTGTATGAAAAATGATAAAGCATATTATGAACCGTAGTAACATGATAAGTAAATATGCAACATAGAGTAATATAAGAAAGGAAAAATGAATCCAATCAAGATCAACACTAATGTGACACCCTAACATTACACACTAATGTGACACCCTAATATGACACATTGACATAACACCCTAACACAACACGCTAATATGACACCCTAATATGATTCACTAACATGAAACCCTACCACAACACACTAACCTGACACAATAATTTGACATATTAACATGATTATCAAATGGAGAACACTAACATAACACCCTAAAATGATACACTAAACACGAAACCCTAACTTGACACACTAAACATGACACCCTAACATAACACACACAAACACAACACATTAATATAACACCCTAACACAACACACTAAATCTACGCCCTAAGATAACAACCTAACATGATACACTTACATGACACACTAATGTGATACATACACACACAATACCACACGTGACATATTAATACAACACCCAACATAACACCCTAACGCAACACCCTAAAATGATGCACTGACACAACACCCTAGCACAACACATTGACGTGACACCCTAACATTAGACACTAATGTGACACAAGTATAAAATATGACACATTAACACAACACCTAATGTGGCATATTAATATGATACCCTAATTCAACACAGTAATGTGACACCCTGACAACACCCTAATACGACATTGACATAACACCCCTATGTGACAAAAATCCTAGTGACACCCTAATATGACACCCTAATGCAAAACCCTAAGGTCATACCTAACACAACACCCTAATATGACACACTAACATGACATCCCAAATGTGATACCCTAACATGACACCCTAATATGACACTAATGTACACAACACCCTAATAGTGAAACCCTAACACGATACACTAATGTGACACACTAACACAACACCCAAAAATAACACACTAATATGAAAACCTAACACAACACCCTAATATGACACACTAATGTGACGCCCTAATATAATACCCTAACATGAAGCCCTAATACAACACACTAATATGACATACTAATGTGACACACTAACATGAATCCCAATCATGACACACTAACACAACATAGTAACGTGACATGCTAATACAACACCCTATTGTGACACCCTAACATAATTCCCTAATATGACACACTGACACGACACCCTAACACAACACACTAATATGACACCCTAACATTATACCCTAACATGACACACTGACACGACTGCCAAACATGACACCCTAACACGACACCCTAATGCAACACACTAATGTGACACCCTAACATAACACCCTAATATGACATATTGACATGATACACTATTATGGCACCTTAGCATGACACATTAACACAACACCATACCACGACACACTAATGTGACACATTGGCATGACATACAAACATAACACACTAATATGACACCCTAACATGGAATCCTAATATGGCACACTAACACAAAACCCTAACGTGATACACTAACATGACACCCTAATGCAACACCCTAACATGACACATTAATGTGACATGCTAACATGACTCCCAAATATGACACACTAACACAACACATTAACATGACACCTTAACGCGACACCCTAGTAAGACACCATAATATGACACACGAATATGATACCCTAGCGTGCTACACTAATGTGACACACTAATATTGACACGACACCCAAATATGACACATTGATGTGACACAATGACATGACATAGTAGTACAACCCATTGGCACAACACCCTAGCAGTGACACATTAACATGATATACTTTAAAAAAACTCTAATACAACACTCATAATGTGACATCCTAACACAACATTGTAATGTAACACTATTCATATAGAATTATCTCTATTACACCACTAAAATGCAATTACTAGTTGTTATGATAATCATTCCTCGCTATTTCATTAAAAAATCATTAAAATATCCTTTACTTTAACAAAAAACTTAGGACATTTGAACACCTTAAAAGGATATGTTATGCCAACTTTAAATTTGTGACATTAGGGTGATGTTAGGGTGTCTTTTTTAACATCCCCCCTAATGTCTCAACAACACATAAAACAAAAAATAAATTAAAAACTAGCAAAAATTAAAAAACCTTAACACGTTAAAAGCATTCTTGTCATTCCTTTCCATTCATATTTGGAGATTTTATGGGCCTCCAAAACACTTTTCACTCATTTTCATTGTTTTTGGGGTATTGTGAAGAATTTTTCAGCCTTCTGTGGTCTGCAAAATTTGTTAAAAAGGAGTTTTTTGGCCTTGGTAGTTGTTGCAAAATTTTGGGACAATTTTCCAGGAGGTCGAGGAAAAATTGTGGACCATTTGTGTAGGGGTTTGTTATAGATTCATGGGTCATTTTTGTAGTGGTTTATTGCATATTTGTGGGCCATTTTAGCATGGGTTTTGTGGGATTTGTAGTAAAATGTTTGGTAAAAGAAATACAATGAAAAGATGAAAGTAAGTCATCATCGGAGGAGGGAAGAAATTACTGACAAAAGGAGGTAGAAAAATATATAACCCCTCAAAGGGAATGAATGTTGTATGGTTCCCTCCAGGGTGTGGTATTAATTCTCAAACTTTTTTGAGGGGGCACACCTTTGAAGATGTAGATGATTCTTCTTTATATGAATAAGAATATATTGAGGATACACCTCGCATGGAGTGGAATTTGGAGAGGAGGAAAACTCCCAAGGGTGGAGGACAGAGACGAAGGTTAAAACTGACACAATAACAACAGTTTAAAGTAGAGGATGACCAAGTAAACCTTATGCATCATTTGTTTTATGTGCTTTGACATTTTTTTATTTCTTAGTGTTTGAATTATATTCATTAATCTTATTGTTTCCTATGATAAGCATATATTTTTTACAACACTGAAATATGAACCAAAATTGTTTCCTTAAATAACATTTAAACACACATGTAGATAATCAGGCCCACCTAAGACTACAAAATCATCTTCAAGCACGAGCATCCCTATTGATGAAAATCCATTCTCTTTGACCATGTAAACATATCTCTAAGTAGTCATAATTCTATAAATAGTTCATACAAAAACACACAAAGTTTTAACCTTCTTAAGGAATATAATGGTAGCACATAACCCATTACTAGGTAGTTAGAGTTAATCCCAATCTTTTTGACATTATGTTTATATGATTAAAAAAAATTGTATAACAATGACAAATAATAAATAGCTCCATACTTGGTTACATCTCAATTGATTACACCCAAGACCTTTCATTAGGGATGATACCCACTATTGAGATGACTATCCAATCTTATCAAAGTTCCACTTTGAACTACCACACAATATTTCAGAGATATAACTGATATTCTCATAAATGCAAGTGTTGTCGATTTAATGAATATTAATCTACTTACTAAAAATTGCACATGAGTCAGAAGTTACGCTAAAAGATATGCAAATGTAAAGTTACTTTAGAAATTTTTATTGATGTGATCCCTCATTTAACAATTTAGGTCTAACATGATGAACCTTGTTATAGTGTTAACCTATGTATGCATATTGATTCACATAATATCTACAAGAACATTGTCCTTTTTTTAACTGATAGAATTGTTTTACATCTTTCACAACAACAATCTAGGAGAAAAACTTACTTACAGTGTGGCATTCAACACAGACATGAAGGTTTTCAACAAATTGAATAACTATTCTAAGGGACATGTTTAATAAATTAAACAAACAAAGCATGCATTATTTTTTGGGTATTTAGTCCAACTAAATCCAATACATTTAGGTATATTTTCAATTCCTATATCCTTCATCAATCTCCTTATCATTTGAACATCACCTTGTAATGCATACTTCTGCATAGATATTTGAAAGAAAAAAAATAGTTGCAACCTCATGCCATTGAAAATTTTATAGCCCTTATTCACCCAGCCTGATGCAGGAGCATCAAAATAAGAAGTTATAAATTTCCAAAAATGTCCTTTAATCATGTTTATGGAAACTAGGAAGGTGAATATGAGTCTTAAAGACATGAGGGGCAGTCTAGGATATAGTTGTAAAAGCTAGGAGTTCAAGAATTTGAATATTCAAATATGTAGTTTTTCCCTCCTTTTTGTATATCCAATGCCTAATTATGTAAAATGGATAAAAGTGGGATGTCAAGTGGTTAGAAGGAATCTTGAAGGATGTTTAATGTATGAACATGTTGACATAGGTCTAGGGGTATGTGTGAACCCAAGAAATGTGTAAAGGATGTTAAAAATCCTTCTAGTAAGATCTAGGTATGTAGAGGTCACCAAAAGAGTTAGTTAGGGTATGCAATCAAAGGAAAGGAGGATATAAATAGGGAATATATTCAATTATGAGGCATTCCGTCAAGGGAGGAAGGAAGAAATTGGGAAGACTCCTCGATGAGACATAGGATCTTGAGGCATTTTTGTAAAAAAATTATAATAATGTATATAAATAACATTGTTTTTGGCATTGTAGTTGAATCTACTTCTTGCATGATTTTGAAATCTTCTTGATGGCATGGTTACAGAGATTTATGAATATGTCAATGAGCATTTAGAGCCTTGAGTTTCAGAGAATAAAGGTAAGAAAACTTACATATACATGAGCATTGTTCATAGGTTGATAAAAAGTATGAATCTGTATATGCAAGATAACTTTGTGTAAGGTGATACCCCAAATATCATTAAATATTCTTGATGATTTTAAATATAAAATTGGTGTGACAATATCCTCATGCATTGATAAAGGTGAATCTATTTTATATAACCCCTGATGAGTGAGTAATTGTAGCTTGTGATGCATGTATGGCTAAACAACTAAGTACTAACTTGATTGTGACAGTGTTGTATAAGTGTCAGGAATTGTAAATGCATGGTGATTGAGAACTAGTTGAAGTCTATTTCTTTTAATCTCACAAGTTTCAGGAACTATAGACACACATTTACAAGGATTCAAGAATATCTCACACCTATTCTTTATTATATGTCTAAGAGACCCCCAGAAATTACATTGGAACTATGTATGGAATTAGTTGACAATCTTTTTGATCTTATAGACTACATGGAAGGGGCCTATCAAAAATGAAATTACCATTAAGATGTGTTAAAGAATTTTTGAAACATGTGACAAGCCCTCCTCAAAACTATAAAGGCAAATGCATCAAATAGAGACTGAGGGTTTATTAGTGTTACTTTTCTATATGCATGCATGTGAAGAGATTTATTGTTATTAGCATTTTCCTCTGTATCGAGGGTCACTATTAGAACATTAGTGAAGGGGACGATATGATAGACCTATACAAGGATTTGGGGATCTTGAATCTCATTATCAAGAAAATTATAATCAAGTGAAGGTCCTTGGGTTATAATGTAGTTCCCTAACATGGTTAGACTAGGGTTTTTAAATTGGAGGCTCAAACTAAGGAATTAAGATTTGAAAATTTATAATAATGATGGTTGGAAGGTAATATAAGAGATTTTAGATGAAATTTGACATTCCATTGGTGAAATTTTGAGTTAAAGATGACAATACTCTGTTAAAGTGGGAAAATACAGTGTAAATCCTAAAAACAAAATACTTCTAACAAAGAAACTAGTAGTTAGGTGTTGAGTTCCACTCTGAGGATTAACACAAAGTTACAATGTGTAAATAGGCTCCTGAAAATGTTTGAATTGAATCTTGAAGCTCCAGGAAAATGAATATATGTTTGACAGTCTAGGGAAGTAGACCTAATAAGAGGTTATATACTTAGAAATCAAAAGAAAGTTTGTAAGAGGAGCACAAAGAATTGGGTTATCTATTTTGAACCAAATTTTAATGTCTCCTAGTGGTATTAGGAGTAATATTTAGTTTAACGAGAGCATGCACCAGAACCTCCAACCTTGATTCAAGCAAAGGCATAGTCTTAAAGGCCCAATAAGGACAATTTAAAGCCATTTAGGGAAAGATGAATAATCTATTGATTCTAACCAATTGGATGATTATGTTATGTTGGAATGAACTTGTGTAATAGGTGGAATAAGTTAAGGATCTAAAGCATGCTAAAAATTATAAGGATTGCTTGGTTTGATTAAAACTACAAGAAAGGTTAGTAAAGGTAATAAGAGGTATGTTGAGTGACAATCATATTTTCAGGAAATGGGATCCGTTTAAAAGTTGTAATAGCACTGTATAAGGCTATCAAAACAGGGTATGGTGTGTAGAGAATAGCTTGTGGCTTAATGAATAAGATTTTACACAACTGAGATGTTATAATTAGTGTATGGAAACTACCAAAATAGGGTATTGACAAGTTTGAATGAAATTAATTGTTCTGAGTTGATGAATGCAAGCAAATGAAATGGAGCTCTACAACACAACTTGCATGTCAACATGTTCATAAAACAAAAATGAAGCTTACATGGTCATGGTATGTTCCATGAGACCATAAATCTTTGAGGTGTTTTTTCTAATAGTAGACTTTCCTTGTGTATACATCCACAATTTACATACATACCTACTAATTAGGGTACTCATAACTACATCTAACAAAAATCCATGAACATTATGCTTGATGGTTGTTTATGGCCTACTCTAAAGCTCCCATTTTGGTTCAAGTTAAAAGGATTTTAGTGAAGGTGATTTAATAAAATTAAAATCTATGTAAGGACACTTCCAATAAGAATAGATATAATACTAAACATGAAATATTTATCTAAAGAAATACATGCAAGAGTGAAAGATAGGAGTTAAAGATGAAATCGCTCGTTATTGTAGGTCTAAACTGATCACAAGCCTATAAATAGGATGAAAAGGAATATTCTAGACTGTAATGATCTCATGGACAGGAATGCCTCAGATGGGACATGGCCACCTAGGTGCTAGCATCTGTTTTGGGTGTTATTGTCTACAAAAGAGATTCAATCCTAGTTCCTTCTATGTTGTTTCTTGTCACTTCTTGTTTGTTGTAGGTCACATTAGGTTCACTACAATTTTACTCAATCGTACTTATACCTCTAAATAAAACCCTAGCTACCTGCACAATACTTAGGTATACATTATATGAATAAAAATATGCATATGCATGAGTCAGAATGACCCCGATGGTCACCCCTAAGTGTATTGTTATCGAGTCTTGCACTACATTTCAGAATCCATGTAGTTCTCATAATGTGTGATTGAAATTGTGTCCCTTAAGCTAGGATGCCTTAGTTTTAATCACAAAAATAATAATATGCTACAGCTACTTTGTCCCAATGTAAAATATGTGGTATGGAATTCAGAATAGAACCTCTTATGCAGTGACGTATACAATCCCAACCAAAATGCAATCCTTGATGTAGTAGATAGAAAATATTATCTCCTTGTAATAGTATGTGTCACTTGAAATGCTTGCCCCCTAATGAGGTTAAATAATACATGTGCATGTGTGTGTGTGTATAGATATATATTATTCCTTTGCTTAAGTTTCGACATTAACAAGTGAAAGGCCAACCCAGTGTAATAAACAAAGACATGAAAGATGTAACATTAGAAAATTTAAAAAAAGAGAGGGGGACATAAGCACCTAGAGGGGATAGTAGCATTCAGGAACTCCTGTCCCTAATGGGTTATTCTGTACAGGGTGCTAAAAAGATAAAATATTAGAATAAGGACTAAGAAAGATGTTAGCTGGTATGTAAAACTATAAGTTGCAAATTAGAAACAACAAGCAATAAATATGAAAAGGATAAAAGAAATTTCAAATCAAAGTAAAGGATTGTTTATGTGTAATTCTCTTGCTTAGGAATCATGTATATAAATGACATGTTTAGAGACTAGCTGTGTATAAAAAGTGTGTGATTTAGTGACTACATTTTCGCCCACTTGATCCTGGTGAATAAGGATTCAGTAGCAT
The DNA here is from genome assembly GCA_019776745.2 of Taxus chinensis. NCBI lineage: Eukaryota > Viridiplantae > Streptophyta > Pinopsida > Cupressales > Taxaceae > Taxus > Taxus chinensis. The sequence continues at coordinate 147,103,970 of CM034149.1, forward strand.
AAAGTAGAAAAAAATCATACCTTGGGGAGTCAAAAGAAGATTGTTCCTAGTAGTGTGTTGAATAAGCATTGTAACATGAGGAATGGAATAGTGTAAAATGTATACCGTGGAACTCATAGGGAAGAGAAGGATAAAAATCCTAGGGGTGACAATTGTGTGCATTGAGTGATAATAATGTGTGTGTAGTTCCTTGGAATATCCTCTTTGTCGGAGTGTTCTTGAGATTTACTTCATGGTTGATTGTGTGCTTTGCCTTCGTTGGAATAGGATAGGACCTATAAAATAAAACAATTTTAGTCAATGCTTTAGATAAATACAATTGAACTTTAACTTGAACAATATGTAAAATTGGAAATGTGCATTGGAAAAAACTAAACTAAGGGGTAGAAATTTTTTCCTTCTTGTAGACTTGTTGCTTGGGATCTAGTTCGAATAATATGAAGGATTTGGGCATCCTAACGCAAAACTAGGGATTTAAGTGTCCCAATGCTAAACTTTAGATTTAGGTTTCTTGTCGCCACTAAGAGAAATTGTATTGAGATATCTCAAAGGATTTTCCCTCCAACCGTTAATGCTTCTCCATAGATAAGTGCCACTTGAGATGATTACAAACCCAATTCGTAACTTTCCTCAGGTGACACATTGTTTTAGGCGTGTCATTGTCCTGCATATGCCCTAGGTGTCACTTCCTTATTTATTTATGCTTTGGTTCCTAAGTTAGTGCTTTGTGATATGCCACGAACTTTAATTCATGTTAGTAACTAATTTCAAGTTGAAATTGGTTATGTAATTACTGAAATTGGAGAAGACTATGACTGTGCAACTGTTAAAAATTACTTTATAACCATTTTTCCCCTAGGACAGGAATGATTTAATCTAATTTAAATCAAATCTTATTTTAAAGTAACTTACTGTAACAAATTATATTCAGATGATAAAATATAGTAACACACAAGCACTAAGCATTTGACAATGTAAAACCCTAAGCAAATGGGAGAGGGATAATGACTTAGTTGATTTAGTGAAACCTAGAAATGATTGGGACTATTTAAGTGTTGGATCTAACTAAAAAATATTGTCGAAATGACTCACTGAGGGTTTGAAAACCCAAGAATGTACAGGATAGAAGTGACCATATGAGGACAAGGGAACCCCATGTGCTAATGATTGATATGGGCGGCCCTGTGTCTACTAAAATGATTAGAACTCAGTCTTTTCATGGTTGGAATATCTTCATTTTTGTTCACCCTTTTTCACTCTAGTTTTGTTTTTAGATCATTTATCATGCATGTAACCTACAAAACAAATGACTAGTTGCACATGCCCACAAACGACATCAAATCTAATCAAAATGATGTAGAATGTGGAGTCAGCCTGACCCCGATGGTCACTCAAAGATTGAACTTATGACCAAACATTGCACTAAATCTCAGACTGTATGTAATTCTTTGTGTGTGTGTATTTGTGTCATGTGCCTTAGGTTATCATTGTGCAAGATGCACGATGATAGCAGGCGAGATCTAGATTGTCCCAAATATCTAAAATGTGTGTGATGGAATAGAATGAACTCCCTTCCTATGCAGTGTATGCAGATCAATGCAACCATTGTCCCTTGTATGAATGTGTTATATGTATACCTTTTAGATATCTTGTGCCTTTGTTCAAGCTTAGGTGATGATAGATAATGGGTGTAGTGCTTGGCCCATTATTTAGAATAAGTAACTAAGTATATATATAATTCCTTTGTTTTAATTTCATAATTGACAACTGAAAGGTCGACCCAAAGTGTTAAAAGGTCAACCCAAAGTGTTAAAAGGTGACCAAGAAGTGAAAAGGACCCAAAAGGGTAATAAGAAGAGAGAGAGGGACATGAGTGCCCAGGAGGGACAATATTTCCTAGGCATGTGTGTCCTAACTAGGTGCTAGTGTTTTAGGCCATTAAAAAATAAATCATTTAAGTGTCGAAAGATATGTAAGATGTGTAAATCTAGTAAAGTGCAATAGATAAAGAAATCAAAAGTCCAAAAGGAGTTATCAACCACTAGTTTTCTTGTGTAGGAATCATGTCTATATTAGTATGCTTTAGGACCTAAAAATGTACCTAAATGCATATATTTTGTGTCTACAAGGAGTGCCCAGGTGGGACACTAGCTCTCATTGTTTCTGTCTGTAGTGAGAAATTTTGTCCAGGCTGAGTTTTGTGGAAAATTGTGTTTCTAGTGATTTTCGATGACTGATTACAAATTTTATCATGTTGGTTGTGATTTTGTAACTATTGGGAGGGTGAAAAGGTTTACCCAATGTTTATCCCAACTCATTTGGGGTGCGTGAGATGAACAAGCGAATGGATCCCAAATGAAGAAGGATGAAACTAATATGTGTATATGATATAGTGATTTGTGTAGGGGAATAGGGATTACGCATGGTATTTACTATGGCACAAAAAAATGGAACATGATAGCATACAAGCATTAGTGAGAAACAATCAATGCACATAGAAATAACAACTAGTTAAAGCATATAAAAAACAACAAACAAGGACACAATGAGGAGATGGTTTCAAACATGGGGCACCACTTAGGATTTCACAAGACAATCGAAGTTGTCAAGGCTTGAACAAACAATGTAACAAGAAAACATAAGGAATATCCCACAAACAATAGTGAACAAGATGTAATCAAATCAGATAACCATGATTGGAAGGATTCCTACAAGGAAAATTCTACAAATGAAGCACCCATTATCATGTTAGGAAAGATAAATAGTATGCCACAATGTAAGATCTAAAATGAAAATGTGAAATATTATAATGATAGAACTTGATATTATGTGGGAAAAGGTAGATTCCCACAAGATCCTCAGTGGGACTACTAATGGATAGGGCCAAACATCATACATCATGTAACAACTTGTAAGTGACTTGCAATCACCTCAAGATACCATGTGAATGCACATGTGTGTATGAAAAATGATAAATCATACTAGGAACTGTAGTAACATGGTAAACAAAGGTATAACATATAGTAGTATAAGGAAGAAAGAGTACATCTAATCAAGATATATGCAAACATGTTTTTTTATTTTTTAATTACAAATATTGGAAAGAGAACAATGAGAAGGGAGGAATAAGAATTCCCCCCAGTGTATGTGTTTAAAGTGAAGTTCATGTAGGTAATTATTCCCTCGACAGTCAAGTATGAACAAGGAACAAAAGTGCATCATCAGATGGTGTGGGGCAATTATGATGCCTGTAAGTGTGAATGCTAATTTTATCTAAGTGAGATAATGAGAATGACTATGCGTAATTGGACTCGGTGGTGCTAAAGAAGACACAAGTGATGACACTTAGATGTTATATTTGGCCTTTTGTCTTTCTTTGTACTTTACAACTAGATGTTGAGAAATTTGCAATGCTTCTAGTGAAATAGTGTCATCATCCTCAACAATAGGATTAATGTTTGGTTATTGTTCATAAATATTTTAAGAAGCATCAAAATAATCAGTAGGATCGAAATCATCTCTATCATTAGAACTGAGTAATAAAGCTAAATTAGTGTTATCCATGTTGCTCTCAGAATATTTTTTAAAACTATACTTAGGATTTAGCTTATAGGTGCCCATGCTTGTAGAGATACATAGATTAGTTGGTAAGTCATTGATACTTGTGTTTGCATAATCTATCTCAATATGCTTTTAAAAAGTAGAGATATTTGTATATTCCTTTGTCATGTTGGCCTTAGAGTGGGCTTGTAGTTGCTCAACTAATATTGTTGGTGTTGAGGTGTGTAATGACTCAGGTGTAAGTGATGATTCTTTTACTATAGCAGAAGTTAAGACGTTCGATATGGAATTATACTCATGATTCATAGATGAATTAGATTTAATAACCCATTGAGATTTTAAAATATGAGATAGATGTGTAGCAGAATGGTGTTTATAAAATGTAATAAAGCCCTTATGCTCAAGTTGTTTGATTTTTTGTTATAAAGAACAGACATCATTGTCACGATGTTCATTAATGTCATGATAATTGCTTAATTGTTGGCATTTGGATTATGTATTCCGGTAATGAGGATTGTAATGATTGGATAACAAAGTGATTAAGCGATGATTGAAGAGCTCAAATAAGATATTATGTTGTCTAACATGCTCATCAAATGAAAGAGGTGTTTTCTGTTGGAGGAATTTACCCTCACCTATGTGAGCACATGTAGCACCTATATCATATTGCATAATATTTTCCTTAAGATCAACATGATGAATATAAAGAGAATTGATATGTGCATTGGAAGTATCGTTGAGGTGTAGTATTTCAGCCTCAAGAGATGTAATTGTAGCATTCATGGTTTAGATTTGATATTGAAAATCATGGTGCAATAATTGAATAGAGTCTAAGATATCCTTATGATAAGTGTAATCAATGTTAATATAATGAGCTGAAATATGACTCAAAATTGTACTCACTTGAGAAAGTATTGTATTGTCATGGAGTTGTATGTTTTTCAGTAGTTGTTAAGATTATATCTACATGATGGGTGTCATTGAAGTAAATGAAACAAGGATACTTGAGAAGTAGTTTCATGGGCCATGATGATATAAAATAAAATTATATATAATCCCAAATTATGTAGAAAAGTGTATATGAGATTGACAATTAAGAGATCATGGAGATAAAACCCAAAGAGTGATGTTAGACAAAAACTGATTATTGTCAAATAGAATGACCATATATAAATATATAATTTTAATTTTACAAAACAAAAATATATAATTTTGAATGTTATGAATTGAATTAAAAACCTCCAAGGGATTTTCTCAAAAGTGAGTATTTTTTGAATTATGTCTTAGTTACCAAAAAGTGTAATTTCAAATTTCCAAAAATTGTGTAGAAATTTAGGGAAAACAAAAAGAGTATCCTTAAATATGTAAAAATGAAAAATAACCTCAAAGTAATTTGAATATAGAGTCGTTATGCTCAAGATGTGAAACAAAAGGTGTTTTAAAAATTGGGAGCCCTAGAAAGTGACCCAAAGGGTAAGATCAAGCAAGAAAACCTAGGGAAATTTTTGTAGATCTGATTCATGACAAGTGATAGATGAAAATCAGGTTTGGATCTAAAGATAAGATGTAGATATGAACCCTAATGCAACTATGGTTTGAGTTTGGAGAAATAATGGATATGTTAAAGAACATGTAAGGGACCTGGTTCACAAAATGGTTTAATAAAATTTAAATCTAAGGACATTGTTGATTAGATATATATAATACTAAATATAAAAGATCTAGACAAGGAAATACAAGCAAGAGTGAAATATAGGATATATAAATTTGACTCATCTTATAACTATAGGTCTTGACTGATCCTAGGTTGATGAACATGCTAGGAAGGTAGATTATGGACTATATAAGATTTGTGTTAGAAATTGTAATGTGACAATCTCATAGACATGAACACCTCTGATGGGATAGGGCCACCTAGGCACTGGTGTCTATGAAAGAGATTTTATCCTGGTTCTTTCTATGTTTCTTATTGTTCATTATAGTTCGTGTCAGGTTTACCACAAGTTTACTTAGTCACACATGTACCTATAAAATAAACCCTAGCTACACACACAATACTCAAGCACTATGTATATGCTTGAGTTAGAATGACCCCAATAATCACCTTAATGTGATTTGGTTGCCGAGTGTTACACTACATTTTAGACTCCATGTAGTTCTTGTGGTGTGTGATTTAAATTGTGTCCATTGAGCTAGGATGCACTAGTGCCAGTCACATAAAGAATAGTGGGTTATAACTACTTTGTCCCAATGCAAAATGTGTGGTATGGAATTCAAAATAAACCCTCCTATGCAGTGAAGTATACAGTCCCAAAATGCGGTCCTTGATGTAATAGATAGAAAATATTAGCTTCTAATAATAATATGTGCCTCTATAAATGTTTTCCCCCTACTAAGGTTAAATAAGATGTATATATATGATTCCTTCACTTAAGTTTCATCATTAATAAGTGAAATTCCAACCTAGGGTAGTAAACAAAGACATGAAAGATGTAACATCTGAAAATTTAGAAAAAGGGAGAAGGACATAAGCGCCCAGAGGGAGAATTACCACATGGGTGCTCCTGTCCCTAATGGGCACTTCTGTATAGGGTGCCAAAAACATAAAATAATGGAATCAAGATTGAGAAATATGTTGATTGGCATGTGAAACTGTAAGTTGTAAATTATAAACAACACGTAATTAAGACCAAAAGGATGAAAGCAATGTCAAAGCAAAGTAAAGGGTTGTTAATGAGTAATTCTCTTGCTTAGGAATCATGCATATAAATGAAATGTTTAGAGACTAGATGTATATAGTAGGTGTGTGATTTAGTGACTACAAAAGTTTGCAGAGTTTGGTTTTACACCAACTAAATGCATTTACTAATAAGTATGATATTCCATAAAAATATATCACGTTGTGACATTTGGTCGAAAACTTGGTGTGCATATACTAAAGCTCCCATTTTTGCATTTAAAATGTTCCAAATCATTCTCAACAAATTTTACATACATGTCAAATGGGGCACCTGCAACTACAAGATAAAAACTTCTTATTCTGCCTTGATGGATTTTCATACCCCATTGCAAAGCTTTTATTTTTCCATAAAAAATGTGAGCTAATTGGGTTGAATATGTGTTTGTTGAATTTGGTGAAACAATCTCAATATCTCTTATAAGGAATTCATTCAAATAATTTATATGGCATCAACAAGGTTTTCCACAACCTCTGACAACAATGGATCAAATTAAGTGTTGGTTTGATGAAGTAGGTAGGTCATGACTATCGACAACATTTGTTTTGCTAATTTGATTGTCCCTTTAAATGGTTACAAGGGATGCCATGTTATATTTTTTCATGCAATGAATAACAAAAAGTTAATACATGAAATGAATAAGAAAATTTCAATTTTTTCCTTAAATAAACTATAAAACGTATTTTCATTGATGTTGAAATATTGCAAGAATAATGATTTTTTTGCAAGAAAAGTAGTGTTCAGGGGTTTTAAAAATTGGTGATGCAAAAGTGGAATTCTCAATTCCCTGGATGGAGGATAGTCAAGCACAAACAAAAAAATCTCAAAGGAAATCAAAAGATGCAAATATTAAGTATGTGACTATGTTGGCAAGTTGGAAAGTATTTTTCCATACCTTGTTTTAGAACTCCCATTTTTGGAATAGGTTGTGCGGGCATTATGAACAGTTGATGGGTTTGGTTTTGAATCCGTCAATTACATTTTAGTAAAAGTTTCAAAGGAATTTTCGATGAACCCATTTTTTACATCTCATGTTAGCATTGCATCCCATAAGACTGGGACCACATTTCTTTTAAGCATTTTGTCAAACAATTCACAAACCAAGTGCATGATTCCACGTTTTACATACATATCACCGGAGCACTTTCAACTATAACATATGACAAAAATCCTTTCTCCATTATACTTTGGTGTATTTACATACCTTATTTCAAATCTCTTATGTTCACATAGGATGAGAGTATGCTAACAAAGGTGAACTGATCAAGTTCGACACTTGTTGGTTGCATTTAGTGAAATAACATTTTTGTGAGGATGCTCAAGTCTTTTATAATTCACAATTATGATATTCCATGAGAAGAGGTTATAATTTACAAATCAGTTAAATATATCTAAAAATGAAACCTTAAACCTCCATTTAAAATAAAATAAAATAACAATAATAATAATCAAAACAAGAAGAGAATCAAACAAACAACATGTAAGATAATAAATAACAAACTATCGTTCATTGGTGTTTGGGAATTTGTCTAGTTGGAAAAGGGTCTTTGTTTACATATTCACCTGTTATGTTCTCCATGCTCTAGTAATTTGAATTTTCTCTCAAAAACCTATTCAATTAATTGATTTTGTATTCCTTTTCCTTGTAGATATATGGTCTAGTGAAGAAAAGATCTAAGTTACTTCTTCCACTTTTATAAATAATTTGATAAAAATTAAAATTTAATTATCATTTTTTCTCATGGTAAGCTCGGATATTCTCATATCAAGTCATTTCAAGGTCTATCAAAATATATAAACATTGCATCTAAAATTAATTTATGTAAAAACTTGACAACCAAGCACAAAATGTTAAATAGTATATGAAATTCTAAATCAACAACAAACAAACCCCAGTTTTCTAACCCATCATCATATACATGGAAAGAGCTGAAAATATTCTCCAACATATGCACAGTTTTAACTAGAGTGAACATATTTGGGTAAATAGGTGAGAGAAGAAAATATAAATCATAGTAAAAATATAAAATGAATCGAAATCTATCATGAAAACCTACATGAATGTGTTCATTTTGAAGTAAACCCCAAGATAAAAATAAATCACCAAAAGCCTCATATCTTGTCTTTGCATTTCCTCAAACCTTGGGTTAACCAAGGTCCCTTCCTCGAATGCAGCTAGAAGGATCTTGTTTCATTCAATAAAAAAAGGGGTCGATTGATATTTAATTATATTATTTATTGCAAACATACTGCGACATATTCTCCACCTGAAAAATATTCCTATTAAATATTTTCTAGTTTCACAAGCCCTAATTTGCAGTAAGGTCACAAGGGTGCAAAGATCCTTTATAAATTTCATTCGTATTTAGGCAAGGCATTCAAAATATGTCAAATATGTGAGTAATGGTATTATTTCTCTTCATATAAGGTCTAGAGGATTTGATCTAAGGCACTTAGTCCAAGTGGATACATAAAATATTTCTAAATAAAGAACACCATGAAGTGTGAGTGTTAATAGATTAAGGTCCCTATAGTTTTGAGAGGAAAAGGGTGGTGCACAAGGTGTGAAAGACAAGCCCTTTCCAAGTGGCTCTAGAATGTTGTAAGTAACCTTGAAAGGGGCCCAAAAAAAGAAGTAGTGAACATAAGTGGATAAAAAATGTAAAGCATATCTATAACTTAATCATGAGATAAAGGTTATTTCAACCAATATGAGATCTTTTTCTCAACTCATTGTATAACATAATTATATAGATTATATTGAAATACTTGGAAGACAAAGAGGATTCCCCAAAACTTGAACATATCTCCATATGTAACCCAGATCCAACCATATTTTAGGTAAAGAGCTACCCATATCAATTGGGTTTCCCCCATCGAATGTAAAGCCCAAGACAAGGTGAAACATAAATAAGCATTTCATGGTTTTCTTGACCACCACATCTTCATTAGAGATATTGAGGAATGATTCATTTTCAATGTGGCAATTAATAAGTTTAGATTAAGTGTAATTGGGAAGAGATATTTCATTGATAATTCCCTTAGAATCATGGTCCCCTAAAAAATAAAAATAAATCTTTAATAATGTGAACATAAAGAGAGGAAGAAAGAGGGAAACCTTGCCCATAGATTAAAATAGGATAAGATTTCTTAGATCACCCTTGTTGTCATGGGAAAAATTAGACCGTTCGAAACATTCCAATTTCTTCTCAAACATGTCAAAATCACTTAAGAAATTAATTTTGTTTAAACACCCATGTTAACAATGTCGTCTTCACCAACCTTGTTTTGATCCTGACACAATTTCTTCCTCCGTGTGGTCATCAAATCCCCAATGGTCTTCGTCTACTCCCCACAAGACCCCACTTTAACTTGTTTCGCATTGGCCTTCCAAAGTCATAATCGAGCTCAAGAAAATGTGATAGAATCCTTTCAAGTGGGATGGATGACCACTTAAATTGTGGTATGAGGTAAATATTTTGGATTTTGGATGGAAAAGTAGAAGATATGTTTATTATATTTCGATAATTGCTAATTTTGGAAGCACTACAAAGTCAAGATATAATACATATTTGAAGTTAAGTTCTTAAGGCCCATTCCAAGAGTGTATATGCACTTTTGAGTCCTAAACCTCGTTATACATGTTCTTTACACCTTTACTTGGTTCCAAAACCTCTTATGAGTGTGCTTGTGATGCAAAATCTCAAAATCTACTCCTACTATACAAAAAGGTTCTTAAAGGCGTGAAATAGTGCACCAACATATTTTGGTTCTAAATCGACTTGTAAAATGCACTCACCATTGCAAGAACATTCCATGACATTGAAAACATGCACCATACCTTAGTAAAGCTCCAAGTGACACAAGGAGGTGTGTCATTCTTTGTAGCATGTTCTCATTGGTGTGGATATATGTGCCTAGGTTCTATGGTTTCTTAAATGATGTACCAAACTTGACGAAGGTTCCCCACATGGGGAATAAGTGCAATTTTGGCACTTAAATATTCTATTGGGCACTTAAAAAGTGCACTTTTCTATTGTTTCCCAATCACATTAACGTTGCACACAGAAAAACAGTGTCACGAAACACGTAAATCCACATGTTTAAGTACAATTAGCTATTGTTGCCTAATCACATTAATGTTGCACACAACAAAATAAAGTATCATAAAGCACATAAAACCTCATAAAATGTGTAAAACCTCACATAACACATAAAACACCAAAAATTTATATGAAACCTCAGAAAAGAACTTGGTAGGTGAAATTTCACACCCCAAAAATATGTTAACCTCATTGCAACCTTTCCTATTATAGGCTGTGATTTCCATAAGTAAGACATTTGACAAAAAAAAGTCTTTTTAATCCTTTGTTGGTGGGTACCTATAGCCAATTTTTTAAAATAAGGCATTTTATGTCACAAAAATTAAGGTTTATTAACAATGCACTTTTTTGATGCTCTTACACTTCATACATTTCTAATGATCTTACGCTTCATACACTTTGCGTGATAAAAACTATGGTGAAATTTGATTTTAATATTAAATATGTAACCTTATGAAAAAATCTTGAAATTTAGGGAAAACATTTCAAAATTACAACTATTATTTCAATGTAATGTCATTATTTTATAATATTACATTTTTTATTGTGTTACATAGGGAGAGGGCCCTAGCCCATTGCGGCATCACCAGCCCACACTGGTCGTGGAACCATCTAAGGATGGAAGTTTTAAGCTCTTGGATAGCCCATGTATTAAACCACATTATCGTGGTGCCCTATCACCAAGGCATCCAAACTGATGGTAGTAAGCCACCTTAACACAGGGATGATATTTGAACCTTGGACCTCCCAATTACTAGGAGACCCAAGAACCGATACACCACTACCTTTTGGATATTTTATAATATTACATATATTGTTATAAATCCTGACATTTATTTTTTGTTTTATATCTTATGTGGTTATTTAATAGGCTTCTTAGCCAAATTCAAAAAAATCCTGAAATGGATAAAAATGTTATGGTAGCAGTATGCAATACACATGGTATTCATCCTCCCTCCACACTCCCACATTCCTCTATATCACCTCCCTCTATTCATCCAAGTGTCTGTGTTATTGATCCCTCTGACAATCCACATATCACACCTCTCTCTACCTAACGACATTGATGTGAGAGTGTTATCCATCATCCTAAACATGTACTAGTGTAGAACCCCTACATATTTGTTCCACGAGATGTCATGAATGATGATTTTCCTGACCCTTCTTGACCTACTTCCCCACACTCTGATGCAGGACCAAATCTTTTACCTCGTGGTTTACTAAAAGAGAGCTATAAGAGCTCTTGTTTTGTTAATAAGAATAAGACTATATTCCTAGATAATTTTGGAGATGTCTACCTCAACATGAATGTAAGGTATATAAATATGTTTCAAATGAAAAGCATATTTAAATGCAAATTAATTATTAAATTTCTCTTCTAATTGTGAGTTATTAATTTATCTTCTATTATGGTTTATAATTATTATTAGTGAATGATTAAAAAAATGTTATGATGTAGACACTACAAAATAACCATTAATAGGCTAGCCAAGAAGACTTCTGAAGATTATTTTGATGTCTTTTATGTAGATTTCCTTAAATAATGTAAAAGTTGGGTGTTGAAGGAAATTCAGGAAATTTATGGTCCGTTTTTGGATGCTGGTAATTTTATTTCTTGAATAATAATTAATTTTAATGATTTTATATATTTGATTACATTATGTTTTATTTTCCAGATTATTTTTTATAATATAGACATGGTTCATAGCTATATCATAGAAAGATTGCAGCGAGAGAGAGATAATTTGAAAAGAAATTTGAAGATGCATTACAACCATGATAATTGGAAAACGACTAGAAGGTAAATTTTGATGTCTAAGTCAAATTTACTTTATTTTTTTTAAATGTTGTTTATTTCATAATTAGTTTTTTTTAATTTTTTAAATGTTTTGTTAACCAAGTTGTTACTACTTGATTATTTACAAGCCTAATATGTACAAACCTGATCCATGGCATTGGTTGGTCGACTATTGGGCTGGTTGCGATTCAGTACAACCGAGTCAACAACTACTAGTTACAAATGCCCAATTGGAACAAGGAAAAAAAGTCACAAATCCCACTTGTCTTATGGGATTTTCTGGAGCATCAGCTCAATTTGTAAGTATCCTAGTTTAAATTATCTTCTAATAATAAGTGATCAAGTTTTGTTTTTAATTACAATGCAAATTAATGTTATATTTGTATTTTCCAACAAGAGGAGAACTATGGGAAGTTGTAGACACAAAATTATGCACTTAGTACCATTACATCATGCCTCTAGTATGTCATTATATGCATGATTCCTAAGTAAGAAAACTAAACATTGACAACACTTGTTTTTATTTTTCATTTGGCATTGTTTTATCTTTCCATGCTTTCATGTCCTCTACTTTTTTGGAATTATCCCTTTGCTTGTTGTAACATCACACAATGTGTTAGCCAACTTATTACTTTCTTGTTATATGTTCAAATCTCTCTCAAAAACTAGTTCGCCTAGTAAGAGACAGGAGCACCCAAGCACTACTTGTTCCCTTTTGGCACTTCTATCCCTTTGTCCTTGATTTCTTATGTTTAAAATGCCACATCAATTGTTATCATTTCTTAGACTTATTTTTATCATTTTGAGTTTGATTTTTAGGTTGTTAATGATGAAATTCAAGAAAATTAATCATATATATACATGACCTACTAACTATTATTAGGAGAAGCAAGGGAAACTAGGAAAATAGGATAATTTTAGGTTATTACTTTCTATCTATTACTTAGGCAAAAGAGACAACACTTAAGGAATACTATTTTAGATGCATCATTCAATGCATAGGAAGAGAATATTTTTTAATTCCATCACACACATTCATCTTGGGGGGAAATTATTTGTAGGCCCACTATCTTGGTGCGACTAGAACAAGGGAAACATTAGCTTCAAGGGACATGATTTTATCTCTCTCTCTCTCTCATCTCTCTCATCTCTCTCTAAAATCTCTCTCACACACACTCGGTGACACACATCACATTAGGGTGACACACTGAGGTCAGTTCAACACACACACACACACACACATTGAGTCCATTAAATATAGTGTATTGAGTCTTGGTGACAATGTACATTAGGGTTTGTTTCCGCAGATACATGTCTAACTCAGGAGAACCCTATGTATGATTTTATTCCATCATAGAATGAAGTATCAGATGATCCCTAATGCATTTTTTTTGTATATTTACCTATATCTATAACTCTCTCCTCATGGTGGTTACTACATAATACAATACTTGAGGTGTTAGGAGACACTCACATTCCCATATCACATACTGTCACCATAATAATGGATTTCAAATTTGTTTTGTAGAACACTCTACGGTATAATTCTAATGATTCATATGAAATATTGAATCTAATCCTACATCCATTTTTATGCAACTTTCCCGCCTCAAGTAATAACATTGCCTGTGTTTATTTGATAATGATACAACTGATATTATTATCTCAGTCACTCCCATCCTCTAAAATTATTATGCACTTATTTTACATCATGTTATGGATATCCCCATCTTGTTTCATCCATGGGTGAAAATCAATTCCCCTCTGATTCACATTTATGTATATGGTTTCTTCTATAGTCACTAATGGCTGAAGTACATATAGCTGATAATGCTATCTGGATCCCTTCCCAAATCTGCTTCCTATTTGTAGAGGTTATAGCTAATTCTTCTTCTTCCATTCCCTCTCGTGTGTATTCCCAAGCAACCATCCAAGTTGATTATATACCAATTTTTACTCAACATCTACCTTGCTTCACAACCACTTCTATGGACCCCATTGTCAATGTTGTAAGCACTCGTCAAAATAAGAAACTCTTGGGAATTCTTTCCTCTCTTCCCCTCCTATTAATGCACCACCCCCTTGACCTGCCGATTCAACTAAAGACTATGATATCATTGAGCAATTAAAGAATACCCCAACTAAGAAATATTTCTTTGTTATTTTTTCATACCATAAATATAGAGGGGGGAGAGTGCCAACTAAACTATATATAGCCCATCGCTCATCCTGACTATGACTATTGACTATAGATAATCACCCCAAACCCTAACCCCTTTATATAGTTAGATGGCCCCATCCATCAAATATGGGGGTGCCTATACTATCTATATAGGGGTGCCCAAATATAGAGTTTGGTGACCTATATAGATAGGGCAGCCCCTCTATATCCCATATAGAGAGAGAGCCATAATTAAATCTATTTGTAATCCCTCGCCGCTACAGAGAGATCTATCTAGAGGGGTTGCCCCGATGAAGGAGGGTGAGGAGGGAGAGTAGGTCATCGCCATATCTAGATTTTGTAGAGGGGGCCTATCTATGGGATCTAGGTGTAAGGTCCCTAATTATTGTCCTACACTATAAATAACATTACAATCCACTCAAATAAAAAGTGATGACCCTCTATATTTTTTTCCAATGTCATGGAATCTTTAAAGAAAATAAATGATTCTATTACGTTTACTGATGAAGATATTCCACATATGTATGTTACTAATTTTCCTCCTTTTCTTATCATGACCCAAGTTCAAGGTTTTCAAATTAATCATGTGCTTATTGATAATGGTTTTGCATTGAATATCTATCATTTATCATAACTAGCCCAGTTAGGCATCCCTCATAGTGTAATTGAATAATCTACTCTTTTCATCTACAATTATGACATTATTACTCATGCATGCATTAGTATTGTCAAATTAGAATTACAAGTGCGGCCTCGAAAAATCAACAAGAACTTAATGTTAAGGATTCAGAGTAGTCACAAAACAATCTACTCCTTTATCGATCTTGGCTCCAAGATTATGCACAATACATCACTTTATTGTCTATCATTGTGGAGAGTAAATATTCAACATGGCTATAGAGCATCATTGTTACATGTTGATGCTAGAAGCATCCAAAACATTCTTATCAGATGAAGAAGATGTTAAGGCATCTACCAAAAATGTCCAACCCATCTTTACAAATGAGCCCTCGCATTGTACAATTATACATAGAGATACGTGACGAGAAGCCTAGAGAATGTGGGAATCCTGATATGCACTTCCTCTCATTGATTCACTCAAAATGAAATTACTGATGTAAAAGATCTCATGTGACACCTACCAAATCCCCTCATACACCTTCGTACATCTATGCTTAATCTCCTAGAAGAAATTAGTCCTCATGCTCCAATAATGGTGGTAATGTTGGCTAGAACTGATGCATTGGATTATATAAGATTCTTTTCCATTTTTCACCACCTTTACCTCACCAAAATTGAAAATGTTTATTTTTTTCTACTTAGATGGAATTCTAATAAATTCTCTATAAAGTTCAATATTTTTTACATTGCTATGTAGCTCCCAGTCAAAAGTTATGGCAAATCTCATACGTACATAGCCTAGTTCTGCGAGAAACCTAGGTGTCATTACTGCTACCTTTCGTCTTATGCGTACCTCTTGAGGGTGAATTACTTTTATCTATAGTTTCTCATCAAAGCTTTCAAAATTATGGTACTTCTTTTCTTTTAGAAGTAAAGTAATTTCGGATCACCACATATACCATTTCACTTTTCTTTATTGATTCCCTTGCCCTCTGTGGAGTTAACAAAGAGTACTTAGAAACTTGATCCTGGGGAGATGAGCCAACTTGTCCTAGAAAACATATGCACATATGAGGATCATAAATCACTTAGGCATTACCCATCCTAGTATCAAACTTGCCTTGTAGCTCAACCCTACATGATGCATATCATTTTCATTACCTTTATGCTTATTCATGTGTATGGTACAAGGCTCATTACTTACAGACCTAGGTTCAATTTTCACACACTGATCCCTAACCCACTCAACTCCCACTTGGGTAGTCTTTCCTCCATATTACATCGGTGGTTTCATTTTTATTTTTCTTGCATAATACAATTCCCACCTTAGGTCTTAGTCACCTCAAATCCCACTACTTTAGGAGTACTGTTATTCATAATGTTTTTTGTTCCCTGATCTACACTCCTAACTCTTCACAATGGAATGCTCGGTGAGCAACCTAAGTATACCTTTTCACCCGCCATGAATACCACTATCCCACTTTGCATGTATGTCTTCCAGCTTACGGGATTCTTGTGTTGGATGGATCAACCTATTTCTTCAGAGAAATTACCCCCATCCAAACCAACTCACAACTTCTTCCATATACCCCCACTCAATGACTTGCCAACATGTGTTGTTCATGAAATCACTTCTCCTTACGTATGGCATTCACACTTGGGGGGAAATTACTTGCAAATTCCCCCTTGTTCTCCTGATGAAACATTCTTGTTCTACCTTTGGTACATGACTGGTAAGGGATGTCTGCAACTGAGCATCCACCTATCCACTCTTTCACACACTACACTGGGGGACAAGCTTATCTCCTTTTCTCATTCCCAATTCATCCCTACACTTTCACGTATCTCTTGTTGAGCTAAGTCCCAAACCTTGTGAGATGCATCTTCATCCTTATACAAAATTGTTCATCTTAGATATTCAGTGGATTTTAGGTCCTTCATCTCCCTCTAAGTATTATTCCTCAGTGCAGTTTATTGGACTAACACCTCACTTTGATTCATGACCATACCTCCCTCCTGCAACACAGTCCCACTGAATGCAAGTTCACCAAGGTTACTTCGAGATGAAGCCACCCTCTTTCTTCCTTGACTCCATGTGGGGCCCCACATGTAGCTAAATGGCCATTTTTCCCATTCTCTTTCTTTATTTTTTCCCATTTTAGGCTACATGTGGGGCCTGTCAGAGTCTGTTTCATACCTTTCCAACTAAGCTCTAACCGTGTTAAAAACCTAGAAGAGGAAAAAAAACTTTCATGTATATTTTTACCCCCATACATTCTCCCATACTATCAATTATTATATCATGCTAACCTGATCTTCAAGTGGGACATTTTTCTTACTATTCCTCAAATTACACCCTTAGGTGGCATAACTGAATTGCTTGCATTTTACTCTATGGCTACTGTCATGATTGTCCATTGTCACCCAAGGGGGTGCCCTAAAATGGATAACATTGTTTGCTAACGTATGGTCTAATGAAGGTGCTTAGAGTGTCCTGTGACATCCTGAGTGGTCTTTCATGTTTACTACCAGCTACTACATGGTTATCATCTTGTGTTTTTATCGTGTCTTGACTATGATTGTGACTTACATTATGTCAATATCTTGTAGGTTACTAGCACTATTCTTGATTAGCTTGTCTTATTTGTATTTCCTTTATGGAATTTAGTGTCATGCCTATGAAACATTGAGAGGTTTCCCATGTATTACTACCTGGTTATTATGTTTTTCTCTTGATGTACTATTGCATATTTGACTAGTTTTTATTATATCATGTCATGTTTGTTATATATAATTAACACTTTTTGCTAGTTCTTCTTCATCATTGTTCTATGCATGTGCCATGGTTGCTACCATGAGCATATACCCTATTCCCCATGTAGGATTTATTCTCCATTATGTTCACATAAGGTTCAGATTCCCTTATTTAGGTATGTGCTCGCATTGATTCATATCAAGCATCCCAGACGAGTGGGGGAAAGCATCAAGTGATTATTTCACCCTCTCAATCATTTTAGAATCCATGACACAAAATTGGTACATAGACAATTTTGGCCAAACAAGAGCTATCAAAATGGTTCATAATCAAACTTGGGCCAAAAAATATCATAAGGAATAGAATCACCCATATCAGATAGGAATAGACGGTGCATTAGTGTCCCACCTATGTGGAATTTTTTGTACTAGGTTAAAAAATAGGTAATTTACAGATTACAATAGGTTCTCAACGATAGGTTTTCTTCATAATCCAACAATAGATAATCAAATAAAATTTGTCATCCAGTACACAAAAACATAATCAGTAGCATGTTTCACACTTTGAGCATGGTAATTAATTACTCTTCTTTCTTAGCTTAGCATCTTCTCTACATAGTATTCAAATAAGGAGTGGAACCTAGGGCATACAAAAGGGATATCAAGTATGTCATTGAACAATGTGTCATATGCTGGCATAGTTATCTATTGGGTTCGTGACCATCTCCAGTGGCACATTAGCTGTGGGGAAACGTCAATAGGTGGAGAGGAAAATCTAGTATCTCTCATCTGAACACTCTTCCTCTAGTGACATCAAGACACCTAAAATCCATCAGTATATTCACATCAATTCAAGAATTGATCACTCTCAACTCTTCCAATCATCTCTAAGGAAGACAAACACACTTATTTTATCCTTTCTCTCTGCATGATATTCAAGTGTACATTTTATTCCTTTATTCACCTTGTTTTTCATAGACATATTTCTATTCTATATTTTTCTGAGTTAAAGTTTAATTTCATATATCATGAGCATTGACTACAGTTTTATTATTTTGTGGGTCCATCCTTATCCCAACAAAAGGCAACAAAAATGGAACATAGTGAGCGATCTCAAGAAAAAAATACACAAGAAAAGTCATATATTTAGTTGCAAATTCATAGGTATCATTTCCACTATGCACACACATGTCACCCATAGGATTCTTATCCCTTCTAATAGACTTTGTGATACACATCCTACAACTTCCATTTAGCACACTATTAATTACAACCTCCTTTAGCTCTTCACAAGGTATGTTCTTCCTAACTACTTTATGTTATTGAATATTCATTCACCAACATAAAGTAGGGGAAAATGTAGGCACTAAATTATGTACACTTAGTACTATTTCATTACATGCCTCTAGAATGTCATTACATGCACGATTACTAAGTAACAGAGAACTAGACATTCACAAACACTTGTTTTGCTTTACATTTGACATTGCTTTATTTTTCCATGCTTTTATTCATCTACTTTCCATGGAATTATCCCTATTACTTTTAGACATCACAAAATGTGTCATCTAGACTCATTACTTCCTATTTTATCTATCAAATATCTCTAGAACACTAGTGCTTAGTTAGGGACAAGAGAACACCCTAGGAACTACTATCCCCTTTGGGTGCTTCTATCCCTTTTCCTTGTTTTGTTATGTTTAAAATCCCACATAAATTTTTTATCTTTTATCTAAAACTTCTATTTATCATTTTGGGTTGGATATTTTAGGGTTGTTAATGATAAAATTGAAGTCAAAGGAATCATATATATACATGACCTACTAACTATTTTAAGGATCAACAAGGGAAACTAAGTAAATAGAAACAATTTGGGATATTACTTTCCATGTACTAATTGGGAAAAAACAACACTTAAGGAATGCATTTGGGTTGCATTATTCACTACATAGGAAGGGAAAATTATGAATTCCATTACACACATTTATCTTTGGTGTAAATTAGTTGTAGATCATTATATTTTTGCAAATAGCACAAGGGCAACCTAGCTTCAATGGACATGATTCTATCATACACACACCATAACTACATTGAGTTTGAAATATAATGCAAAGCTCAGTGACAATCTCATTGGGGTGATTGTCGAGGTCATTTTGACTCAAACACATGCATCTTTTATTCCATCTAATGTGTTATTGATTCTCATGTAATTAGTTAAGGTTTATTTTACAAGTACAAGTGCACCAGGAAAACCCTACAACAAAGTCAAAGTGACAGAGAAAAGTAAATGAAAGCTTATCAAACCCTGAAAGACCCAGATCTGGACTCACTGCTAGGACACTAACGTCCAGTACAAAGACTAATGCCTGGGGTGATACTATCCCCTTTTGGGTGCTAATATCTTGTACACTTGCATATCATTGTCTTTTAGATGAAGCACATACAACTCAAATCCAACCTATTCCATCATTATTACAGCCAATATCTGGTACAAATAGTGAATTATCAACTAAATTCACTCTCATCCTCTCATTACTTGCACTTGTTTTTCATTGTATATGTATCTTATATATTTATGATATTATTTGATTGATATCAGTTCTCTAATTAAAATTTCATTTTGTTAAATCATAAGCCTATCAAGTCTTGAGATAAGGATCTCATATGTACTTACGAATATGTTTTTTGTAGAATGAAATTACCACCAATATAGTCCAACTATTGGATGTATGTTATATAAATATGTTGTAAAGTAGATTTTAAAATTATTTATCTATTTTATCAATTATTTTGAGATTATTAATAGTGGTTTATTTTTCTTTGATAGAGGGGACCCACAATATCACTCTTAATAGCAAGTGGCAAATTGTATCAAGCAATTATTAAGAGCCATGTCACTATTGGGGTTCATTCATCGGCTGCTTCAGACAATGAAGCTAAAGGGGATTTAGACATTGGATAGGATTGTCAAGGTTTTGATGATAGTAATGTTGATGGTGATGTTACTCAAAAGCATGAAAAAGATGTGAAATAAGGGGAAATGAATATGAGGACCTTGATGTCTATGATGGACATTGAATATTGTGAGTTTATATTGTGTAGGTTGTCTCTAATATTGTTTAGGATCGATCATGACTCTATAACAAGTTTTGTATTATAATATTATTGTGAGTTTTGACTAATTATTGAGTGCTTTGATTACAATGTTTAATTTATTATTGTTTCCTTAAATTTTTTCCATTTGTATTCATTTTAAAAATATTTTTAATTATGCTATGATTTAATTTTCTACTTTAACATGATTTTCATTTTTATGTATATAGTTAAAATTGACACTAACATGAATTTTTTATAATTAAAGTTATACATTATATGAATTAAATTAATTTGAATTAAATCTATAATTACATAGTCACTACTGAAATAAATAAGGTACAAATGATAAAGTATATAATGACATAAGCAAACTAACATATAATGTATAAAATCCTAATCAAGGAAGAGAGATAGGGGACTTAGCTGATTTACACGCAATCTAGAAGTAATTTAGGCAGGGAGAAGTGATGAATAAGATGTAAAAAATGTCATCATTAATCTATATAAATTTTGTAACTCACGAATAATGACGGACGGGGACGCCCACGGAAGGACGGGTGTGCATGGGTGTTGGTGACTAGATCTAGGTGCTTGTGACTATGCATAAGATTTGTACTTAGTTTTTGTTGTGTCGCAGGGGTCTCACAATTACTCTTTGTTGATTTCCTATTGTTCACACTATAATTTATGAAGGTGCCTATAACCTACAAAAGAGAAGTTCACTTGCACAAACCCACAAACCTGCATCAAACCTAAAAAAAATGTAGAATGGGGAGTTGGACTAACCCCGACGATCACCCCAAGAGTGAACTTATGATCGAGCATTACACTACATTTCATAATCCATGTAGTTTTGGTGTGTGTGTGTGTGTGTGTGTGTGTAGAAATTGTGTCCTAGGATGCCCTTGTGCAAGTTGCACTAAATAACGGGTTAGACTTGTTCTAAAATGCAAATGTGTGGATGGAATAGAATAAACTTCCCCTTCTTATGTTATGTATGTAAACTATGCAATCCCTTGTCCCTTGAATGGATGTTAGGTGGATGCCTTGGAGTGTTTTAGATGCCTTTTGAATGCAATCTTAGGTGGTAATATTAATGCTTAGTGTTTGGTCCCTTATTTTGAACACATAACTATGTATTTATATGATTCCCTTATTTGAATTTCAGAATTGAAAACTGGTAGGCCAAACCATAAGTGAAAAAATATGCACTAAAGATAAAAGAGACCCAAAAAGAGTGAATAAGATAGAAAAGGGTCAAGGGCACCAAAAGGGGACAAGGGTACCTGGGCACTACTATCTTGGCTGGGCACTAGTGTCCGAAGTCAAGAAAGATAAATAAGTGAAATTACAAATGCCCTGTAGGGTGTTTAAGACCAAGTAGAAAGAAAGATACAAAGAAAAGAGGCCAAAGATAGTTTTCTACCACTATTTTTCCTGTTTAGGAATCATGTAAATGCTAGCATGCATTTAGAACCTAGATGTAATGAAATTACTAGTATAATTCAGATTATGAGCAGCAATATAACACCAAATAACACAATATTTCAGAATAATAATCTCAATATGTAATTGTAATATCTTTGTCACTTTGAGGGGGCAACCTCGAAACCATATAATAAGACTCAAATGCTCAAATGATCATGAACTACTACCTACAATCCTCTATATATATTATTCATATGTTATGGCCATCACATAGGCCGACCTATTAAGCATGAGAAAGTATAAATGATATAATAAAATGATATGGTAAGCCACAAGTCGGCTACTCATATCCTAATACAAGTAATAGGTTAAGGGCGTAGCATGCCCTTCCCCTTCAAACCAACATTGTCCTCAACATTGAATAATCCTGGATGTTGTTGTAGAAAACCTTCATCCTCCTAGGTGGCATCTTCTATGCTCAGATTCTTCCACTTGATCAAATATTCCTTAATGTCTCTAGTTCTCAGCCTCTTAGTACATTTTTGCAAAATCTTCTCTAGCTCCAAAATGATTCTTCCTTCCTCGTCAAGTTCTGGTAACTCCGTCTGGGCTTAAAATTTTGTCCAATAACCTTCTTCAAGCATGAAACATGGAATACTAGGTGTATGTGTGAAGATGGAGGTAACTCTAGTTTATAAGAAAAACTGCCAATTTTCTGTAGAACCTGATAAGGGCCATAGTATTTAGGAGCAATTTTATTGTCCTTTTTCTGTTGCTTTAGAGACATCTATTTGTAAGGATGGAGACGTACAAAAACCCAGTCACCAATTTCAAAATGTCTTTCACTACGATGTTGATCTACTTGTTGTTTCATCATGTTTTGTGTTAATGCTAAATTCTCCTTCAAACTAGCCAAAACCTGTTGTTGATGTTGAATGTGCTCCTCAAAATTTCTGACCTTAGTTTGCACCCTCAAGGAGGAAGTGATAGAAGGTGGATGGATGGTAACTATATAATGCTAAAAATGGGGTCATTTGAGAAGAGGTATTAAAAGATGTGTTATACCACCATTCTGCAAGTGGTAGCCATTTAATCCATCTTTCCTGCTTATCTGATACAAAACAACGTAGATACCCCTCTAAGCATTTGTTGACCACTTCCATTTGCCCATCAGTTTGAGGATGATAAGATGAATTGTGAGCTAGCTGAGTACCCAAACATGAAAATAATTCCATCTAAAAATTACTTGTGAAAATAGGATCACAATCACTTACAATTATTTTTGGGGTTCCATGTAGCCTTTGAACTATCTCCAAAAAAATAGTTGCGACTGTACTAGCTTCAAATGGATGTGATAGGGCACAAAAATGGGCATATTTTGTGAGCCTATCCACAATAATGAAAATAACATTCTTACCCTCTGAACAAGGCAATCCGATGATGAAATCCATGGAGACCCCCTCCCATCTCTGGCTAGGAATCGGTAAGGGTTGCAACAGACCTGGTGTCTTAATTGTTTCCCCTTTGTTCTGTTGGCACGCTAAACACTCTGCTAAAAAATTTTGTACATCCCCCTTGAGTCCTTACAAAAATAATTCTCTTTTTATTCTATGATATGTCTTCAAAAACCCAGAGTGTCCTCCAATAGGCGAGGCATGTAGCTCTGAAAGAATCTTATGTTTCAACTCAGAATCTTTACTCAAGTATAATTTGTCCTTGTACCATAGGGCATTACCTTTCCACTCAAATTTGTTAGATGTCATAGATCCTTGCTTGATATTCTGTATTAGAGATTGTTTTTCCTTGTCTTGATCCCATTCCAATCTTGCTTCATCCACCCAATCAGCCGTCAACATGGACATTCCACATAGTAAGGCATCTGTGGATGTATCCCTTCTGGACAACGCATTAGCTACTACATTTTCTTTACCCTTTTTGTATATGATTTCAAAATCATAACCCAGCATTTTTGTTACCCACTTTTGTTTTTCCTCAGATGATAACCTTTGCTCCAAAAATTACTTGAGACTATCATGATCAGTCTTTACCTCGAAGTGTCTACCCATGAGATAGGGCCTTCATTGCTTGACCGCATGAAGAATATCCATCATTTCTTTCTCATAGACTGGTTTGAGCAGATCTCTTCCTTTGAATTGGTGACTCTCAAATGCAATTGGTCTTCCTTCTTGCATTAGAACTGCTCCCAATCCTGATCCTGAAGCGTCACATTCAACAATGAAGGTTTTTGAGAAGTTGGGAGTAGCCAAAACTGGGGTGCTGCACAAGGCTTCCTTCAGCTGCTCAAAGGATTTAGTGGCTAAGTTTGTCCAATGGAAGGCATCCTTCTTTAGCAATGCAGTGAGTGGGGTTGCTATTCTACCATATCCCCGCACAAATCTTCTGTAGTACCATGTTAGTCCTAGGAACCCACAAATATTTTTGAGAGTTTTGGGCCTTGGCCATTCCACTATAGCTTTGATCTTCTGAGGATCAACTTTGATGCCTTCATGGGATACAATGTGACCCAAGTACTCTACCTCTTGTACACCAAAAGAACATTTAGATGGATTTTCATAGAGAGTATGTTTCTCCAAAACTTACAACACTTTATTGACATGTTGTAAGTGTTCTTCCCATGTCTTACTGTAAATCAATATGTCATCAAAGAAAACTAATACAAATTTCCTTAAAAATGGCCTGAAAACAGTGTTCAGCAAGCTTTGAAAGGTTGAAGGTGCATTTGTAAGACCAAAATGCATTACCAAAAACTCATAATGGCCCTCATGAGTCCTAAAATCCATTTTATGAACATCTTCCTCTTTTATTCTAATTTGATGGTACCCCAAACGAAGATCTAATTTTGTGAAATAAATAACACCATGCAATTCATCAAGTAAATTATCGATTACTGGAATAGGAAACTTATCTTTGATGGTAGACTTGTTGAGTTATCAATAATTTGGACACATCCTCCATGTTTCATCCTTCTTACGTACCATGACCACTGGGGAAGAATAGGCACTCTGGCTAGGCTGGATGATACCTGCCTTCAACATTTCCTGAACCATTTTCTCGATCTCACTTTTTTAGGAATATGGGTATTTGTATGGTCTAATGTTAGGTGTTTGGCTCCCTATAATCAACTTAATGGCATGGTCATGATCCCTAACAGGTGGTAGTCCCTTTGGAATTGCATCAAAACAGATGAGTGAGCATCAACAATCTTCTGAAGATAGGGTGGCATTGAAGACTCTGTATTTTGTACTTCTATGGAAAATAACTTTGTTATAAATCCATCTACTCCTTTTCTAAGAACCTTCTGTATCTGATGAGAAAATAATTTGTGGAGACTTAGCTACCATCCCATTCAATTGTATTGTCCTTCTATCTAAATGAAATCGCATGAACAATTCTTGGAAATTCATCTCTATAGTACCTAAGGTTGTGAGCCATTGGACACCCAAAACAATATATGCCCCTCCCATAGAAATAGCAAACATAGGTGATTCTAACATGTAGTCTCCCATGGAAAGCTTGATACTATGGCACTTTCTTGTGCACTTGACTATCCCACCATCCGCAACCATAACTTGCATTTCTGGAGCTGGGTAAATAAAACAATTGAGGCGGGCAGCTAACTTACTATTTATGAAGTTATGAGTACTCCTCGAGTAAATCAACATTGTCACCTTCTATTTTATTGAGATAGCCAATAACCTTGAGTGTTTGAGGAGTACTAATACCTGACAATGCATGGCAAGAAATTGTAGGTTAGTGATCCTCTACTTCCTCTTCTACTGGTTCCTCAGCCTCTCCTATAATATCAGCCTCCTCATCATCCTCATTACCTCCATCAATATAGAACAACTTCTTCTCAACACATTTGTGTCCCGGTCCATCTTTGTTATCATAGTTAAAGCATAATCCTTTTGCTCTCTTTTCTTCCATTTGTTGAGGAGTCAATCTAATTGGCCTAGAAAATGAAGGGGAAGAGATACTACGGTCTTTGGTGTTAATGAAAGGTGACCTCCTACTACAAAGAAATTTTTCCTCTGCTCGACGTGCCATGCTATTAGAATCAGAAAGCTTGAGTGGATTAAACATACGTACGTCATGCTCGATGTGGTCCTTAAGACCCCCAAGAAATAGATCATTCAAATTCTCTTCTGGTATATTCTCCACCCTTAAGGATAGGTTTTGGAATTGATGCACATAATCTTTGACTGATCATGTTTGTCATAAATTTGCTAATTTTCTAAATTAGTTCTCTGAAACACTGGAACTATAGTGCAATTGCAACTCCTCAGTAAAAACTATCCAAGTGACACTGAGACCATTCTTCTGCCTCTGAGCACATAACCATCGATACCAAACGAATTGGTTTGGTTCAAGATACAGGGATGCCAATGTCACCTTTTGTCCTGATAGTGTTTGATGTATCTCAAAGAAGTTCTCCATTTGATTTATCCAATTCAGGGGATCTTTACCATCAAATTTGTGTATATCCACTTTCGGCATCATGTTTCATGGTAGTGAATAAGTTGGATTCTGATTGGGCTGGAAAAGTGATCCAACATGGTTATTTTGTCAATGATTTTGAACTGAAGATCCTCCTTGGTTGATATGGGATGGATTTGGGCCATATTGTTTACCCTTTACATGTTGCATGATATCATCCAACCGATGATTGATTTTGGCCGTCTCCTTTAGAGGCCATCTCAGATTGTACATTTCGAAGCTCATACTCAAGTTGACTCACCTTATGATCAACTGAAGTAAACCCTAGTGTTGAGGAATTTGTATTTACCCTTTTGAATCCATCTCTTCAATCACTATCTCATCTTTATCTGGGGTTTTACCCGGAGTAACCGGATTCGTTTTTACTCTTATAGAAGGCCCCACCATGATATCAAACCTTAGGGTTTAGGGTTTCAATAAAAATTAGGCTGAAAAGGAAAAAACACAGAGAATATACTAATACTATTTGTTTAGAGCTTTCCGAAAATGTAAAGAACTTGAAAAAATTCCACAATTTGCACCCTAGGGAGCGATTTTATGAAAAACCCTAAATTTGTAATAAATTGTGCAAAATAAATCAAAAAAGTATGAAATTTTCAGGGAACCTTACTTGAAATGTTTTGCAACTTTGGTAAAAATATCTCCCACTAATTCACTCTGGTTCAAAATATATTGTGGAAACAAAAAATTAGGGTTTTGCCCTAATTTTGGCCCAAATCGCAGCTCTGATACCACTTGTAATGAAATTACTAGTATAATTCAGATTATGAGCAGCAATATAACACCAAATAACATAATATTTTAGAATAATGATCTCAATATGCAATTGTAATAGCTTCGCCACTTCGAGGGGGAAACCTCTAAACCATATAATAAGACTCAAATGCTCAAATGATCATGAACTACTACCTACAATCCTCTATATATACTATTAATATGTTATGGCCATCACCCAGGCCAACCTATTAAGCATGAGAAAGTATAAATGATATAATAAAATGATATGGTAAGCCACAAGTCAGCTACTCATATCCTAATACAAGCAATAGGTTAAGGGGGTTAAGTTATATGATTCCCTTGTTTGAATTTCAGAATTGAAAACTGGTAGGCCAAACCATAAGTGAAAAAATATGCACTAAAGATAAAAGAGACCCAAAAAGAGTGATTAAGGTAGAAAAGGGTCAGAGGCACCAAAAGGGGACAAGGGTGCCTGGGCACTACTATCCTGGCTGGGAACTGGTGTCCGAAGTCAAGAAAGATAAATAAGTGAAATTACAAATGGCATGTAGGGTGTTTAAGACCAAGTAGAAAGAAAGATAAAAAGAAAAGAGGCCAAAGATAGTTTTCTACCACTAGTTTTCTTGTTTAAGAATCATGTAAATGCTACCATGCATTTAGAACCTAGAAATATACCCAAGTGCATGATTTTTTGTCTACATTTTCCCCCAATGTTGTTGAGTGAATACTTGATAACAGAAAGTAGATAAGATATGTGCACTTATGATCCTATAGAGTGTGTGATGAAATGAATTCCTAATGGACAAGTGAAGCATGAAATGATGTAAAATGAAGTTTGGAGACTAGGAAAGGAAAGTGATCCAATGAGTGAAGCATATGCATTGCATTGTACATGTTGTTTTGCTTGTACTTGTTGTTGTAGGTTGTTTCTTGTTGTGTATTAAGCACAACCCTACAAAAGAAGAGTGATAGAGTAGTCAAAGCCTTGCATATGACAAATCTAAGTAAAGTATGTAAAATTATGTAAAAGTAGTAGTAAAGGAAAGTTTACACCTAATGTAAAAGAGTGTAAGGGATAGAAAAGTGTCCTAAAATGCTATGAAGAGCAAGTATTTTGGGAAATATCACACCAATAGTAAGTTTTGGAGATAGAGTTATAATTTTATTCTCCTTTCATGACTCTACCCGATAAACACCATTACAGATGGTGCATCCTGATTTTTTCATATTGTCTCAATTGTTCCGAATTAGTTACGTGTTGTATCGATTAAAGGAGACAGAATGCATTTTATAAATATGTGGTTGTACCTATAATTGTAGAGTTGTTCTGAAGGCTTCTATGAACTATGTTGATCTGAGAAGATGACTATGCTTTCCCCTAAGACATTAGTGCCTAGGAGAGGTTGAGACTCAGGCGCTAGTGTCTAAGTTTGGGCATCGGTGTTTGTACTATGCTTGAGGTCCAAGTCTATTTCTAGACAATTTTGTGACTATATTTTGTGTTTTTCTATATTGTGCAGATCTGTATTATAGCTTTAAGCTGCATGAGTGATTTGTTCACCTAATGTATGTTGGTGTAGGTGGTATTTTTCTTCACTTATTTAGTGTTATTCCACCTCACCGGGTGAGTCATCTCACTTAGGTGGACATGGATCTAGGTGTCATCTTAGTTATGACATATTCTCTTACAGAATTTGTCATATGTCTAAGTGTGTCATAGGAGTTACATTCCCATTTGGGAAAGTAACTCCTCTTCTCCATTATGGAGGAATATTCTCTTACATGGGAGTTACACATTCACTCCCCTATTTGTACTCACCTCCTTTGATCTATGACAAGCCTAAGCCAAGCCAAGCAATTCCATTCTACTCCATTTTTTTGAATCTTGAGCTCTCATATGCATGCACATTACTTTACAAAGCTTGCTTGCTTTAATCTCGCAACTCCTACACTTTGCTGAAGTGTAACTACTTGATGCACGTGAATTCCTTCCAGGTCTTCATCCTTCACTCCTACAATGTATGCCCCCCTCATTTGGGGTGCAGACAATGACTGTAGGAGTGTGTGGCCCAAAAGAGAGGACATGATGTTGAGCTAAATTATATACCTACAAGGGGTAGGGCATGTGCATGGTAGAAACCAAGGCACATGCAAACAATGTGGCTAGTAACATGTGTTAGTAGAAAAAAATAGCAAGCATGTAATAGAAGACAATGTAACAAGCAAGTGTGTAAACAAAGTGGACCACGTAAAGTGGGTTTCATATATGGGGCATTTCTGACAATGTCACAATACATTAAGGGCCGAAGAGGCCAAAATCATACAATGATCAAAACAGACATAGGGTGAAGCCCAAAAACAATATCATACAATGACAAACAATGTCAAACAAAACGTATCGGATAACCATGGTGGCATATATTCTTGTAAGGAAAATATTACACATAAAGCACCCATCGACATGTTAAAAAGATAAATAGTGTGTCAAGTCATGTATATATCAATGGAAATTAATGTGCTAGTCAGAATAGGAAGTAGTATATTGTGAAATAATAACACATGTAATGTGTGAGAGTAGGAAAGGTAGATGCTCCCAGGATCCTCGATGGGACTGGAAAAGGATACAATGTCGAGCATCATTATAGTATGTGAAAATATGTAAAAGATCTACATTCACTCTAAAAGACCAAGTGAACGCACATGTGTGTATATAGAAAGATAATGACATATTGAGTATTTGACTAGCATAGTAAGCAAAGTGCATCATGTATGTAGTATAAGCAAACAAGAGTAAGTTCAACCAAGATATGTAAATGTAGTTTATGAGTGCAATGGTATAAGATGTGAAATGTGAAGATGATAGGAGTAGTGTTCCCCCCAACAGATGTATATGAAATGAGGTTCATTTATAAATGTTATAAATGCCCCCTCAGCAATCAAGAATGAACCATAGAACAAGAGTGCATCAATGGGAAATGGTCTGAGAAATGTGCTAGAAAGATAGATCATGAAGCATAGAGTGTGAAAAGTGAATGTGGGAGAGGTTCATTTCAAATGTAGACCCTCAACGGTTGAATATGAATTGTGAAACTAGAGTGCATCATAGGGTAATGCAAGGTGTGTATCAAGATGTGTAAGAGTAGTGATAAAGATGAAGTATGAAGCTCAAAGCGTGATAGTAGATATTGTAGACAACTGATGATGTTAAGAGGGAGGGAAGAAAGCGTGAAAGGATCAAGTAAAATCATCTAGAAGATCATCAATGTCAAGGTCATAACTAATAGGATCTAGATTAGACACTTGGTAAGCAATTGTGTTGGGTTGGTCATATAAAGATCCTGTGCGGTGTAAATTGTACATGCCCATAGCATATTATTCATCAATAAAACAAGATCAAGGACAATCATGTGCATACCAACAAGTTAGATTTTGACTATAGCCCTGAAATGAGTCATTACATACAGAAACACAACCAAAAGGCATAGGAAATGAGATGCCAATATGATTGGGATCTTGTGTGCCATAAATGTAATCAATCCAAGACTATCCAAGTGTGAGTGGAGAGGAATGATAAGTGCGTACAAGTAATACTGATAAATGGAAGACACAAAGGCCATAAGCTACAACAAAAAATATACATCCATGATATAGGTGGTGAGAGTGACGTTGAGGGAGGAGATCAGCAAGTAGGACTCCTAACCAATCTAACCCATCATGTGTGCAAATAGTCTCAAAGTAAGTAAGGTCGAATGGAATATGAGGCCAATAAGAGTTACGAATGAAGAGAGTGCATGTGAAGGGATCAGGGTGTGACACATAATGATTTTGGGGAGGTACAATAGATGGTGAGATGTCTAATATATGCATGGTCCCCTAGAAAGGTATCATGGCATTAGTGGAAGGAGGAGGATTTGTGAATTTGTGTTCACCAAATGATTTAATTTAATTTGAATTAAATATAATATTATAGAGTCATTACTGAAATAAATAAGGTATAAATGATAAAGTACATAAATGACACAAGTAAACTAAAACATAAAGTATAACACCCTAAGAAAGGAAGAGAGATAGGGGACTGAGATGATTTATGCACAATCCAAAAGTGATATGGGAAGGGAGAAGTGATGAACAAGATGAAAACAACGTCGTAATTAATCTTTATAAATTATGTAACTCATGAACAATGACGGGTGGGGGCACCCATGGTAGGACAGGGGCGCCTAGGCGCTAGTGATGGGATTTGGGAGCCTGTGACTATGCAAAAACTCTACACTAAGTTTATGTTGTGTTGCAAGGGTGTCCCAATTACTCTCTTTTGATCACCTATTTTTAGCACTATAATCACCAAAGGTACCTGTAACCTGTAAAAGACAATTTCACCTGCACAAGCCCACAAAACCACATCAAACCTAAAAAGGAAAATGTAGAATGGGGAGTCGGACTGACCCCGATGTCACCCTGAGAGTGAACTTGTGACCAAGCGTTGCACTACATTTCAGACTCTATGTAATTCTAGTGTGTGTGTGTGTAGAAATTATGCCCTAGGATGCCCTTATGCAAGTTGCACTAAATAACAAGCTATATTTTCTCTAAAATGCAAATGTGTGGATGGAATATAGTAATCTTCCCCTTCCTATGTTGTGTATGTAGAGTATGCAGTCCCTTGTCCCTTGAATGGATGTTAGATAGATGCTTTGGAGTGCTTTAGGTGCCTTTTGAATGCAAGCTTAGCTGGTAATAGTAATGTTTAGTGTTTGGTCCTTTATTTTGAGCACATAACTATGTATTTATATGATTCCCTTGTTTGAATTTCGTTATTGGCAACCGAAGGCTGACCCATAAGTGAAAAATATGCCCAAAAGATAAAAGAGAACCAAAAAGAGTGAGTAAGGTAGAAAAGGGTTAGGGGTGCCCAAAGGGGACAGGGGCACCTAGGCGTTACTGTCCTGGCTAGGAGCTGGTGTCCGAAGTCATGAAAGATAAATAAGTGAAATTTTGACTGGGTTGTAGGGTGTGTAAGACTAAGTAGAAAGCAAGAGACAAAGAAAAGAGGCCAAATATAGTTTTCAACCACTAGTTTTCTTGCTTATGAATCATGTAAATGCTTTCACACTTTTAGGACCTAGAAATGAACCCAACTATGTGATTTTGTGTCTACAATATAATAATACAATTAAATAAATGAAGTTCAAAAATATGTATATTTTAATATCATTATAATGACTAAAGTCACATAATAAGTTGGATCTAAGTTGCAATTGAATGCTTAATTAAGTCAAAAGCGAAGCTATACTTTAGTTGCAATTGAAGTCATACTATGGTTGTAAATAATGACGAAATTAAGTCACAATTGTAGACCCAAAAAATCATAGCTAGTATCACCATTCATTTTAGACGTAGTTTCACAATTTAAGTTGGATGTAGTGTCACAATTTAAGTCATAGTTAGTGTCACAATTTAAGTCAAGATTATAGTCATAATTAAAGCAAAATTTTAAGTCGCATGCAATGTCATACATAAGGTTGATGTAAATATGAATCTACAGATCCTTATTAAGTACCACATTAAGTTATAAGTCATAGATGAAGTTGCATTTTAAGTCATCCTTACATCTCAATTAAATGAATCCTAGTATCCTGATGAAGACACAATAAAAGATGCATTTTACAACACCCTAACATCCTAGTTTAATTCATCCTAACATAAATTTAGGGTGATGTTAGGGTGATTTAAATAGGGACATTATGGTGTCTTTAGTGTGGCTTTATAATTTATGTTATTTAAAGTCATAGTTTAAGTCATCATTAAGTCATTTTCGCAACTTTAGAGCACCTAGTTGTAATTTGAAAAAATCATATTTAGCGACTTATAAGTGACTTAATAATGACTTAAACTGTGAATTATTTGAGTCAAAATGTTGTAGTGTAGAGAATAGTAAAACTATATTAATATGTGGCAATCCTTTAAATAATAATAATGTTGAAAACATTAAACCTTAATGATTGGAATAATTTTGAAGTATGAAAATTATTGTTGTGTAATGCATGTCTAATATGAAAAAATGTGTAATTCAATGAATTCCCTAATAATTTAATGATTTCATCAAAAATGTGTATAATTTATCAATAAATTTATCTATAGAATGTCTATTGTACTTTTTATTTTATTCTTGATGAATGGCTTCTCTAATGCATGCGTATTTATAGATGAATTGAAATCAAATTAGGGCCATATTGGTGGTCAAATCCGCATCCAATGGTTTCAATTTTGAAAAAGATAAAATGTGGATTATATGTGAAAGACCCTGAAAAGACCACATCAATGGGACCATAAGTTTCCTAATGCTCTAGACAAATCTAGGGGCATTACGACACTCTAGCCTCTTTATTTTGTATAGTCCTCCTCAAGTGGTACTCAAGGGGGTGTTGGTGAAATATTTTATATACACTAACATGAAGTTGGCTTAGGTTAATTTAACTATATTCAATTATAATGCAATTATATGGATAAGCACATGGGTGTGCACACTTATTCTCTTAATAGAGAAGAGTATCAACTAAGTAATTAACTTGTTGACTTTGACTTTTTTTTTTAAAGATGCTTGAAAGTCCATTTTTAAGAAGATTTTTTCTCCAAGTAATTTAATCTTAAACCTCTTTACTTATCTATATAAGAAGCATGAGGGTATGGGTGAAAGAGACCAGCTGTGGAAGTGAGGTTCATTGAGACATTCATTGTTATATTGATACGAGGAGGGTCACTAACCCTCTCTCACATATGGGCTTTTAAAATTTTGGTAGTAATTATACCTGGACATATTTTTGTTTATACTGATGTAATGTTTCATAGGTATGTGCATGCATGTGGGTGTTTATCTCAAGGTTATTGCAACAATCCTGGAACCTATTCGGAATTCTCACTTGATAATGTTCATTAAAGGAGTGTCAAGTATTTAAAATATTTTTGTAATTAGTATGAATGAAAAAATAACGACAAATGTAATCTTAAGTTCACCATTTGGTGCTTGATAAGTCATATTGGTAACCCTAGTCTTAAAGTGAAACATATACTCACTAATAGTCTGGTTTGATCCTCGCTCGATTTAATATAATTTTTACAAATGTGACTTTCATACCAATATTGATTTGAAAATGAGGCAAGGAATCATCAATGTAGACACAAAATCTATGCACTTGGGTATATTTCTAGGTCATAAAGCATACTAATGTATACATGATTCCTAAACAAGAAAACTAGTGGTTGACAACTCCTTTTGGCCTTTTTGTTTTATCTCTTGCACTCTTTTTAGTCTCACACATCTTAAAGCCTTGCCAATACTTGAATGATTTATCTTTTATGGCCTCAAACACTAGCACCCCATTAGGACAGAAGCGCCCAGGTGCTCTTGACCCTCTCTATCGTTTTCTCACCCTTTTGGGTATCTTTTACTTTTTGGGCATCTTTTAGTACTTTGGGTTGACCTTCTAATTGTGAATTTTGAAATTCAAACAAGGTAATCATATATATACTTAGTTATTTCTCTCAAATAAGGGGTCGATCACAAGCATTATATATTATCACCAAAGCTTGGATCCAAAGGTAAAAAGAGCATAACAAAGCATCCATCGAGAACATTCATACAAGTTACAAGGGTTGTATCTCTCTGCGTACACAACATAGGAGGGGAAGTTCATTCTATTCCATCTCACACATTTGCATACTTGGAGCAATCTGGATCTAGCACGCTATCATAGTACAAATTTCACAAAGTCAACCTAGGGAATCATTACACACACATACACACATAACTACATGGAGTCTAAGATGTAGTGTAATGCTTAGTCGTAAGATCAATCCTTGGGTAACCGTCGGGGTTAGTTCGACTCCCCATTCCACATCTTATTTACTATGTTTGATGTGGTTTATGGGCATGTCTAGCTAATCATTTATTTTGTAGGTTACAGGTATGAATGGTGACATTAGATTGAAACCAGAGTGACAAAAGAGGATCAACAACGAATCTCTTCCAGCCCAAAGAAGAATAAAACATGAGCATTTGAGTGGACACTAGCGCCCAAAATAGTCACTAGCTCCCAAGTGCTCCTATCCACCTGTGGGCACTTCTATTATGTGTAGTTCAGAGTCTCAAAACGTTCATTGAGCCTTAGTGAAACTCTTCCCAATATGTTCTAGCAGATTCTCAGCCCAGATCACTTGAAAATAAGCTAAGTCACCTTCTCTCTCTATTGCTTAGGGTTTCATATATTTGCTTGCTTATTACTCATGTCTTGCTATAAATATTTACTTGTATATCATTAGTTATAGTAGTTACTCTAAAATTAGATTTAATTCTATTTATATTAAATTATTTAGTGAACCCATACCCTCATTCAAACCCCAACTCTTCGCCTTGTATACTAGCTCCTTCTTTATTGCATGCTTAGATACCCTAGGATCTTTCCATTCTCACCACCATGAGTTTCTCCCTCCCTACCTTCCTACAAGCCAATCCTAAATGTGAGAATAAAATGCAATACTTTTTATCTAACACTTACATTCATCCTAATACTTCTCCTAAATATGTGTATCGTAGATTCATTATAATATTATCTATTAAGGAGCCTACTACTTTTACATGTGTTGAACTTCCTTCTCAATATGTTTTAGATAATATCCCCCCTCTATATTCACATTTGTATGAATAAAATAGGGGTTATTTGAGCTTTATTTGATAATAGATGTGGACTTAATATTTGTAATTTATCAATTCTTCAGCAAATTGGCCTTTCTGAAACCTCCTTAACTCCTTCATTTGTTTCTATTCACAGTTTGACAATGTTCCTAAATGTTTCCTAGGTACTATCACACTTCCCATTACTATTTGGCCATACACTTTGCCTATCCCTTTCCATGTAATACCTAATCATCTTAATTATATTCTTCTTATAGGATGACCTTGGATTCATGCCATGCATGTGTTCCCTTCAACCCTTCATACACATCTTAAATTCCTATATAAAGGTGTCATCTACGAGGCCTTAGTCGATCCCTCCCCATTTTCCTTTTGCAACACTATTGAACATTCACGTGAAGCTCCCATTTCTACTACATCTCACCCTCATTTCACCAAGTATGGTCATGGCTATAAGTATATAATTTGTTGCAGCTTCACTGGCACCGGATTAGGCCAAGGTGGAAAAGGAGTCACATAACCAATCTCCATTCCGACACATTCTACCAAACTTGGCATTGAATATCACCCTCTTTCCACTCCTCTTCTTCCCACCACATCTTCTCTTGAGGTTTATACTACTTCACCTACTCCTTAACTCCCTCTATTATATCCTAAGCTTATTGATCTCATCTCCACTACTTGTACTAAATTGGATACATTCCTTACCGATGATTCTCTACTAGAATACATGGGGACTTATGATCATTTCCCCCTTACCACCACAAAAAGTGTTTTCCATCTGTTCTCAATGTTACTTCTTGCTTTGGCACATTTGAGCCTCCTAACACCAACACTGGTACTCTTGACACCATTCCTGCTTGTCCATACATAGGATACCACTCCACTCTCCTAAATGAGGAAACTATTTAGTACAACCTAGGCACCGATGAAAACCCCTTGTATGGTTTTTATTGGTTGCCTCTCTTACATCATCTAAACAAAATAATATCAAACAAGTGCTTCATGAATTTTCTGACATATTTGTATGGGTTTATAGTTATGTGTCTGGTATAGATATATTTTTTGTTATGCATAATATCATCCTCAATCTTGACGCAAAACCAATACAATAGAAAATTTGAAAATGCGTCTTAAGGTCGCTTTACTAGTCAAAGAATAAATACGACGACTTTTAGATGTCGACTTTATCCTCATTGTTGGCTACCCCGAATGGGTATATAATATAGTTCCTATTATGAAACCAGATGGAAAATTACATTGTTGCACATATTTCTATGACCTTAATAAGGATTACCCCAATGATAGCTTCCCATTACCACATATCGATGCCACCGTTAATTATACGGTAGGATATGACATTCTTTCATTCATGGATGGCTTTTTTGGTTACAATCAAATCAAAATCAACCCCAGTGATCAAGAAAAGACATCATTCACCACACCATGGAGTACCTTTTGCTATATTGTCATGCCCTTTGGCCTTAAGAGCATTGGGGCTACTTATCAACGTGCTATGACACATATTTTCCATGACTACATAAATAAAATAATTGAGGATTACGTCGATGATATGCTTGACAAATCCTGACATCATGCTACCCATGATTACAATCTCCACACACTTTTGAAACGGTTGCAACAATACAATGTATGCCTCAATCCAAAAAAGTGTGTTTTAAGCGTTATGAATGATAAACTCCTTAGTTACATTATATCTCAAAGTGGAATTGAGATTGATCCCAAAAAAAGTGTGCCATAGTTAACATGCCTCCTCCACACAATTTACATCAACTACACTCTTTACAGGGACAGATCCAAGCCACCCGTTGCTTCATTGTGTAATTAGCTGATAAAACTCAGCCCTTTACACACCTCATAAAAAAAGACACTGAGTTCATTTGGGATGATCACTATCACCATGATTTCTAGGCCATCAAAGAATATTTGCTCG
The DNA here is from genome assembly GCA_019776745.2 of Taxus chinensis. Taxonomy (NCBI): domain Eukaryota; kingdom Viridiplantae; phylum Streptophyta; class Pinopsida; order Cupressales; family Taxaceae; genus Taxus; species Taxus chinensis. Next base: position 147,142,153 of record CM034149.1, read on the forward strand.
ATCCACCTATTCTTATACCTCCCATGGTCGATTGACCCTTCCTATTGTATATATTTGCTACATTCCATGCCTTAGGAGCCCTTCTCACAAAACATGTTAATTCTCACTAAGAGTGGGTTGTCTATTACATCAGTCACAAATTACTTTCCTACGAGTGCAATTATATCTATATTGAAAAAATATGCCTTGGCCTCGGATTTGTTGCAGATAAGTTGCAACATTATCTTCTAAATAATGAGATTCATATAATTACCAAAGTGGATCCCTTACGATACCTCTTATCCCGCACACACCTCTCTGGAAACCTTTCTTGATGGGTCATGTTACTCACCAAATTTGATTTAAAATTCATCCCACATAAAGCTATTAAGGGCCAAGTCATCGTTGACCAACTAGTTGATTCCCCCCTTTTGATCTTTACCCCATTTGTGACACCTTCCGTGATGACTTCACTTCTTACACCATCGATACTGATACTTGGACTATGTATTTTGATGGATCTTGTTGTGTCTCGGATGTCAAGGTCGTGATTGTCTTCATCAACCCACATGGTGATCATCCCCCCTTTGCATACCACCTAGGAATCTACTGTACAAACAATTTTGCTAAGTATGATGCTCTCATTCTTGGCCTCACTGTCACTCATAAGCTCCTTATTTGAAATATATGTATCCATGACGACTCTTAACTTATTTTCAATTAAGTAAATGATGCATACCAGACCAAAGAAGAACGTCTCATCCCCTATAACAACCTTGTAAAATCCATCCTGGCTACATTCAATTCCTATCACTGTAATCCCTCACAAAGATAATCATCATGTTGACACCATAACTAGTGCCACATACCTTATCCCTCGAGATCTTATTAATGATCGGGCCACCTTTATCATTCATCTCGTACGATAGCCATCCACTGATAGTTTGAATTTGGAATCTTGCATTGTTACACACATCAATGATCATTTGGAATGGTTCACACCCATCTACAATTTCTTACATCGACAGGCCATTCCTGACGACCTTAGGCCCCATGAATCCCATCATCTGTGACAATAGGCCACACAATATGTCATTATTGAAGCCTCGTTATTCAAAAGATCGTTTGATGGCCATTTTTTTATGATGTTTAGGCATTTATGACATTTTTATGGATGTATTTCAATTCCATGATAGCTTGTGTGGTGGGAACTTTTCTAGAAAATATATGTCGCATAAACTCCTACGACAAGGTTATTATTGGCCCACTATGGAATAAAAATGCTTAGAATTGATTTAATAAAAAATAATTAAATGTAATCCGAGAGTAATTGATATGATAAAATACAGTAATATACAAATGTTAAACACTCAAGTAATACAAAACTATAAGTAAATAGGAGAGATAAATGACTTAGCTAAATCCTGCGTGACCTGGAACTAATCTGGGTAGTGTAAAGCATTGGAAAGGATGTAAACAGTTTCGCAATTGCTCCCTATAAATTCTCAAACTTGAGAATGATGTCGAATAAGGGTGCCTAGTGCTAGACAGGGGCTCCTAGGCACTGGTGACTATTCTTAGGCACTGGTGACTGCACAAAATCTCAGAATATGTTTTTTGTTATGTTGTTAGGGTATGTCAATCACATGATATTTGTTCTTTAATAGTCAAAAGTACCTGTAACCTACAAATCAAACCCTATCTACTTGCATATGCTCACAAACATGTCAAATCAGTATGAAATATGCAATATGTAAAGTCAAACTAACCTCGATGGTCACCCGATGAGAGAACTTATGACCGAGCATTGCACTACATTCCATACTCCATGTAGTTCTTTGTGTTTGTGTGTGAAATAATGTCCTTAGGCTTCCCTTGCGTCAATGATGCCAAGATAACAAGTTGTAGCTAGATAAAATGCAAAATTATGGTATGGAATTGAGTACTTCCCCTTCCTATGCACTATATGTAGCCCAAAAATTAAGTCCCTTTGATGATAGTGATAATGTGTAGATATGATTTCCCCTTAGAATTGTCAACCAGAATAATAGTGTGTATGTTGTGTATATATATAGATCTCTTGTTTCAATTTCAACATTAGTGACACAAAAGGTCGACTATGAGCTTATGATAAGGATAAAAAAACTAAAAAGGCTGACCACAAATAGGACAGGAGCACCCAGAATGGACACGAGCGCTAATGTCTAGAATGGGCGCTATTGTCCTAAGATAAATGATGATATATGTGAAAAGATAGAAAGACATGGATACCTATGACCTGACCAGAACTGGATACAAAAATGACAGATATGAGAGATCAAGATAATAGAAACAATCAAAACAAGTTGATGGACATGGGATTGTGTAGAAATGAGGTGTTATAACAATGTGCAAGGAATGAGAGGATATGACCATAGGTGTATTAGATGGAGGAAATGGATGGTTAGCTCACTTATGAGGAATGAGAGAGAGAGAGAGAGAGAGAGAGAGAATGCTCGTGATAACGAGATCAAAAAGTAATGACACCTTTGTCTTCTTATTTTTGTAAGCGATCATGGAGAGCATAATAATCATTATCGCAATGGTCATTGATGTGGTATAAATTATGAACAGGGTAGTCACGTTGGAACTGTAAGTGGTGAGGAGGATGATGCTGAGTAGAAGGTAAATAGATGAGTCACTTATCAAGTAAAGCTCACAGAACATCATGTGGTTTTACATTATGTAAGAATTAAAATGGTTCACGAGTGGGAGATGAAGAAGACTTAGGTGAATGCTGACGTGGTGGAGGGGAAGGAAGACACTTACGTGGAGGTGGAGATGCGGACCGTAGAGGAAACTTAATGGATGAAAGAGGAGAAGTAGTAGATGATGAAGTAATAGAAAAAGTAGAAGGGGTTGGTATAATATGTGCAACAATTAAATGTTGTTCTAAATCAATGAATTTGTAGCATAAGAGAGTAAAAGATTCACATGTATCATATAATAGTTTTTCTTTCAATGCAGGAATCAAGCCATGACAAAAGATTAAAAAAAAATTAAATCAATGGGCTGAAATAATAACCGACATGCAAGAATTGAAGCGTAAGATGTAATCTAAAATTGGTTCATCTGTTCCTTGATGCAAAGAAGGCAAGCACTCATATGTAACTTTAGGACAATTGTTAGAAATAAATTGTCTTAATAAAAACATTCTCCATATCATAATAAGTTCTAATGGATCCATAAGGCAAATGATTATACCATTGGAGAGAATGATCAACAAGGCTATGACAAAATGCTTTGAGTAACAACTAATCATTAGAATAATCAGATATGGTTGAATGATAATGCTTGAGATGTAAATAAGAATTGTCAGTGCCATCAAAACATGAAAAACTAGACATGATAAAGTCCTTTAGGAAAGCAGAATTGTGAATATTTTTAGGAATAGGATTTCCATGCAGAGAATTATCATCAATGGAAGCATAATAGGCTTTAATTTCAAGGGTGAGTGTATGAACTTGAGATTTCAAAGTGCCAACAACATGCATGAGGGATGAATTATTATGTGAATGAATGGTTGGTGAAGTGAGAGGCATATTGAGAGGTTGGATCTTGCCATTGTGAGTGATCATGGGAATATGAGAAGGTGGATTGGATGTGGAAGGGGGAGAAAGAGGTGGAATAGGAGGAGAAGAACATGGAGGCTTTAAGGGAATGCTATATGTAGACTCGGGAGACACAATAAGAGGTGTACCAGTGGTAGGAGTAGGATCATCATGAGCAACAACTTCTGAAGTAGAAGAAAGAGGATTAGTAAATTCACATTCAGTAGTTTTAAGATAAGTAACATCATCACTAATATGTTCATGATCAGAAGCATAATCGACATCACAATCAATCATATTTTCACAAGCAAATATTTCATCACGACTATCATCAACATACAAAGAAGTGGTAGGAGTAATAATATCATATTTATAATTGCATTCATTAGAAGCATTTTTAGAAGGAGGAAGAGTAGGAGATACAACTTTACATTCATCCTAACTACTAAGACAAGTGGCATCATGCACATTTACATTTTCAACATTAGAAGCAAAATTGTTGGTATCCATATTGCCACAAGTAAGAACATGATCAAGTAAATAATCTACAATAATATTATCATGTGCTATAAGAGGAGGGGAAGAAGGTGTAACAACATGGGTGACTATAGAAGATGAGGGGGAGCATGAAGCAAATATTTTATCAGGGGAGTCTATGTAAATGTTAGGAGTGTCATGGCTCGTAAGAAGAGTTTCTTAGAAAGCAAAAAGTTTTTGAAGAATAGAAGAATCACATTGAGGATTGCAATAGAGGTCACGAAATTAAGATTATGCAGCATTATTTTCAAAAAAGGGTTGTAGGCATGTATCAACCATATTATTCTTGGGATATGGGGACCTCCTTTTAGCCATAAAGGCTTTTAAGATCCTAGGGTAAGAAGTTCAAAGAATATCGGGTTCACCAAAATGATTTAAGAAAAACTAAACTAAATCTAATTGCAAAGTAACTGATATGATAAAATACAGTAAATATACAAATGTTAAACACTCAAGCAATGCAAAAATATAAGTAAATATTAGATATAAATGACTTAGTTGAATCTTGTGCGACCTATAACTGGTCTGGGTAGTGTAAAGTGTTGGACATGATGAAAACAACATCGCAACTACTCCCTATAAATTCTTGAACTTGAGAATAATGTTGGACAGGGGTGCCTGGGCATTGGTGACTACACAAAAGATCAAAATCTACTTTCTATTGTGTCATTAGGGTTTCACTACCACTTCTTGTCATTCACTTGATATTCTCTCTTTAATCACCAAGGGGTACCTATAACCTAGAAAAAAAAATCCTAACTACCTATATAAGCTCACAAACACATCAAATCGGAATGAAATATGCAATATGTAAATTCAGACCGACCCCGGTAGTCACCAGATGAGAGAACTTATGATCGAGTGTTGCACTACATTCTAAACTCTATGTAGCGCTTTGTGTTTGTGTGTGAAATAATTTCCTTAGGTTTCCCTTGCGCTAATGACATCAAGATAGTAGGTTGTGGCTAGATAATATGCAAATGTGTGGTATGGAATTGAGCACTTCCCTTCCTATGCAGTGTATGCAACCCAAAAATGTAGTCCCTTTGATGATATTGATAGTATGTGGATATGATTGCCCCTTAGAATTGCCAACCAGAATAATAGAGTGCATGTTGTGTATATATATGGATATCTTGTTTGAATTTCAACATTGGTGACACAAAAGGTTTATTATGAGCTCGGGATAATGATAAGAAAACTAAAAAGGCCAACCAAAAATGTCAAAATAAGTAAAAAGAATAAACAAGACATGAGCACCCATAATGGACATGGGCACTACGGCACTAGTGTCTAGAATGGGTGTTAGTGTCCTAAGATAAATGATTGACATATTTGAAAAGACAAACAAACAGGGATCCTTGTGACCTAACTAGATTTGGGTACAAAAATGAAAAATGTGGGAGAGATAGAATAGAAACAATCAAAACAATTGGATGGACAAGGGATTGTGTCAATGGTGAATAATTTTCTTACTTAATATACATGCACTATGGGGTTTTGACCTTGTTAGTAAGATCAATCTTGAATTGGTTGATGGCCATAAATACATTATTACTACTACTGAGTATTTCCCCAAATGGGTTGAAGTCACACCTTTGCAAGCCACTTCTAGTCCTGACACTTTCTGTTTCATTACCAATCACATTATCACACGCTTCGACATTCCCTCGGCCATCATCATTGATAATGGCTCTTCTTTCAAAAATAGAGATGTCAAAAGGCTTTGTGCAAAGTTCAAAATCAAGCAAACCTTTTCTACTCCTTATTATCCATAAGGCAATGGTCAAGCAGAAGCCACTAATAAAACCATTGCTATAATACTATGTAAAACTATTGATACCAACGGAAGTGACTAGAATAAGCAACTTCTATATGGTATTTGGGCTTACCACACCAACATCTGCACTCCGATCAATGTTATACCTTTTTTATTAGTTTACGACACCGAGGCTGTAATTCCATTAGAGATTGAAATACCCTCCTTACGTGTGTCACTCTAAAGCATTCTGAAGGATGATGAATATCTTGAACATTGATTCCATGAGCTTGAAATGTTTGACTCTCACCACGTCCAAGCCTTGGAACATCTCCTTGAATATCAAACCCACCTCCCATACACTTATAATAACAAATTATGCCCACGCAAATTTCATACTGGTGATCTTGTTTTGAAAGAATATCAAAAGAATACTAATGTTGAGGCTCAAGTAAAAGGGAAATCCAATCCTGATTGGATCTTTCTAGATGTCATTACTACCAAGTTTGGGGGTGGAGTCTATCGCCTTGTTACTCTCCTTAGAAAACCACTCAAGAAACCACTTAATGTGATGCACCTTAAGTGATATTATGCATAAACACTTGCATTACCCTATGATAGACTCTAGTGCTACGGTTGACACTTGACTGTTGAGGTTCCACTTCTTAAATGAATCTCACACCATATAATTTCGCTACATATACATCTTTTAAATCATTTACTCTCACTCTTATACAATACATTCATTACCCAATGAGACACTCTAGTTCCACGGTTCATACTTGACTGTTGAGGGAACAATTCTAAATGAACCTCATCTCACACACATCTGTTGGGGGAAAGGCTGCTCCTACCACCTTCACATCTTGTATATCACATCACACTATCACTTACACACAACATCTGCATCTATTGGTTGCATTTTATCTTTTTATCTTATACTATTTACATGATTACACTTCGTTTCCTATGATAATTGGATTCTTAGTATGTCATTATCATTTTCTATATACACATGTGCGTTCACTTGGTATCTTGAGGTGAATGCAATACCTTTACACATTCTTACACGATGCATGATGCTTAACATTGCTCTTTACCAATCTCGCTAAGGCTCCTGTGGGATCCTACCTTTGTTACTCTCATATTCTACATGTCATAGGTCCTATTGTTACATTAATTACTACTTATTATTATTCTCACTTACTTTTCATTGATCTATACACTCTTTAATGTACTTGTTAACTTTCTAACATGCTAATGGGTGCTTCATGTGTAATTTTTGCCTTGCAGGACTCTATACAACCATGGTTATCTATCGTATTTTACTTGCTAATGTTTGTGGGCTATGCCCTATTTCTTGCTTGACCATTGCTTGTTTATGGCCAGTTCAGACCTAATTGTCTTATGACATTATGAGCAAATTCCCATGTATGAAACCCACTTTTTACAGTCTATCTTGCCTTCCTAATTGTTTGTTACATTGTCTTCTACTACATGTTAGCTTTCATTACACTAGCACTTGTTTCTATTTTGTCTTGTTTGCACATGCCTTGGTTTCTACCATGCACATCCTATACCCCTTACAAGTGTCCACACTAAGATATGTACATTAGCTTCAGGTACTCTCCTTTGGGCTGCATTCTCCTATAGTCATCACATGCACCCCAAGTGAGGGGGGCATATATTAGGTGATTAGATCACCCCTACACCATCTTGGAGCTTCAGAACAACACAACACAATTCACAATTAGCACAATAACACAGTTACGTAGTGGTCCAAAATCAAACTTGGACCACACACACAAAGCGGACACAAGTGCCCAACACCAAACAGTAGTGGTGGGCCCTTGTGTCCCCCATGGGAACTAGTGTTATGGGGGTAAAAATAGTTATTTTCTCAGTTCAGCACAGTCTCCAACAATTTATAATATATTTCTCCAATAACAAGCACTTACCTCCAGTTATAATATGCATTTAATCGGTTACAATAAGAACAACAAGTTACAAATCAGGGACGTACCATCTATAATGGTGCTTATTCAGAAACATCGTGGAAGGAGAGAAAAACCATACCTCTCTAGCCAACACTCTTCTCTTGGCATGAGATCACCCAAAAAACCTGCTCTTGCCATGAGATCACCCAAACAACTCACTCTTTGCATAATATCACCCAAAATACTCACTCTCAACATGAGATCACCCAAAAAACTCGCTCTTGGCATGAGATTGCCCAAAAAACTCACCATCAGCAACAAGAAATTCAAATCCAACAACATCTCCAAAACAAACAGGACAATATTTTATCTCATACTCTCTTACACATTAGGTGCATTCTTTCGTTTACACAATTTCTACTTACTTATACATACATTACTCTTATTTTTCACATACAGAACTTTGACTACTCTTTCACTTTTCCTTTTCATGCTTGTCCTTATATGCAACAATAAGTAGCTCACACAAGCTCCAACAACACATTATCATGCATACGCTTCACCCCTAGGGTCTACCTCCCTTTCCTAGTATCCATGCTTCACATTATGATAATTTCACACTTTACTTGTTTGCTCGACATGTTATTTCCTACACTCTTCTCTACAAGATCACAAGGTACGCATATTCTATCTACTTTATGCTATCAAGTATTCACTCAACAACATAAAGTGAGGGCGAATGTAAACACAAAATCTATGCACTTGGGTACATTTCTAGGTCCTAAAAAATATAATATATACATGATTCCTAAGCAATAAAACTAGTGTTTGACAACTCCTTTGGGCCTTTTTGTTTTATTTCTTACACTTTCTGGTCTTATACATCTTACAACCTTGTCGATAGTTGATTGATTTATCTTTTGTGGCCTCGAAAATGAGCACCTTGTTAGAAAAAAAGCACCCAGGATCTCCTTTCCCTCCTAGGCTCTTTTGACCCTCTTTATCCTTTTCTCACCCTTTAGGGGCTCTTTTACTTTTTGGGAATCTTTTAGTACTTTGGGTCAGCCTTCCAGTTGTCAATTATGAAATTCAAACAAGGGAATCATATATATACTTAGTTATTTCTCTCAAATAAGGAGCCAAACATGAACATTATCTACTATCACCTAAGCTTGCATCCAAAGGCACACAGATCATTACAAAGCATCCATCTAGAAAATTCATAAAAGGGACAAGGGTTGCATCTCTCTGTAAACACAACATAGAAGGGAAAGTTCATTCTATTCCATCTCACACATTTGCATACTTAGAGCAATCTGGATCTAGCCCGCTATCATAATGTAACTTGCACAAGGGAAAACTAGGGCCTCATTACACACACATAAACACAGAACTACATGGAGTATGATATATAGTGTAGTGGTCAGTCATAATATCATTCTTCAGGTGATTGTCAGGGTCAGTCTGACTCCCCATTCTACATCTTCTTTATTAGGTTTGATGTGGTTTGTGGTCATGTGCAACTATTCATCTATTTTGCAGGTTACATGTATGAGTGAAAAAATTGGACCGCGACTAAATATGATCAATAGCGAAGCTCTTCCTGGCCAGAAAAGATCAAAACCTGAACATCTGAGTGGACACTAGCACCCAGATCAGTCACTACCACCTGAGTGTTCATGTCCTCCCATGGGTAATTTTGTTCTATGAAGTTCTAAGTCTCAGAACCCTTGGCAAGCCTTGGCAACACGCTTCCCAGTTTGTTCCAATATATTCTCAACCGAGATCACTCAGAAATCAGCTAAGTCACCTTCTATCTCTCTATTACTTAGGGTTTTATATCTTTGCTTATTTATTGTTTGTGTCTTACTATACTTAATTACTTGTATATCATTAGTTATAGTAGTTACTCTGAAATTAGATTTAATTCTATTTATATTAAATCAATCAACAAGGGTTGTGTATGTTGAGTGTGGAGCTTAATTACTTCATAGGAAGCTTGTTTTTACATCATGTTGGTTTTGATAGAAACCGACATCGATCAAGGTATAACCAGCATTGGTCGGAACATGATCGACATCGGTTAGGTAGGGACCAACATCGGTCACCTATGCAATGGTGTTCTTATTCTTTAACGAGAAATAGAATAAATATCTTGCTTTAAAGATGATTTATTGATTGTAAAAGCATATTTAGTTGCCCAAAATAGACATATATGCATGCATGCATTATATGAGGCTATGAGAGAAGAAAATAGCAATTGTTTTGTATGTTAATTTTCTTGGTGAGCAAGAAAGAGTAGCTGAGTGAGGGAAAAGCATTGAACATCATGTGAGGTGTTGGAAGACAACGAATCTTCATTGTATTTCCTCTGAAAAAAATCATTGAATAATAATATTGGTTGTTTCTTGGTGGACATAGCCCACACTGGGTGAAACACATTAAATATGGTGTTATCTTTCTTTTGTTTTATTTCATCTTCTAGTTATTTCCACATTCATTGTTTGTATGATTCATCTGATTATAGATCTGTGCAATATCGTTATATGGTTTAACCCCAACAACTGGTATCAGAGCTTTGTTTGTAGGTTTTGTGTGTTGACAGCATTTACTCACAAAGGTTTTTTCTGATTGAGTGGGAGCAGAGTAATGGCAGAAGATAGTAAATACCAAGTCGATAAATTTGAAGGTCCTAATTATCAACTATGGAAGATGCAGGTAGAGGATTATTTATATCAGAAAGATCTATACTTACCGTTGGATGAGCATGGACAACCGAACACGATGACTAATGAAGAATGGAAGGTTCTTGAAAGAAAGGCTCTAGGATCTATAAGATTGAGTCTAACAACATCAGTGGCTTCAAATTTCATAAATGTAAAAACCACGGTAGAGTTGATGAAATCTTTAGAAAATTTGTATGAAATTGGTAGCTTGTATTGGAGGATCCCAATATTATGTGAATTTCATTCATGATGCCACAAGGAAGGTATGGATCTATTGTATTAAGTGTAAATCTGATGTTTTTGAAACTTTTAAAAGGTGGAAAGCCCTTGTAGAAAATGAAACAAACTTAAAATTGAAGTGCCTTAGATCTGACAATGGTGGTGAGTACTGCAGTAAGGATTTCAATGATTATTGTTCAAAGAATGGAATAGGAAGAGAAAGAATGGTTCCTAGAAAGAATGAACAGAAAAATCATGGAATGTGCTAGAAGTATGAGGATACATGTTAGCTTACATTTGAAGTTCTAGGAAGAAACAGTGAATACAACAGTGTACTTGATCAACCGTGGACCTTCAATAGCATTGGATGGTGGAATACCAAAAGAAGCTTGGTCTGGAAGAGAGGTAGATTTTTATTTTCTCATATTTTTTGGCTCAGAAGATTTTGTGCATGTCAATAGAGAAAATAGGAGGAAGTTGGATGCTAAATCTAAGATATGTACTTTCATTTGTTATGGCTTTGGTGATTTCGGATATTGATTTTGGGATTTAGAAGATTCTAAGATTGTTAGGAGTCGTGATGTTGATTGGAATGAAAAAATAATGTACATGGATCAGGTTTTGGTGCCTAAACATGAACAGGTTGAGGATATTTTGAAAGAAAATCAACTTTCATACCTAAAATAGACATTGACAAATATGATCGGGTTCAAAAAAGACAGCTACAGGAACCCACATCAGTACCTAGAACAGATGTAGGTAAGGCAACCGCAGTTAGTCAACAGACAGAGGAACTGTGGTTGGTTACAGAACCCCGGTCAGTTACAGGTGACCAGTGTCGGTCGCTGACAGAGATTGACATGAATGTGCAACAAGCACAGAATGAGCCCTAGACATCCCAAACCTCAGTAAGAAGGTCACAAAGGGTAAGTAGACCTCCAAAGATATTTTCAGTTCCTTTTCTTATTTATTATTGACTGATAGTGATGAACCAGAAAGCTTTGAAGAAGCGATGCAAGTAGATACCCACGAGCAGTGGGAGCATGACATGGATGAGGAGATGGACTCCTTGGAACAAAATAAGACATGATATTTGATCAAGTTACTAGCAGGTAAGAAAACTCTATAGAAAAAATGGGTTTATAGAATCAAGTAAGAAGAGGGTGGACTGAAAAGGTACAAGGCGAGGCTTGTGATAAAGGGATTTGCACATAAAGTAGGTGTTGACTTTGATGAGATTTTTTCTCCTGTAGTTAAGATGACTTTTATTTGTATTTTTCTAAGTTTGGTTGCAAAAGAAGATTTACATTTAGAACAACTTGATGTTAAGATGGATTTTCTTCATGGTGATTTGTAAGAAGAGATTTATATGCAGCAGTCACTTGGTTATGAAGTCAAGGGTAAGGAGAAACTTGTGTGTAGATTGAAAAAGAGCATATATGGGCCCAAACAAGCTCCAAGGCAATGGTATTTGAGATTTAACAATTTTATGCATGAGCATAGTTATATGAGATGTGAATCTGACCATTGTGTTTATTTTAAGAAGCTTGAAAATGGGAGCTATGTTATTTTGTTATTATATGTGGATGATATGTTGATTACATGATCTAGTATGCAGGACATTAGTAAAATTAAAGAAAGGTTAGCTCACACATTTGGAATGAAGGATTTGGGAGCTGCAAAGAAAATCCTTGGCATGTAAATTCACTGAGACAGGAAAACAAGAAGTTATATTTGTCTCGGGAAGCTTACATCAATAAGGTGTTGGAAAGGTTTAATATGAAAAATTAAACAACTATTAGTACAGCTATGGTTGGACACTTCAAATTGAGAAAATATTGGTGTCCTTCATCACATGAGGAGGTTGAGTACATGGCACATGTTCCCTATGCTTCAGCAGTAGGAAGTCTCATGTATGGCATGGTTTGTACTAGACCAGACTTTGCACAGGCAGTGGGAGTTGTGAGCAGGTTTATGGTTAATCCAAGTAAAGAACATTGGAAAGTAGTCCAATGGATTCTCAGGTATTTAAGAGGGACATCCAGCATGGAGTTATGTTATGGAGGGTCAGATACTTCTTTACGCAACTATATTGATCCAGATATGGCTAGAGATTTGGATGGCAGGAAAAGGACTATTGGATATGTTTTCATAGTAGGTGGAATGACATTTAGCTGGATTTTGAGATTGCAGAAGGTTGTGGCTTTGTTTACTACAGAGGCAGAGTATGTTGCAGCTATAAAAGCTAACAAGGAGATGATTTGGATGAGTAGGTTCATGAAAGAGTTGGGTAAGAAGCAAGAGGATTACATATTATACAGTGATAGTCAGAGTGTGATTCATCTAGCAAAGAACTCAACATTTCATTCAAGAATGAAACACATTCAGTTGAGGTATCACTTCATATGGCAGGTGTTGGAGGATGGGCAGCTAAAGTTAGAGAAAATACATATGGATGAGAACCCTGCGGATATGCTAACAAAGCCATTGGTAAGAGAGAAGTTGGAGCTTCACTCCACTTATGTTCGTCTTCGAGTTTGAGACTTGAAGAGGAAGAAATTAACCAAGGAAAAGGAACCAAGGATGGTGATGGACAGTACAATGCAACAATTGATCTCCAAGTGGGAGATTGTTGAGTTTGGAGCTTGCTTGCTTCACAAGAAGCTTGCTTTTACATGTTGTTGGTTTTGACAGAAACCGACATCGGTCAGGGTATAACCAACATCGGTCAAGAAGGGACATGTGTCAGTCACCTGTGTGATGATGTTTTTTTTCTTTAACGAGAAATGGAATAAATGTCTTGCTTTAAAGATGATTTATTGATTATAAAAGCATAGTTAGTTTCCCAGAATAGACATATATGCATTGTATGAGGGTATGAGAGAAGAAACTAGCAATTGTTTTGCATGTTAGTTTTCTTGGTGAACAAGAAAGAGTAGTTGAGTGAGGGAAAAACATTAAACATCCTTTGAGGTGTTGAAAGACATCATATCTTCATTTTATTTCCTCTATAAAAAGCACTGAATAATAATATTGGTCATTTATTGGTGGATGTATCCCACACTAGGTAAACCACGTTAAATTTGATGTCATCTTTCTCTTGTTTTATTTCATCTTTTGGTTATTTCCGTAATCATTGTTTGTATGATTTATCTAATTATAGATTTGTGTAACATTGTTATATGGTCAATAGTGTAAGAATGTGTTGAAACACATGATAAAGCATAAATCCAACTAAGTGCATGACATTTTGGAATACCTTAAATAATGGTGTATTGTCATGACTAAAGTATAGACACGAGACATACGAGGCATGAATCCAATAAAATCCCTTTCTATTAAATATCTCAAATTTTAGAGCTGGAAAACCTATTGGAAATGGATATGCAAGCACTTTTTAATCAAAGGAGTTTAATAGAATGTCACTAAAAGATGATTAGAAGTAACCTTACTATTATTTGTATTTTAAGACCCTCGATTTGATTTTACACATGACACAACATATGCATCCTATTAGTCTTTTTAAGATTTAGAATAGAAGTAGAAGTGACATATGTTGCAATAAAATAATGATTATTAACTCACGGAACAACTTAAGAGGCATTAGAAGTAAATAATGACCAAAAAACCAAAAGAAGACGATAAAAATGTTGAGAAATTTAAGGAATTCAATACACAATTGGAACATGTTGAGAAAATAGAGGAACTTGAGGAGAAATAAAGACATATTGAAAAATTGGAGGAACTCGAGAAGCATGTTGATAGACAATTATATTTTGAGAAGTATGAGAAGCACGTGGAATAACAAAAACAACATAAGAAGAAATATAAATTCAAGAAACATAAATTTGATAAAGGATTACATGAGGAGGCATATGTCACAATTCTTGGATAACATTACTTAGAAAATGCATTTGAAAAAACTATATAGAAATAAAGCTTATAGAATTAAGGGAATCATCATCATTATGAGCACTCATACATCTAATATCTATTTTAAAGGGCACATATTTGTATCTCCTCGGTTGAGTGGGCCCTTGCTCTTCCTCAAGATAGAGGGATCAACAACTTCTGATTCTCAAAATGTTGTGGCTTTCATTAACTTTGAAATAAGTTCATAACACATAAAATATATCCAGAACTGTATGCAGATAATCTTCTTCAATAATCAAAAAGTGATCCTCCCAAGTTTTGAAGACGAAGTCTTCATATAGATAATGTTGGTTACAAGATCCGCCATATCAGGCAGCATTAAACACTGTCCATCAAATATCAATTAAAACTCATAGATTTCTATGGGCCGTTAAAATCAAGCCTAGGCTAATAGGTCAATTCGAAGGAAACAATCTTCAGCAGAAATGCTTCGAACTCAGGCTTCTTATCTGCCAGCAACTTCCATCATTCCCTACATACATCATCATGTTTGATCTCACAAAGACAGTTAGTAGGAGGTTCATGTGATAATCGGTTTTCATAAACAATAGCAAGGAAAATGCATCAAACCTACTAAGATATAACTACACAAAACATCCCCATATACTAATAAGTCATATCAAAAAGAGTATTTCCAGTCTAAAGAAATGATATTAATGAGCCAAACAATGCACTCATCATTTTCCCTCTGACTTTACCTGTTGCATGTCCCAATTCAACTCATCTACGCCCTGCTCACCTTCCAAGTTATTCAGCCATGTCATACTCCTCGAATTGATCAACGTATTGCTTTGTGGTATTCTTGCAGCCCCTAGTATTGGAGGTAATTTCCACCTAGGTAGTGAAACTATCATGGGATTGTGTTGCATTGTTCTGCCAGGTCGTGAGAGGGCTCAAGAGGAGTGGTGGCCGTACTTGGAGGCCTGTCCATTCATCAGTGTATTACTGGCTGGTTTTCTCTGTAGTTTGTTTGATAATGGTGATGAGGACATCACCCCTGCACATGCTCTAGCTCAAATTCTGGGGAGAGAGAACCTACCTACATTTCAAAGGCAGGCTTAAAGTATCCCATCTCCTATCACAAGCTTACCAAGAAGCCCCAAAATTCTCCTGACTGTAATTTTCAAAATCAATAACACACTGAAGCAAAATCTAAGAAGTATTCACCCCAACCCCTATCTAATAGTAGAATGATCGAATTTTTTTCCACAGGGCGACATTTGTATGATGAGTTGGGCGAATGTGAAATCCGATGGACTGAGCAGTGTTATTGAAACTGTCTATTTGCTGCCCCCAAATTATCTGATTCTGCAATACAGACTGAAAGGATTTAATTTGAAAATCACCCACAAATAGGTTGATCAATAAATCAGGGACATTGGTCACTATCATGTTATGTAGGTAAAATTCACAGAGCAAATTTTTAATTTCTGGAGTACTGCACTTGTAAACTAATAAAAAACTAGGGCCATCGGGAATTTCGTGAGGGGCTTGAGAACACAATTGAAATAACTGCCAAGAATAAAATTGTTCTTGGACATACATGTTGTAGACTGAGGAGGGTGTCCTACAGGATAGTAGTTTGATGGCCAAAGGATAGACAGAGTCTAAAATAGATGTTACTTTTTTTTTCCTCTTCTATAGATTCTTTTTCTTTTTTTAATTTTTGATTTTCCTTCCGCAATTCCCTTTCCTGAAGGGACAACTGTTGGAAACTATTCAAGAGGGTAAGAATCTTATCACGTTGTCACTTTAAACAACTCACTTCAAGCTACAGGGCAGCAATCTCCCGAATTTTTTCTACTGTCTTTTGTGTAAATTCATCTTGTAATAAAAGGTTGGTTTCTTCTATACCTTGTAACTCATATTTTAGCAGTGTGATTTACTCCAGATAGTTGTGAGAAGGCACCACTTGGGTGTCAAGCATTTTTGGATTCACAGTGTGAATTTCCGTAGATGATGGAACATCAGATGATGGAGCGATCGGGTCATCCTCCGTATGTAGTTCCTCCCAAATGTGCGCGGTATCATCAGGCAAGGACTCTTATTGGAAACCACCTATATGCAAAAATGAGCTAAGCCTCCGGGACCGTAACTACATGGAGGAAAATGGGGCCATGGAACACTTGCCTTTTGAATCAAAAATGGATGGGGATGGTCCCTCAAGAGTACCAACTGTGTCGGCATGCTCAGGAACATTAGCTGCCTCTACTTGGCTATGTGAAGGGCAAGTGCCCGATACAAGGGTAGACCGAGGTGCAGAAGAGAGACCAGATTTTAATTGCTTTGGCCTGGACCCTTCACCACTAGCACGTCCCTCAAGCCTCTGATTTGGTCGAAAGAAGACTTGGTGTGAACACAACAGATGAATCAACCCCGGGTGTTTATCATAGACTTTCCTCCACTGGACCGGTGTTTCTGGCATACTTTAATGATGGAGTCTGTGAGGTACTCTGGCAGATTTACCTGAAGGGCCTGGTTAACATGTCCCTTTTAAAGGTGAATGAGCATTTTGAGTGCATCGCCACCCAGAACAGAGGCTTGACCATCGCATATGAAATACCGGTTGACCCATGTCGCAATCTCACCCCAGATTCTAGGGAAAATTGTGCGCTTAACACCCTTCTGGACACCCAATGGAGTCAGGATGACCTCCAGAAGTGCCTCTTCTTCATCTTAGAATTTAGCAATCAGAATTCATAAAGGGGCATTCGTCATAACCTTTAAACCAAAGTTTGGCGGACCAAATAGGTCAGAAATGACCTTACTGGTAATTTCAACTCTTCTTCCACCAACTTGTGAGCAAGTGGACTCAAAATTGTTGAAGAACTCTTCCACAATGCCCTCATTGAAACCTTCAAATTTCCGAATGAAATCCAACCATCCAAAATCATGAAATACCTACGAAAGGGAGGCATTCCAGAGTAAGGCGTTAGGTGAAGTAGGTTCTGATGTCTTTCGCGGTCCCATGCTGAAGCAAAAAAGTGAGAAATACACGGTAGCTAAAAAACTAGAGCAGAGCGTCTCTTCCACTTCTCGTCTAGTGTCTGATAAAACCAGTCATGATTGATGTGCATACCACAACAGGAAGAAGCAGTTGCAGAAGCATTAAATTTCAAATGACACCATATTCCTTGGGTAGCACAACATCAAGTAAAGGTAATGGCAGAAAAATAGTGATGAGACCGGCCACCCGTGTGAGATTAAGATTTTTACGGCGGCACATATCCCATGATTGAGGAGTGAGCGCTACCTATTTTGATGTTGGAGAGTGCGACACATCAAGGCATCTGGTGATTATGAGCCATTACTCCTCTTATGCCGTCATTCATAGAGCCGGATTTGGAAAGAGATCCAGAATTACCATAGCAACCATTTCATGATGGCGTCATAATGACAAATGCATACATGGAGAAATGTTTTGCATAGAAATATCATTAGCAAGTTAAAATGCACTTACCCATGCCACATTCAGTCAGCCGATATTCGTAGATTCCTACGCCCTGCAATTCGGGAAGAAACGTGATTAGCGGCAGTAGAAATAATGAAAATTTCTACATTTATTGGAAATTACAATAAAAACTGCTAACTAAGGGAAGAAGATCGAATGAAGAATCATCTTCCTTTATTGAATTTGCAAGAGATTGATTACTCCATGCTTGAGAGGAAAAGAGCCTCCTTAACATGCATGTTTGTTCGTAACAGAATGTCATCGGTGAAAGTTTTCTTATCCAACGGTTGGTGATAAACTCAGAGCCTATGCCCATTCACCAAAAGAGTCCATTTGTCTCCATCAATCAGTATCAATCGAACAGAGCCATTATCAAACACTTGATTTACCTGATAAGGACCTAACCAATGTGTATGCAACTTGCCTTTAAACTGCTGATAGTGGGAATCAAAGAGTAAAACCCACTGTCCCTCATGAAATGTCCTTTTTTTTATGTGAGCATCAGGCCAAGTTTTCCGTTGATGTTGTAGAATTTCTGTCTGCTATTATGCCTCCATCCACATTTCATCTAATTCATTCAACTGCAACACTCGTTCACGCTATGCTTCATCCAAATCGATCCCAACTTCCAATGTTGTTCGCCAGGTGCGCAACTCGAACTCAACAAGTAACAGTGGCTTCTTCCCAAAGACCATATCATAGGGAGAGAACCCAGTAGTTGTTTTCCAGGTCATGTTGTAGGCCCAGATAGCCTCAGGAAGCTTTGGTACCCAATTCTTTATATCGGCATTGACCACCTTAGTTAGAATATTCTCGAGTTCTCGATTGGTTACCTCCACTTGCTCATTGGATTGGGGGTGATATGGTGATGATTTCCGGTGCCTGATTCTATAGATTTCCAAGAAAGCTTCAATCATATTTGAAACAAATTGAAGACCTTGATCAGATACAATGGCCCTTGGTGCTCCAAATCGTAACAATATTCGGTTGTAGAGAAAATCAGCAACAACATCTTCATTGGCAGATGCCAATGCTTGAACTTCAACCCATTTGGTGACATAGTCTGTGCATACTAAGAGATACTCCTTCCCGAAAGATGGAGGATCAAATGGTCCAACAAAATCAATACCCCATTTCTCAAATGGTCCTAGAACCAACTGAGGATTCAAAGGTATTTCCGTAGAAAGTGTATGTTTTCCCATTCATTGGCATGCATCACACTGCCACACGTACTTTTTGACAGTCTTATGGAGGGAAGGCCAATAGTACCCTGCTCCAAGGATCTTGTGAATTGTTCATTTCACTAAATAATGTCCAAGTCCTGGCTCATCATGACATGTTTGCAATATGTCATGTACCTCATCCTCTCGAACACACCTATGAAGAACCATGTCAGGACAACATTTAAATAAGAATCTGTTACACCATTTATATGTTGCACTATTTCTAACCAATCACCTTCTTTCCTTATGAGTAAAATAGGCAGGAAACTTCCTTCTTGTTAAATAATTCGCAAGATCAGCAAACCAGGGAGTCTTAATAGAGATAGCAAACAAGTGTTCATCAGAAAATTGGTCTTGGACTACTTCATCATCACCTGAAACATTTATTCTAGAAATAAAGTCAGCAACAATGTTAGATTTCCCAGGCTTATCTATAATAGTGAGATTGAATTCTTGCAACAAGAGTAACTAGCGAATGAGCCTTCCGCTAACCACTGGTTTGTTCATCAAATATCGAATGGCAGAGTGGTTAGTGCAAACAAAATTTTTATATCCAATGATGTAATGACAAAATTTATTCAAACTCGATTTGAGTTCTAATTTTGGTCTTCCACATGGTGTAATTATCACCATGGAGTAACTGCGAGTCAGGAAAGAAGAATTTTGGAACATTGTTTTCCATAGTGGGTGGTTAGAATGTTCCTAAAAAGAAGGAATGCTAGCACAAAAATTGCAATAATACACTAAAAATATATATTTATAGCCACTTGTGTGGAAAAATTGAATGACGGGTAATTTTTTTTATTTTTTAGGGCCCTGGTGGCCTTTGGAGCTCAAAATGGCTTAGAATGCAAAAAATTACAAAAAATTGATAAAAAATTCCTTTTAGGCACCCCTCTTTTTACAAAAGTTCATCAAAATCAATTTCTAAGCTATGTGGGAGAAAACATTTTTGGCCTGAAAATAATGTTTTAGTCGCTAAATTCAGGGGGTGGGTTTAGCTGTAACTAAGGGGTTTGGAGAGGTTTTTCCTGCTAAATCTTGGATGTTCCGTTATAACTTTCTCTAAATTTTAAAATATAAAGAGGGAGGTTGGGGGGTATACTTCTCAACTTTCTCACTCCCAATGTCTTGACAACCCTCGTCTAGCCACCAAAGCGCACTAAGTGCATAACATATAAAATAAAGGAAATTTTATTTAGACACTATTTAATATGAACAAAATTTTAAAAAATGTGCTAGAGAGCTGAAGAGCCACATGGCCAACGCATAGAGGGGAGGTCTAGGTTTCCCTTGAAAATTAGATCCAAAACTTTGTAATGTTTTGATTATTTGTTTTCACTTGTTTTGAGTTTACAATGTTTTGCCTTGTGTTTTCACAGGTCTCCATCACTAGGGTTTTCGTGCAGGGGAGAGGGATCCTGATCAATGGATTGGAAGACAAGCAGCTCAATTTAGGATCAACAGTGGTGAATGGCTCAACACATGGGAAATCATATTATTGAAGATGGTCTATGATCTCACCCAACTCGTGGATGACCGGTGGTTCGCTTCAATACACGATGGGATTGGTAGCAAAGTTTGATAACCCGCTTAATAACTCCCCAACTTGGTCAATCCAATACACAAATTGAATATATCTTGTAATTGTTGGATCGTTCCATATCTCCTATACAACTCACCCAATATTAACTTGGTATAACCAAATCGCTTCAAGTGCTCAATCCACCTTAGCAACTCATTTTGCAACTTGATGACCTAACTCGATGGGTAGAAGATTAACTTTCCCTTTCCTCAATGCAAACCTTGCAACTCGTTCCTAAAATCGATATATAGCTCCGTAATGAGATTTTTTCAACTCCTTTGTATATTTTTATGAGATCACTACAGGGATTTTTTTTTCAATTTCCCCTTTTAAAACATCGAAAATGGGCCTATGGGCCCACAGGGAAAAATAGGGAAAAATGTGTAAAGTAAAAACCCATATTTTTTTATAAAAGGCAAACAATTTGCTTGATGCAGGAGCTACCAGTGCAATAAAAATTACAATACTTTTTGCCTAGAAATTAGTGTGCAGAGTGTGGGGATAGGGGTGGGGTTTGGGAAGCTATAAGAGGCTGCACAAGCTCTCTAAAAATGTAGATTTCTTCTCTAGTACCTCTCACTCACTTTTAATGTCATCCTAAAACTCTCTTCTTGAATGTACAAGCTCTTTACCAGCTCTGATACCAAATGCTGTAGGAAAAGGGGAGGTATCCTGCTAGTATTTTAATTAATCAGGAAATCTAGATTATAGATTAAACAACCCAACCAAAATATTTACGTGAATAAATAAAACAAGTTATATGATTTAAAGAATATAACAACGTATAACCATAACAACTATGAAATAAAAATTTACCCAATCAACCCCTAACTACCTTAGTAACAGATATATTTACCTAAGGTAAAAGGAAGTAGTTAAAAACCTAATTACAATGCTTTAAAAACCTAATTACAATGCTTTAATTACCTATATGTTTACCTAACATATTTTTCATTAATTCGAACAAGATGCAACTTTTAGATTTTTCAAATTTTTTAGAAAACTCAAAAAAAATTATCAAGGGTTTTTTATTTGTGTTTTTATCTATATAGACTACATTACCTTTAAATCATTAGGTAAAAGTTTGGTCCAATTTGAACAACCATTTTTGCTTGACCAGGTCTTAACATGATAGATTTATAAAGTAGGGGTTGTGGGATATTTTTTTACACAAGGGAAAAACCATAACAAAGAGGAGGTAGAGAGAAAGAGACGAGGGATTTGGTAGAACTTATAATGTGATATATTCTTTAGTGTATGATAAAGTGCAACACCTTGAGGAAAGTGTGCATAATGTAGACACTAAAGTTTACACAAAATCATTGTTATGTCATGCTTTTGATTTTTTTATATATGTGTCTCTTAAACAATGGATTTAAGTCTTAGTGGTGTAAGGTGTAGACACCCTAAAAATACATACCTATTTTTAGCCTATTTTTATCCGATCAAAATTCATTAAATTAATTCTATCCTATTAGAACATATCCCTTTAGAATTAATTAAATTAATTCTATCATTTAAATCATAACCCATTGAAATTAATTATAATTACATAATCATAACCCTTTAGAATTAATTAAATTAATCCTCTAATTAATTCTCCAATGCATCACCTTTAGTATATCTAATTCTATTTAATTCTATCATGCTCCTTGAAATTAATTAAATTAATCTCCTGAGCTATCCTTTAACTAATGCAATTAAACATTTATTTAATCTAAATGATTAATTATCCTCCCACAATCTATTACATTAAGTCTAAATTAGTTATTTAGGACATAATCATATTTATCTACTCACACTCCACTTCACTCCACTTCTAGAACCCTATAATGGTGGAGAAAATGACAATTTGCACGTACAACCATCTTCCTACATAAAATCAAAATACGTCATTGCCCTTACAAAGCTGCAACTACATAAACCAAATCCTCTTACGATTTCAAGAATGCCCATAATTATGACTCATTAGTTAGCCCATGTCAAAGTATGATCCACTTCTCACTGGCCTCACCCTCAATGTCTATCTAATATATCAGGCCATTCCTTTGTAGCATCATCACTTGACCAAACTTTGTGTAATTTGTAGCCAACATCGGGTTGCCAAAATTGTCATCCACATCCTCATGTTTATGAGCTTTCATCAGCATAGTGCATTCTACCATTTGGAGAAAAATTGAAGAGCATCACACTTATCCTCTCCCCCCCTCTAGCATCTACATGATTCTTACAATTCCAAGTGCTTCACATCACACTTACTGGAGGTTTACGCACAGGACAACACATCAGTATTTGTTAGGAAACTACATTATTACTATTTACATTATAAATATTATCTTTCAACTTCTGCTGAGTTGTTTCAACTGCTCACATTATTGGTAGAGCCCGGTGGGACACTGTACACAATCTATTAATAAGTTTTACCTTAATTTTTAGTAATGGGTAATCCTATTTCTATATTTTTTTGTTTGTTTTCTATCCTATGATTGCTATATAGCTTCAAGTTCATAAGGTGTTGCACAGAGATCAGAAGGAAAACAAAAAATATCAGGTATTCTGTGCCGTATTATTACCCAATGTTTGCCATCGGCTGTCCAAGTTCCTTATGCCAGATTTGGTCCCACAGTTTTGGACTAGCATGAGATGTGAATAATAAGCCACCTACCTACCATTTTTTAGGAATCTAGCTACTGTTACATTGTGTAGCATAATAATTAGCATTTGCCAAATCCATTATTATATTAGTAATTTGTTATTTAGCATGTTATATAAAACAAATCCTCAACGAATGTGTGTTGCAGTTGCACAAATTGTCTGACAAACAACTCACGAGATTAGTATTTGTTAGTAGAGTACGTTTCCTAAGTTTATAGAGAAGATACTTCATGTGCACTATACTATTTGTAAGTGCATCCCATTATGTAAGGGTTGATGCTCGGAATGCAATATAATATAAGGATCAGGGGTTATTCCGTGTATAAATCGTTGCGAGGTGGTTATTGTGCGAGCATCTAGTATGGCATGTTGATTATATTTGGTATCGAGAGCGAGATCGACTCCTGTACCTGATTACAATGAAGGCATGATGTTTTGATTTATTCAAAGTCTCGAGATATTTGCAAGCTAAGTTTTATGTCAATGCATGCCAGTCGTGTTTTTTTTTAATTCACTACACACGTCTTCTGTCAGATCATATCTATATATGTTCGGGCACTGCAAATTGGTTTTGTGGACAAGATATAAAATATTAGAATGCTACGTTAGCTTAGTACTGATATGGCTCTCAAACCGTTTGAGTTCCCTATTAGACTAATCTGATCTTGCATCCAAAACCAAGTCGTTATCTCACATTGCGAACTCCTGTATATTGGCTAACACCACCAATGATTATTTGAATCTGTTCCATACTGTATCGCAAGCTACAGATGGATGGTGTAGATCGCCACTGAACCTTTTCATGCTGAGACCTGACAATCGATTTATAGTTGTTGCAGTTATAGATCACGTCATGCCCTCCATATGCTTGCGTAAGCCACTTGGAATGCAATTGGTATGTACTCTAGCAATAGCTACTGAGCATCAATTTGAATATTAATTTGAAGGTCAGATCTACCACGTGTGGGTAAATTCATTCTCTATCTTTCCTGGTTGACGTGGTGCATATCAACACATGTGCTCCACAGAACGGCTCTAGCTATTTATGCAATAGATCCATTTTTTATAATGACTCAGCCGGTCCAAACAAGAATGTGTGCAGAGATCTACGTTGGGATTTTCATGCATTCTACATTGAGTCAAACTCCAGCTATAGACCGCGGTAGTTAAATAAAGGCAAGCTATTTTTGTATTCAAAATGCAGTGAAAATAATAGCATTTATGGTAGCAAAGCATAGTATCATGTTATTTTTTGAGGTCTGGGTATTTTAATTGGATCTTAGTTGGTCTTCATCATTCTTATTGTAGTTTGTGAAAAATTGTTAAGTCTCTTTAATTACTTTTTACAAGTTATTCGCATGAGACACATTCTCAGTAGAATCTGACGTCCGATATTGTGTGAAAATTCATAATGGATAAGTTGAGTCACATTGAAAAATTTGAAGGCAAAGATTTTCATACCTGGCAAGTGCGAACTCATTATTCCTAATCAACAAAGACTTATGGGATATTGTTGATGGAAAATAAAAAAAACCGACAAATGCCGATGAAGCAGTAAAATGGGACAACAAAGATTGAAAGGCTACAGTGCAATTATCGGATTGGGTCTATCAGATGCTTATCTACATCATATAGACTTAAAAAATTCCTCTCATACAATCTGGGTGATATTGAACAAGTTGTTTGGATCACAAATGGGAAGCACAACGATATATTTGAAGCAAAGATTGTTCGGCCTCAAGATGGAAGAAGGTGAGAACATGGTGGAGCATATTAGTAAGTTTCATTCTATCTGTAATTAACTTGCTGGTATAAAACTAGATGTACCTAATGATGATGCTAAAGAAATATTACTTAATAGCATGCCTTCATGTTATTCTAATATGGTCTTTACATTAAGAAAAATAAATCCAAGTCTAGAAGAACTTATTTCTTCTTTGATAGATGAAGAAAAAATAATTATGGTTGTTGAACCAGAGGAGACTGCAATGTTTGGCAGAAACAAGAAAGCATTTGGTGAGAAAATAGCCCAAATACAGTTCAAGCTCTAAAGGAATGGAGAAACAATTTCACATGCTACTATTATAAACAACTTGGTCATATATCTATCAATTACAAAAAAAGAGCACAAGACTTACTCGATGGGAAACTACAAGATAATGCCATGATTGTTGATGAAGAAGGAGAAAATGAAGAGGAAGAAAATACCACACATCAAAGTGATGAAGATTTTCTCTATCTAGATGATTTTTAGACTGGAGGACAGAGGCACAGGAGGCTAGGAGGTTGATCCAATGACCTCTCGTCATTTTCCAACGATGGGGCCGCATGAAGCTGTGGTGAAAGTGTGTGTGTGAGCTTTCTTTCATTTCAGAATTATAGTTTGTTGTGTGCAGTATGATTTCAGAGTTCCTGTTTTGGATTGAATAAGTGAAATGTTCACATTGAGGGGGGGGAACATGGTCTCATTGTTCCATTTCCATTATGTTTTATTGTTTAGTTTTGAAAGCAATATTTCCTACATGATTCCCTTTTGTAGAGACATTGTATAATATTGATAAAAAATTATTGTAGCAATCATGATGTGAAGGTTTTTGGTAAACCGGGAAAAATAATTAAGACGATTTTTGGTAAACCTATAAAACCAATTGTGTAAGTTTTTTGGTGAATCCTGAAAAACCAATTATGTAAGGTTATTGATGACACCTGCAAAACCAATTTTGTAAGGTTTTTGGTAAACCTATAAAACCAATTGTGAAAGGTTATTGGTACACTTACAAAACCAATTGGGTAAGGTTGTTGGTAGAAGCCAAAGAAAACCATCAATTGAAGAAATTTGTGTTGGCACATGTTCGAGTTTTGTGCAAGCCCAATACTGCACATTTGCGGAGATGATCATGAGCACACAGAGGTGGTAGGCTACAATCAGTGAACGAGATATGTTGTACCATGTAAACATTAAGGGGGGGAATGTTAGAAAATTAATTATTAATGTTTTACATTATAAATATTAGGTTTGAAAGAATATATTGTTTCAACAATATATTATTCATAGAGTATTGTTGTACCCGTAAAACTATTAACGGGTTATTTGTTTGTATGGGTTCCTATTTTATAGGGTACTGGTTTTCTATTATGATGGCTATATATTAGCCTAATGTATTGCACAAGATCAGGGGGACAACAAATATAATATATAGTGAGTATTATTACTCTGTGTTTTCCATCGGCTGTCCAAATCTCCAGAGTATCATCATTACGCTGTGACACACTCTTATGTTATGGTTCAAACTTGATTGTTGAGGGCATATTGTACACATGTACCTCACACACTATACAATAGACACTACATGTTACATATTCTAAACCTTTTTACATTCACATAATTTTCCTCTTACATATACTATCCATCATTCCCATTGTGTGCTTTATACACCTATCCATCATACACATTCTCCACAATACATTATTAGACATTTATTCTAAATCTTACATTACACACTACACATTTCACATTATTCACACTTATATAATCCTGCAAATCTTACATTACACACTACACATTTCACATTATAGATTACCTGCCTTACACATCACATGATATTTTCTCACCACCACAACTATTACACATAATACAAATTTTACTCACCTCCTTTTATGTGTTGCATTCTTTACTCGATGACGCACTTTACTCCCTTGGTCCATACTCAATTGTTGAGGGTATACATAACAAATGGACCTCATCACACTCACACATTTTCTTAACCAATATTTTTATCATACTATGTGACATCCTTACCCACCACCTTTTTCATTCATTTCATGATATAAGATTTGTTCTACAACATCACATTTTTATCATGTCATTAATACATTTCATGATATACGATTTGTGCTACATTTTCTATCATCTCATTCATATAGTTCATGATAGACATTTTTTGATACATCATCACGTTTTTCTACCATCTTAGTCATGCATTTTTTGATATACGCCTTGTGTTTCATCATCACATTTTCTATCCTTTCATCCATACATTTCATGATATATGCTTTAGGATAAATTATCACACATTATACCACCCCATAAATTTTACTTTGTTGCATTCAATGCTACACATCACATGACAACTTATAATCACCATATTTTTTCTGCATGCATTTCAGAACATTTCCCGATGGCTCAGTGTTTGTTTACGGTTTCATTCTTAATTGCTAAGGGGGCATAGATAAATAAAACTCATTACATAATTTTCCATCCACTTAGGGGGCATGATAATATTATCATTTGCACTACATTCCATTCCCTACCATCCATAACATTACTACATATCTTGGTTGCATTTACTCTTTCTTTCTTTTTGTTTGTTGCATGTTCATCTTATTACACATTCTAGATAGATAATCTTATATGTCATTATATTTATCATACACACATGTGTTTTCTCTTTCCTTTCTAGTTGTGATCGTAGATTATATAGGTCCATTACAAATACACGCAGTATGGATGCTTGGCATAATACCTAGTACCAACCCCCAAAGTGGCTCCTAAGGGCATCCACTTTTGTACATTACAAGTGGTTATTGTTTAATTTTGTTTCATAACACACTAGTATCTCATATTATACATGATTTGACATAATTTTTATCTTTCTAACATGCTTAGGGGTGATTCATGTGCAATATTTGTTATGCAGGGATAATTGCTTCCATGGTTATTTATTCCATTATTTGTCATTACTTGTGTTTATATGCTCTTATTTTCAAGCTTTTCCCTTTGTTTTGTTTTCACACTTTTCTTCTTATGACCATGATGTCCTTGATTGTCTTGTGACAGCATGGGTGATTTCCCTTGTTTGCAACCCATTTCTCATGGTCATGATTGTCTTCTTATGTGTTTACAACACTATATGCATAGCTCACATTTTATCTTATACATGAGTGTTTGTATTTTATTATACTAACACTTGCTTTTCCTAGCCACTTTTTTGTGTGTGCCTTGGTTTCAACTAATATTATTCCCTTTCCCCTATAGGGCACAGTTTTCAGCACAATGTTTGGTCCTCTTTTGAGTCACATACTCCTTTTGTGGCATCGTATGCACCCCAAATGAGGGTGGGAAACATATAGAATCAGACTTACACATAGAGTTACACATAACATGGTACCGATACAACATAGTTACAGTTTGACATGGCTTAGAATCAGACTTGGGTCCTTAGCATAGTTGTTTTTCCTAGATGCCTTACATTAAGGGTAATATAGAGGTCTTTCCTAGACTTCCAGTAACTAGGGGACCAATTACAAAGTTCTTTGACATGTTACATAGGATTTTGACTGGGAAGGGAGTCCTTTAGCACTGGGCATTTACATAGTGGATTTTACAGGGTAGAAAGTCCTTAGCACATACACACCATTTACAGTGGTGTTTTATACAGTGGGAAGTAGTTAAAGGTTGGTGGATGACACCAGACAGTTATCCCTACTCTTCTACCATTACACTAGTGTGAGATTGCCTAAAAAATCATGTGTCAACATCATTGTCAGGATCCTTTCTACACCCCTTTTCTCATCACAGATTAGGTGCACATGTTCCTTTTTCACACTTTTACATTTTACATACTTTCTTTACACACTTTTTGCATATTTTAATCATATACATGCATATTTGACTACTCGTTGGCTTATCTTTTGCAATCCGCATCCATATGGAAAGAATTACTCAACATCAAACAAATAACAACAATAATAACATCACAAACATCGACACCGACAGTAGGTACATAATGACATTTACACGTGCATTCCCATCCTAGGTTCATTTTCATCATCACTTTTTCACACTTTTTTCTCCTTAGCATCCACGTCTTATGTTTTTATCACTCCACATTTTGTCTATCCCCTCGGAACATTTTCTACAATGATCTACATGCGTATCAGGTACGCATACCCATCTCCTTTATATTACCAAGATTTTGACTCACCAACATAAAGTGGGGAAAATGTAGACACAAATCACACACTTTAGGTAATTATCTAGTCCTGACTACATAATACTATTGATATGATTCCTAAATAAGAATCGGTACTAATTAACCCATGTATTTGGCCAAATTTATTTCCTTTCTATCACTTCTCTTGGTCTTACACTTATGCTTTCTCAGTGCTATTCTTTTTTAAACTCTGGCATTTTTCATCTTGGACACTAGTGCCCAGAACAGGATGTCATTTTTGCCAGATACCCTCATCCAATCTGGTGCCCTTATCCTTTTTAATACTTTACTCACCTTTTTGGGTCCTTTCTATAATTTGAGCTATTATAATTTTGGTATCCTCATTTTTAGGGTTATGTACAAAATTCAAGCAAGGGAACATATACATATAAAGCTAATTGATCAACTAAAGG